>JAMJFZ010000271.1:1142500-1540000 GCA_026225945.1 Cricetomys ansorgei | reverse complement strand
GCCCCTCACTCAACAGCGCAAAAAAAAAAAAAACACAATTACTTTATACATAACTAAAAATAAACTTCCACAACAGTCTGTTAATAGTCATTTTAACCTAGTGAAATCTATACTTAACTTCTAACCTATAACATATAGGCTGAAATGTGTGTTATTCTAAGCTCCTGCATTCCAATTGATTGTGTGTATGTGTGTGTGTGTGTGTGTGTGTGTGTGTGTGTGTGTGTATGAGAGAGAAAGAGAGAGAGAGAGAGAGTGTGTGTGAATAAGTGGGAACCTCATACCTTGGAGAGCAAGACACAGGTGATGCTCTATGTTGAGGCTTCATGTGGTGTGTTGACTAATTATCTTCTTGGTGGGAGTGGATTCTGAGTACTAGTAACTCAAATATGAAGAGTCAAAAACATGCATAGTTATTGCTAACAAGTAGACTACCTGGAAATACAAATTAGGAGAACTATGGCAAACTCAATACATCACAGCAGCTTGCTCAGAGCTCACTGCATCACAACTGCCACGAGAATGCCCAGTACTGTAGACATACTGGCCTGCCTGGCTCACATCTTCAGTGTTCTCACATGAGTTCCTCCCTCCCCTCCTTCCTTCCTTTCTGTTCTTTTGTTGAGACAGGTCCTCACTATGTAGCTCTGGCTTACCTGGGACTCCCTATATAGATAGAACAGTTTGGCTTTGAAATCACAGACATCCCAGCTGCTTCTTCCTCCCAAGTGCTGGGATTAAAGGCAACCACCATATTCAGCCCAATTACACAGCTTCTTGGCTACATCAAGTTGTTTTCATTTTTATCCCACTGGTCCTCATTATTTTAAGAAAAATATTTATGAATTGAATACTGGGCTATTGAAAAAAACCTTCCTCTCTTCAAACTTTCGAGCCATCCACTCTTTCCCAGTTAGTTTCATTGGATCCTCTTTTCTCAAAGGCTCTTCTTTCTATATATTCACTGGACACTTACTGGTGTAAAACAATCCATCTTAAACGCTCAATCAATTCACAAACAGTGGGAAGTCATGTAGAAGCCAGAGTCAGTATGCATGTACACTACCCCAAGGAGCTGACCATTCAGTGCCCCAGTGGCCAGGAACACAGCTCAAGCTGTCTGGGGAGATTTTTTCAGGGATGTCTGCACAGGCAGCAATGAAATGATTTTCAGGGCAGGCCAAAAATGAAATAGAGCTGGATTTACTTTTTAAAAAAGAGAGAGCGAGAGATGTTCTAACAAGCCACTAAGAGAAGCAAGGGCTTCTTTCAAAGAGTCTCAAATACATTTCTTTACAAATTGGCAATATGGGCTTTGGGTGGCTCTCAAGTTACATCTCTAAGGGTTGCTAAGAAACTCTCCTTCTTTCCAACATTGCCCAAAGAATGTAATTTGTAATAAGTTTAAAAGCTAAAAGAATCTTCTCAGTACACGAAGTTGATGGATTTATGAGAGGTATCATTTTGGCCTAGGAGAGGGGGGGTGCTAGGAACACGAGGTTATACCTTTCAATTCTACATAAGCACAGCCTAATGACTGTCACCGATCTCCTTGATTGGGGTGTATCTGAAGATACATTCAGGATACACCACCTGACTCTAAATGACAGCAATTTATTATCTTTGATAAGATGCCTTTTGGAAAACACAGGTTGTCTCAGTGAGCCATTTAGTCCCTATCTATCAGCAAATCTGAAGTCCTTTCAGCAGTGAAAGCAGTTGCATCCTGGGAACTGAGCCTCTTTTCTCTCCCATGCTCCTCTACTTATATACACCACAATCCCTGGCCCTTTTAACACACCTCAACAGCAGATCAGCATTAGATTTAAGTGTCGCAGAAATGGGCTAGTTGGTTGCTTGTATAAAATATTTTAGGGACAAACATGAGTTAGCAAGAGAGAGTAGAAGTTCTTTAGGGAAGCTAGGGAAGGGGGTGCTTGCAGCTGACAAGAAGAGTTACAGAACCTGAGAACAGCATGGAAGAACAAGGAATACCATTCAGAAGTGGGGTGACTGAGGGGGAAATACCAATGGGGAGTCTGGAGTACTTTATTTAGTCTTTCCTAGCTTGAAAGTCTTCTGGTTCAAATAATCCCACAGAACTCAACTTTTTCCCTCTAGTCACAACGAAAAGTATCTTCCAGGACCAAGAACACTCCTTAGTAGAGGTGAAGCTTTTATTTGGACAGAAGCTCAATTTCTCCATGTCTAATGACAGAAGTAAGTGGCATTCTTTGCAATAGGGCTTTCTGTACTGAGACTAACCAATAGCCTATGACATTTGGGGGAGTCTATAGGACCCTTTTGGCCATTGACTCAACAAGATGTAACTTATTCTTAACACCAGAGGCTTGACTTGGCGGCATAAGATGTCTAGTTGGGGCATTCCTCTCTCCCATTATATGGCAACTCCATCCAAATTTCATGCACACGCACACACACATGCTTCTGCTGTAATAAGTTTCCACATACATTTAAAGTGATTTTAGCCTATTTGCACAGGTAAACAACCTTCTGAGTTAGTAGGTAATAGGTCTACAGTGCCCCCCAATTCTAACACAAAATCTCTTATCTCTTGAGGGGAGAGGCTGTGTCTAATTTCATTCTTTCTGAGAGGTAATCTAATCCTTACATTTCCGTCAATTACACACATGGCTGAAGTGCCCTGGTCCTCAACGGAATGAACTTTCATGAGCTCTTACATCATCTGCGTCTCATCGCTAAACTAGAGCAGTGATATACTGTTTTCAACTTTCCAGCATCTTTTCTGACTGACATACTTTTCCACCAGTGTGTGGGTTTCTCATTGAGCATACTGGAGATTGCACAAACTTCTGATGGTCTTACTAAGTAGTATGAGAGAATAGAAAGTTCTTTACAGTGAATGGTTAAAAATTGCCACAAAGTCAGCATCATGCTGACCCACGGGTAGAGTTAGGCTTTTGTTTGTTAATTTTGATTTGACTTGATTATACTCTTATGCACCGATGATTTGTGACAAAATCAAGTAAGATCACAGGAAAAAAAAATGGTGCTATTTCAGATTTTGACAGTCAGGTTTTTCTTTACTGAACGTGATGCTGTGTGATCTATGCTCTGATAAGAATGCACCAACTAGTCAGTCGTCAGTTACTGTTTTCAGCATTGGTGAAGAACCTCAGAGTGTGATGCCCAGGCGAAGAAGTCAGCACAGACATTCCGTACTGATGTCCCACACATACGATTTACATCAGTGCACTTACTTGGCTCTAAAATCAATTTTGTTTCATGCACTTACAAAACAGATTGAGATTTTGGTGCCATAAAGTTGTTATTACAGAGCTCTGAGTCCTGCTCGGTGGCTGAAAGAGAGGCTGTATGCGCAGCTGCTCGTCTTTGGGACTTATCTTCAAACTTCGTTATGGTAAATACGTTTTTAGCATCTATAATTGTGATTAAATTAGATAAACCAGAAGATTTAAAGTCTGTGATATATAGAATGAAGTTCTGTTTAAAAAGATTTGGATTCTGTGTGTGCAGCATCTTTAGGGGTGCCTTAACCAGGGGCAGATTGGCTCAATGGGTAAACAGAAGGCCCGGAGTCCAGTGCTTAGAACCCACAAGGTGGAAGGATAGAACCGACCCCTGCGAGTCGTTCCCTGACCTTTGCATGCACACTATGACATACACACCAACACAGCCACACTCCACCCCCACCCCCACTCAAATGAATACATGCAAGATCTAAAACATTTAAAAAAGGAATTTCTTAACCAATTTTATTATGATATATGTTGGTGGCAAAGGAATCCCGATGGGGGGTAGGGGGGTGGGGGAGCATCAGTGCCTGCACTATTGCGAATACCTCACCCCGCGGCACATAGCGTGGTCCTTTAAAATGGTGGATCCTGGGCACACCAGTAGAGCCCCAAGAAGGGAAATCCTCCTGGGGTGTGCGTGCTTCCTCCGTCTCTAAGGAAACCTTGTTCACCAACATCGGAGAACCTGATAGGCTACGAGCTTAAACATACAAGCCTAAAAATGGTTGGACCCCTCCCAACCTTGTCCATGCCCTCTGCTATAGCAAGCTTTTGATACGCTGATTGAAGTGTCTTCTAAGCATGGACCAAAGCGATTGGCCCTCTCCCTTATGCAACGCTCCTCTCCCGCTCCTTTCACAATGAAGTAGATCTTCATCAGGACGCTGATCTCTGGAGTCTTGAGTTTTTTTGGGCTGGTGACTCCACCATCACTCATACTCTCAGGGACTACCCTGCTCCCACGAAAGACCACCGATATATAGAAATCATGCATAATGGCAAAAGCCTAAAATAGTCAATTTGCAAAGTAGAAATAATTCCTTGCTCAATGATCAGAAAATAAAAGATCTCATGATCTTCCCAAAGCTGTGTGTCACAAAGAACTCAGAGCATTGGGCTTTATATGTGTGTGTGTGTGTGTGTGTGTGTTACACAAGAGCAGCGACGCACTGTTTACAACCATTGATCATGTGCTAACGACGTTGCCTGCATTATTTAACCCTCAAAATAAAACCTATTTCCCCCATTTTACAAAAGAGACAACCAAGACTCAGAGATGGATGCTCGGCCCTCTCTCTCATAGCTGAGTATGCAGTAAAGCTATTATTCAAATTCAGGACTACTGAAATTTAAGGCTACTCCACACTAAATAGAAATGAGGTAGACATAGAAAAAAAAAAGAAACAAAATTAACAAAACCAAAAATGTTTTCAAATATACAAACAACTCAACGGAGTTGACAGAAATTGATTTGAGTGAACAGGGGATTTGAGTGTGGCGGACATGTTCTGGGATTTCTAAGTTCTTTTGTCCCTGAACAAGGTCTTGGACAGAGACATGTGAGTAACATGTAATAAGTAATAAGTAGTAACTTCGCTTATGAGAGTGGAAAGCGGACCAGATATGGAGAAAGATCAAAGGTTCGGTAGCAATGGCTTACAAAGGATTGGGGCTTTATATGTCACTTTGGAGTCTTATGCAAAGGACACGTTTGCTTTATTTTTTTCTGCATATGCTTTATTCTCTGTCATCCTCCTTAGTATCGAGTCTTTCCTTTTGACCTCTGAGGCATTTTCCTGTGGATATTTTCGCCCTGCTCTCCACCCTATCTCCTACACAAAATTTATCTACTTTTAAAGTTTCCTCTAGAAAAATATTGAAATTGTCTTGTGTTTATTTAAAATAGATTTCTTGGGCAAAAGAGATGAAATTTTTATTAAGAGGAATAAATTCAACCGAACTACGTACATATGCCAAAATGACTGTAGTTAATAACAACATATTGCATAGTTGAAAATTACAGAGAGTTAAAATTTAAAGGTGTCACCACAGTCACACAAAATAAGGTAGTCGTTTTGATTTAGCATTCAAGAATCTACTCATGTCATATGCATCAAAATTGTACTTTACTCCATGAATATGTATAATTTTTGTTAATTTTTTAATGAAGACCCTTTGGGTTAGTGTCTATAAAGCCTGACTTGGCAATCTTGCAGAGGATTCTGAGGAATTTATCTAAAAGTCTCAAGGACAAATTTAGCAAATAGGTTTGAGGGAGCATTGACTGATATTTTGCAAGATGAGAAAAACCAATCATGCCAGCTAAATTCCATGAGCTGTGGAAAATGAAGGGGGCTAAAGTTAGTGAGATGAAAAGACAGAGTGAGATCTGTAAATAAAGAGACCTTTCAGAGTACATAGTAGGTCACTGACCAGCTGTGGGTACCGACATTCTCTGGGCTGGAAATCTAGCCCATACGTAAAGGAAAAATAAGCTGAGCACTAGCATTCATTGAACTCTGCTACTTGACAATGAAAGTAATATGCCCACCTACCCTGAGCCTGAGACACAGGGACTTGACTAATACAATTCACTGGACCCTTGAACTATGAACCAAAATAAACTCTTCATTCCTAAGTTGGTCTTTGCCAGAGTGTTTTATCACAGCACTAGAAAAGTAAATGAGCCATAAAGTATGAGATGGATTGTGGCAATGTACTACAACCTTTAACCTTCAATTTAGGGAAGGAGAAAGGAAAGATAGGAATCTTCACCGCTTTTAAAGGGGCCTTAATATAGAAAGAAAGAAAGGTAGAAATCTTCACAGCCTTTCTTTGGGCTGTCCTAAGCTTGAATCTCTCCAATCTTTGTTCTCTTAGGAATTATCTCACTAACTAACAACAGCAACCCAACCAACGAACCACCACCCAACGCCTACCCCAATTTTTTGGGCTTCAGACCTTTTATGCCCTAAAGCCAAAAGTTCCCATAAACCCATGCAGCACGCAATCCCAAAGACAATCTACAGGTGCTAGAATGACTTACACTCAACCAAATTATAGCCATCTGCATCACACATCCCAGTTTCAACTCGGAAACAACTATACCCCAGCTAGGGTGGAAACACGAACCTCTAGTGACTAGTCAAACTAAAAAGCTTTTCTTATCATAAAAATTCCAAGTGTTCCTCTACAATGGATAGTTTCTACAACCTCATTCACAGTCCTCAGGTTAGGACCATTCTGTGGGATCTAAGTGTAATTTGCTGAAAAGATAGGAGGGAGAGAGAAAGAGAGAGGAGAGAGAGAGAGAGAGTGTGTGTGTGTCCAGTAGCCAGGAATTTTAACAATGAAATCTTGAAATCTTGAAGTTTTTCAGTATCTTAAGCTTTAAAGGATATTGAAATCTTCAAGGGATATTGTTGGGGTCTTCAGGAGGAACTGTGAGAGAAGAGGTTACCAGGGAGCACCTAGGGATAGTCCTACTATACCTATACAGGAGACCTTGTAAGGTGATTTGGGGTCTGTGTCAGAGACTCTACACAAGATCTTTGAGGTTCCAGATATCTCTGGGACATTATAGACTCTGGGGTCTCAAAGAAAATTAAATGGGTCTGAAATTTAGATGTGATAGCTCTCTCTAGACACAGAATGGGAAAACTAGATTGAACAAGAGAAGAGTGAGCAAACAGACACTTGTCTATCATGCAGAGTGGAAAGGGTGTTAATGGGTTTGATTTGATTTACTGTCAATCCCAGGGAGGAGGATCGAGGACTGAAAATTCAAACTAGGGAAGATAGTAAGTGCTGAAAAAATTATCCCCACTGTCTAAAAGAAAAATAGTTTTGTTCCCTGTTACAGGTGGGGTTGTCCAAGTCTCACATACAGAGGCAGATGATATGGAAATGTGTATAACCACAAGGCCCTCTTAATCTGTTAATAGTCCAGAAATAAAGTCAGATGCATTTGCCTTTTTCAAGTTTGACCTGAATTTGATGTCCTTGGATAGATGCTGTTCTGTCCTCATCATGGACAGAGGGCTTTTCTTACTTCCAGTTAACCCTCCACTTTGTAGATTAGATGTGGTCCTTGGAAGAGGTCTATAGCATGAAGCCTTGGGAATTGCTCCATGACACACCATAGTAAGAAGGAGTCTCATACACCAAGGCTTGGTCGATCCCCTTAGACCGAACTCGTTGGCTACTAGAAGATCCACAAGATGTCCTGAGAAACACAGAAATGAGGCTATTGCATTTTTCATTACGTGTCACTCATCTTTAGCTTCATTCTTCTTCCAATTTGATCCTTTGACTCTGAAGGTCTCCTCCAAGTTACTAAAGACCTTGAAGGCCAGGTTTTTGAAACCTTTATCTGATATCTGCAAAGGCTTGGCTTATTAAATTTACACCCACAGGTTTGGCCCTCTGGACTCTCAGGGTCCAGACTGGTTTAATTGCCTGTGATTTCAGCTGGCTTAAATGGAAAGAGGGTAGGGTTCTGGGAAGTCCCTGCATATTTCCCAGAGGTTGTTATTGTTAATGACTGTGATAATGTCCTTTGTCATTCCCTCTAGTAGGCAAATAATCATGTCATCATAGTAAGTCCTTCATCCTTCATTATCTACATTATGGCCTGATCTGGCCAGCGGGACTCTGTGTCAGGCTGTATTGGATTGTGAATGTGAATCCTGTCTCTTCCAGTACCATTACTCATGTGTGCAACAGATGGCAGAATGGCACAGACCAGTGACTTTCAACCTTCCAAATGCTGTGACCCTTTAATACAGTTCTTCATATTGTGGTGACCCCCCCAACCATAAAACTGTTTTCATTGCTATTTCATAGCTATAATTTTGCTATTGGTATGAATCATAATGTCAATATCTGATATGCAATATCTTAGGCAACCCCTGTGAAAGGATCTTTCGACCCCCAAAGGGGGTCCCAACCCACAGGTTGAGAATCACTGGCATAGATTCACTCCTCTCGGCTAGGTCAAAAAGCCACAGTGAGCTCTTGTAATTTTCCAATGAAGATGGAGGGATTCTGGCTAAACAACACTACCTTGATTATGTTTGGGATAGGCAAAACTTGAAAGAAAAAAAAAGAATGGGTACTTGGAGTAAGTACTCCTGTTTTTCATGGGAAAAATAACTTTTACTTGCTCTCTGTGTAATCAGCATAGAGCTCACTGTGTGGATTTCCTTGTACAAAATTCTCAAGAGAGGTGTGAGATGAAGAAGCTGCTCCTGTGTGGAGTTGGAGAGGCTCAGAAAAGCTCTGTGGGTGGAGAGTCAGGAGAGGAGCCCAAATAGAAAGGGGGAGAAAGCAGTGGCAGTATCATTATGCTAAGGCATGACTGGGGGTGTGGCTGGGGGTTGACTCCAGAAGCCAATTGAGCAGGGACTTGGATGTTCACAAGAGATGGCGTACAAGGAACTGTCCTGGAAGTGAGCATGGAGAGTAGAGCTGGTGCCACATCCCTCCCACAGCTAAGGCTGCAGTGACAGGGACCTGAAGCCTTAGGCGTGAGGAATCTTGACATTCTTCCCTGAGTTACAGCAAAAGTGGTCTCATTGTAGGGTACAGTTACAGTTTGAATGTGCCATTATGTAGCTAAGGGTCTGAGAGCTGGTATATAAGCCCAATTTTCTTAATACATCAGTGGAGAGGGATAGAGGACATGAGATCCATCATAAGTCTTAGAAGAAGTTTACAGTTACTCCCCCGCACCAAGCTTCCTCTTTGTGGATTGGTCCTCCCTATGTGTCAGTGATGACTTGGCCCAGGTGTGCTGTGAGTTGGGGTATCTCTCAAGAATATAGACTTCTCAACTTATGGAGACAAAACCCAGCTTCACCCCACAGTCAAACCGGTTCCATTAGTTGAACCAAAGTGACCTGGAAAGGATTCTTACAAATTGAAATTGGATATAGATCAGCTGTGATGGAAGGGAGAACTCTCTGCCCTAGGGAAAGTGAAAACCTAATAATCTATAGTTCTTCAGCCCAGGATGTCAGATTGGGAATGTGAAACTACAGCTCAGCTACCATCAACTACACGTTCTGGTCCCTCCCACTCTAAAGAGCAGTGACGAGTGGCATTCAGGGAGGAGGGGGTGAGAGCGCATGTTCACAGTGTGTGCTGTCAACCGTCTATGTACCATGGACAGACAGTGATGGGCTCCCCAAAATACCAAACACAGTGTCTTCCTTTCATGGAGGGGATGAAAGGAACATATCAGCTCACACCCAACAGGAAACCATGCCCCATTACAACCCAGAGGTTTACAGACTCACGAGAGCTGCCTCAGCCGTAGAACTTCAGTTGCCCACACTCCACTTGGCTGAGCACCCCAAGGACCAAAGTGAAGATAGGTCAAGGGAGGCAAGGAGACAGTTCCTTAGCCCGACCACCAGACGCCATGCCTACAGGATGTGTGTGTATGCAGGCGGGGTAAGAGATTTACCAGAGCTGAATTAACCATAAGTGTCTTAAGAAAGAATTAGATACTGTGGACAGAAACAGCTGGAAAGTTTTTAGAGCGTGAAAGGCCACTCTGATGAGGGGAATGGGGATCTTTTATAGCAGTTAAGGAAGTTAGCTGGCCTTGCTTCCTGGGCCATGTGTGTGGGGTCATAGAGTTTCAGCAGGCAGCTCACTGTCTTGATGCAGTGTTAGAACACCATTTGTCTCCCATACTGGCAATGTGAGATGAGGCACCAGAGGCCAATGGGAGTTAGGCTAAAGTAGCTTGTAAGAAGCATGGCAAGTCCCTGGGTCAGAACAAAGCACTCAGAGCCCGACTGTGAGAGCGGATGGCTTTGTTTTGTTCTTTTTGTCCTTATGGTTTTGGCCGTGTCGTCTCTATGTTCGGATAAATCCTGATTAAATCCCTTAGGCGCGGTGATGATAGCTAAATGCAGCCGAGGGTCAGAATGAGAGGGAGTGTATTGCACACAGAGGAACCGAGGCTGACATGGACGCAGCAGTGACGGGTCCATGATGGACCTAGGGGTGCCTCATTAAAGAAATGAGTCAGGGATGGAAAGACAATGCTGCAGGCTCCCTCTTAACTGTGGAGTCCAGAATGTTCAACTCAGTTCAGAATTCTGGGTAACAGGGAAAAGGCAATATGGTGACATGTCAGTAAGAGATAAAAGCTTTCTAACACAAAACAAATAATTTCTACAGATTTAATATATAGCATGGCCATCATATCTAAAAGTACTTGTGTGTTCACTTGAACTTTGATAAGACACTTTAAACTTTATTTGCCTATATACCCAAATGGTGACTATGAATAATCAGTGCACTGCAAGTCCCAGAAAGAAACTGTGGCTTACGTTGATCATTCAGCCGAATTGGAATGTTGCAGGTCCAGAACTAGTTGGGGTCTTCTTGGCCCCATCTGAACAGCTATGTATTGCTCACTTCTGTGTATGACCAGTGTCCTTGTGACTAGTAGGTGTGTCTTTTCGAAATATAAGGACACACGTAATTCCCATCAACCACTAGAAACGTCATCAGATAGAGTCTGAGGCCTATAGCAGTACTTTCTCTGACTAACGGCTACTGTTGCTATTGACAACTTTGAGACTTCTGGGGAATAGATCCTCAGATAGAATCTTTCACCACAGAAGTTACCATTTCTGCCACATAAAACCTCCAGGCTCCAAGAACATCAGCCGGTCTCCCCTCCTGCAGAGGCTGCTGCCCTTCACCTGTCCCTTCAAAGGATGATCTGCTTCTGCTGAAGTCCCCCTTTTATTTTCATGTCGCCTTGATCAGCCCCAGACTAACAGACATGAAGAGTATTTTTGGTAATGAGGTTAAAGAAAAGGGAAATGCTTTGGGATGAGAAAATTCATATCATAAGAAAATATTGTTCCAAAGGAGAAAGATAATTGAGAACTAAATTAGGTTAAAGAATATTGTTTAAAAAATGGTTGTGAGAGTTAAGACTTAGGGAAAGATGATGTAGTTAAAAATTAAATTGGATAAAGTTAAAGGTTATTAAAAATTCTAAGGTAGCAATTCAATATCCTGAGACAAAATTGACGTTTTATTGTGTAGTGAGCTGCTTTTAGTAGTGTTTACAAAAAAGACAAATTGACTTAGAAAACTGACTTGCTTTATCTCTTTATTAAATGGGACACATAAAAACTTGTGACCAGATTCTATCCGGATCTAAGTTGGTTTTCCCAGCGAGGAAAGCCTCCATTGCTGAGTAGCCACTGCCTCAGAAGTGAAAACTCCAAGAGGAGCCATTCTACGTGGAACCCTCCTGGTAGATTACATAGTGAGCATAGAACACATTTTACTGGACAAGTGTATAACACTGCCTGTAAACGTTAGCCCTTTGTCCTTTGCAGGCAATTACTGTCCTCAGTCTTCTGTGTTTGTTGAGGGAATGAATGACAACGTAAAAAAAAAAAATCAGAGTACTTCGGTGTTCATTTTGTTTTACAGAGCTGGAATATACTACTTTTCAGTAGTACAGCCCTTTTGTATTTAAAAAGGTGTCTGTGTTACTTGTGTAGTTAGCTAGGAAGCCATGGAGTAGGTCAGGTTGCCAGCTGCCGAGTGATCTGTAAGCACTGTGGTACTTCCGTCCATAGTAACATTAACATTTTACCTTCAGCACTGAGAAGCCATGGAAGCCCAAGGGGGTGGCCATCCAACAGCTTTTTCTCAGTTCCGTGATTTAGCATTCCTCATTGTATGTATGCAAGTGGAACATGAAATGAAAGCAGAACCCCTACCTGGACTGAAATAGAGAATGCACCTCAAACTGATGAGAAATAAAGAGATGAGAAGACACCCAAGGAGACCTTGCCTGCAGGGAAGGTAGAGCCAGTCATCCCTGCTTACTGCTGCAGAACTGAGTGCTAATTAAAACTGACTTCTTCGGGCAAAATCTTCAAACAAAAATACTTATTCTGAGGAAATTGCTCTTCTGACTTCTATAGATTATTTCATTCAAAAATGTTACTTAATATATTTAGCACCAAGAGAAAACACTCAGTACTACCAGACATTGGTACTCATTCACATTCCTACACATTTTTATCTTATGCTTTGGGACATTAGACAGATACATAAAGAGAACATAATTTTAATGGATGCCTTTTGACATCTTTGGGTCCGAGTGGTAATAACTCATCCTCTACATCTTCTGACTTGGTCCACCCCTTATGTTTATATCTCCCTCCTTCCAAATAGCTTTCCCTTTTGCTAGCCTGGTCTTATAAAAGAAAGCCAGTGACAAGCTGTTTTGCATCCTACTATCATAAGCTATCATAAAGTTATCTAATCAATTAATATTTATTAAATCTATCTAATCAATTAATATTTATTAAATCTCTTCAGATATTAATGTCTGACTAGACAGTATAGCTTGGAGTGTGTGAACATATGCTTCCATGTATGTATGCATGTGTATGTATGTGTGTGTGTGTGTGTATTTGTGTGTGCACATATATAAGACGGTACATGCATTTGTGTATGTATATGTGTGCATGTGGAGTGTTGCATGTGTGTATGTGTGTATGTGTGTCTGCATGTGTAAAAGGGTGCATGCTTTATGTATGTACGTATGCACATGTGTGTGATGTTTCGTGTGTGTGTGTGTGTGTGTGTGTGTGTGTGTATGTGTATGACCACATCCTGATTCATAGGCAGAGAGAAAAATTCTATGCTTGACATGAGCTTTTGAAATCTCAAAGCACATCCCCAGTGGCATACCTCCTCCACAAGGTCATGAAAGGATTTGAGAAATATAAAACCTAGGAATTCACCTGAGTGCTAGCAGTCATGTATAGGGGGAGATGCCTCCTATTGAGAGATGCCTTCCCAAGAACAGCCATTAACAGTCTCTTCAGTCTCCTCCCCACCCACAGGGAAATGACCATTAAGCTTAACACCTATCATCAGGATTCGTTCTTCCCGGGCATACCAGGCGCCACCATGTCTCAAGGACGGCTAGTCCAA
Organism: Cricetomys ansorgei; assembly: GCA_026225945.1. Classification (NCBI taxonomy): domain Eukaryota; kingdom Metazoa; phylum Chordata; class Mammalia; order Rodentia; family Nesomyidae; genus Cricetomys; species Cricetomys ansorgei. The sequence continues at coordinate 1,526,708 of JAMJFZ010000271.1, read as the reverse complement.
GGGCACGGATTGACCACCCCCTGGATCCCACGCACGCAAACTCCCAACCAATTAGTCTAACATAGAGAGCTCTGAGCCAACCAGAGCTGCACAAGCCCCCATCCCCAGACCCCTTTCCCCTAAACCCCATAAAAGTGCCTGGGGGCAAGGAACCCCTTTCCCCTGAACCCCATAAAAGTGCCTGGCGGCAAGGAATCGGGCCCGTCATGCTTGTCTCCTGCGTGGGAACAGGCGGGACCGATGCGCCAGATAAAAATAAAGCCTCGTGCGTTTTGCAGCGGTTCGACTGCCTCGTAGTTTCTTTGAAGTCCGCTGGCTGGCCCTAACAGTCACACCTAGTAATTAATTAATCGAGCAGTGGTTTAATAAAAACAAGGAGACATTTTCATAGACATAAGCCTGCAGACCTCAGCAGAGGGAACAGTATCAGGGCAAGAACTGTCTTCAACTGCAGCCACACCTGCCCCATCCTCAGGAGGTTTTAATCAAAGCCCCTCCTTTCTGATCCAAAGGTCTACTTGCATGATGAAAGAAAGCTCATAGCTTTAACTCCTCCCACAACCTTTTGGCAGTTGAACTATGTCACCTTTATGGTTGGGAGGCTCAATGCCCAGTGGGAGCAATTCACTTCTATTGTTGCCTGAGGCCGGGGTGAATTCCACCAGACTTCTTCATCAACAACTTCAGAGTGCTCAGGACCTTTGGGCAGGTATAAGAAGCAGTCCTTTAACAGAAAGCAGCAACCTTTTACATCTATAAAACAGGCCTTTTCAGCTATAGAAATCACACATCCCAACAGCACTTCAGGCTGCCTGCACAATGATTATCTTTAAAGGCACAAGAGTGCACACACAGAACAATCAGTAAATACAATATCTGAAGATAAGTCCAATTACTTCCCAACAACTGTAATGCATCACCCAAAGCTACCTGGCCACATTCCAGAAACCTGTTTGGCCATATTCCAAAGATCACCCAATCCCCCTACATTACCCCAATCCAGTGGCTTTGCCCAACCCCCATACCCCACCTGTCACCAGGCCTGCAATACGCAGGCTCCTTATAACCCACTACCCCCTTTAAAAGACAACCTGGCAATACCCCTCTCTCTCTTTTCTTCTTCCCTCCACTCAGAAGCAGACACTTCGCGTCTCACCCCCCCCCAATAAACCTCTTGCGTGAGACCCTGTTGCGTGGCGTTGTGCACTTTTCTTTCAACAACACCTCCTAATTCTTCTGATCCCTTCAAACAGGGCCACTCCCTGATCACTAAGCATTCGAATATATGAGCCTGTGACGGACATTCGCATGCAAATCACTACACTGCATATGACCCAAGGTGATGGATTCAAACACTGAGCTGAACTGGACAGACAGATATTTGCTCAGTCACTCTCTCCACAGCCCTGGAACACTTAATAACACGCCAGGAGTTGAAGGCTGGTTCTTAGTACAGAGAAAAGACAGCAGTTGCGGACTCTCTTTAGGAGTCTGGAGATCAACTGAGAGGAAGAAAAGTAAGGTGATAACAGTTGACTGCAGCACGAATGAGAAAGGATTTCTGCAGCTTGCAGGGAATTTGGCACACAGACAAGCACCTGACCTATAACAGTAAGCTTCTGTGGTGGGTCAGCAAGGTAGGCAACGAGTTCTCAAACGTGCACACTCTGCCAGTGTGGGGTTTGAGACCCTTGACACTAGGCCCAAGTTGCAAGCAGAAGCTTAAAAACAACTTCTGTAAGGAAAACACTTTCTAAGACAAACAAGATGGCCTTTGGCTAAAAGAGTTTCCCCACGTAGACAGCCCACGGCCTTGGGCTAAAGAGTTTCCCCCACCCACGTTGGCTAAAACCTTGAGCTTGTATTCTTTTTAGGAGCCAGCAACCTTGCTATATGCCAACACCAATCAGTTTAAAGGTTAACTGGCCCCAACCTATCAGGATAAAGAACAGTTCGGGGACCAATCAACTCGTACCAACTCGGTTTGTGCCTAGCAACTATTTGTACTGTAAATAAAAAGGCTCACTTTTTGCTCCTGGGGGCCGCCTTTCCTGCGAGTTAGGATGGCCCCAGCACGCTGGTGCAATAAATCCTCTTGCTGTTTGCATCGATTCCCCGACTGGGAGTATCTGTAGGGTTGTGGTGACCCGACTAGGACCTTCCCGTCCAACACCAGACCTCAGCAGAGGTAAGCGCTGTCCTGGCCAGCGCCATAGTCGATTGACAGTGGAACCCCCAGTGTCCTCAGCTCAGGTGTTTTTATTCTTTCAAAACACCTTGGGTATTTTACTGATAGCATGTGCAGATCATTAGCAATTAAACAGCCCCCACAGAAATCCAACACCTGCAGACAACACAAAACGCCAAGAACCTACTGCACAATTAGTTTATACATAACTAAAAGTAAACTTCCCCAATGAGCACCCCAGATTCACTTTATTTCAATTGGTTCCTAAGAATCATGTGGCTACAACAGGATTTAGCCATTCCTGCAGCCTCAGCTCCTCATCTGTAAAGTGTGTCTACTTCATGTGGCTGTAACGGGGACTGTCTGAAGCAACGCAGGTCCAGTATCTGACACTAAGCCAGGTTACTTGAGGGTTTTTTTTTTCTCTCCTAAGCACTATCTGCCTTTAAATGCTTCATCTGAGCCTTTAAGCAGCTACAAATGACAGAAAGCAGAGTCAGAAGAGCCCAGGGAACTACCCATCACAAAACCATTTTGCCTTAAAGTGAAGGTGCAGCTCTCTCAGACCGTGACTAATTTTAGAAAAATAATAAATATTTAATAACCCTTGTTTATTCAGTTAACTGCAGCCAAATAAGAGCAGGGAACCTAGGGTTGAGAAGGAAAAAAATGAAAAAGAAAACAGAGAAAAAAGAAAAACCCTAAGTGTTCTTCCCTTTCGATTGAAACTGTCATTAATAAACATCTGTAAAGGTCCAATTACTCCCAGAAGATCAGAAATGTTTTGAATTTGGTGCTGATCATTTATTATAATGAAGTGAGTCCATTGAAGGAAGCAGAGAAGATGAATAAAGAAGTCGGTTTGCTCAAGTTGACATTGGGCAAAGCCCCCGATGTGGCTCAGGTTCTGAATGGAATAAAAATTGCCACCAAGGAAGAATAAAGGCATATAAAAGCTTTATAGTTTCTTTGATGATATTGCCAGCTCAACTTTATGGAGGAAAGACATGCATTTCTTTTACATTAGGCTCACAGAAGTGACTAATAGAAAAAGGAATTTATTTTTTAAAGTCCTTTAAGAGAATCTCATCCTGCTATTTCAATCGCATTATAAGTTTCTAGAGAACAGGGCATGAGGCTTCCTTCCATATTCTGCTGCTACCTTTGGGACAGGTCTGAAGGAGAGTAGGGGCTCAACAACAAATAAGTCCCTCTTGAAAAAAGATAAAGAAAGCATGTGTACTGAGCACTACTCTAATACGAATTATACTGGCATTACTTTTTCCATAGAAGAGGAACAAGGACAGAAAGTGTAAGAATTCTTGTCTTGTTACAATAGTTCCCTTAGCACAGAGATTGACAAGGTTGAAGCCGTCACTTAGAAAGAAAAGCAACAGGGGGATGAGCCACAGGTGCTACACTTCTGTTTCCATGGTTAAAAGGAAACGCGTCTTCCCTCTACAGCGGGTGCCCTGACGGGTCAGCAGCAAAGGGGAGGTGAGCGCAGCACCATTTCCTAGAACAAGGCCAAGATCCGAGGTTGGGAGACGGGCTTCACCAATGCCACCCTATAGTGGCTAGCATCCTGTTGAGCCCTTGACAGCTGTGGAGCTGGTGGAGTCACTCACCAGCTTCCCTCTTCTCCATTCCTGACTACGCAGTTTCTTTGTCATTGTTGAAAGTCCTTCACACATCACAATTTGGCTGTTTTGATATTCAGTCTTCGTAGATTTGTTACTTACCTTAACTACCTTAGCAAGGCAACCTCTCTGAGGTGTGGAACATAAATCTTCTATCTATTCATGAAACATCTAATAGGAAGTCCTGAATTTAGGATGCATACCTTTTGGATGTAAGCTTGTCTGGGAGTCTTAGAGACACACAAATAAAGCAATTTCTCTGATCATAGTGTTCATTTGTTAAGGAAATATTGACATTCAACTATGCTGCAAAACTAGATTTTGTGTGAGACAGAAGATCGTGACCATGGCACCTCAAAGAAGATGTTTAATCTTGGAGAAGTTTATTTCTAGTTACGTTTATAATTGTTTTTTGCACTGTTACGGGAGGGGCTGCCTAAGCCTTAACAGTTTGTACTATCTACAGGTGTTAGTTTTATGTTAACAGATGTTTGATTCCTCATGATCTGCACCTGCCCTCCACTCTCTGGCAGAGCCATTGTAGAAGAGCAAAGTTGCTGTGAAGGAATTCTTGTGCCCGTTCTTTCATGGTCTCAGGCAACAAGAAGAGAATATTTCCCTTAGTCTTTGAGTTTCCCTATCAAAAAGGTGACATATCTAGGGCTTAATGGGTTGTGGGATCCTCTTAAGCCTGGAGCTCCCCACTATAAAGGTGACATAGCTCAGCTGCTAAAGGAGTGTGGAATGAGACTAAACTACATGTTTCCTTCATTAAGCACATAGGCCTACGGATGATGGAGTAGAGTTTTTGTATCACTGAAACACCCAAGGATCTTCTTTATCAATAAAAACCCTGGAAATCAAATACTGGTTCCACTGTCCAGTATGGTGCTGGCCATGATAGGTGGTTCCCTCTGCTGAGGTCTGGCAGGGTTTACATCTATGAAAATGTCTCCTTGTCTTTCTTGGTGAGCCACACAGTAGTATACTGCTACAGTTTAATAAGCAAAGGAAGTAAGAAATGCAAGGCGTCATAATTCTGTTGAAGGAGGGCCTAACCTAGTTTAAGGAGGAAGAATCTATTCCTAGGAAAATCAGTTGCACGGCATGTGTTAAAGAAAGGACAACATGCCATGTGTAAGAGGTGAAGTGACTCTGAGCCCAGCATTATGACTGTGACATAGATCATCTTCTGCATCAGTGTATTTAGACTGACAGGTGAAATTTAAATGTAGTTAAATCTGGACTAAAGTTTACATCACTAGAGTCTTTGGTCTGGGAGAGGCAGTGTCTATGTCTTCCAAGTTGAAGAGAAATTAGTGCAATAACTTTGTACCCGAGAGGCAGGATGCTAGTTTCTTTACCATCTGTGGATGTGTGAGCCTCAGCAGGCAGAGAAATCATCTACCATAAGCATACTGTTTTCACAGTAGCTAACCAATAATTACAGACAACAGACAGGGAAAGGTTCACGGAGATTCCTAGAGATGGAACAAGGTTCAAATTATTTACAGCTTCTGTGTGAGAGAGGGTGATGGTTTTGAAGTCAACATGGAATGGGCAGATGGTGCAATCAAAATCAGACATTTTCATTCCTACAGTGACTTTGTTGGGACAGAGACCTGACACATGAAGTTTTCCTTCTATTTGCAAAATTTGGACATGTGTGCATCTCTACACCCTCTCATTTGTAACTCTTCCCTGGAACATGTACATTGCTCATTGTCAGATTTTTAAGGAGTGAAAAATAGGGGCAGATGAATAAGTGTGTGTGGTTGCCCATACCTCTAATCCCAGGACTAGGGAGACAGAGGAAGAAGATCTCTGTAAGTTTCAAGCCAGTATGGTCCACATGGTAAGTTAGGGGACACCCAGGGTTATATAGTGAGAGTCTCTCTCTCTCTCTCTCTCTCTCTCTCTCTCTCTCTCTCTCTCTCTCTCTCTCCATACACACACACACACACACATGTACATACACATGTGCACATATGCACACAAAGGAACTAACTGGATTGAAATAAACAATTCACTGTTAGTTACTACTTACTGCACAAATACTATCACACATTCACGGTGTCATCTACCTGCTTCATACATTTTATTATCCTTCTCTTTTTTGTTCTAAACCCTAATTTAAAACATTGTCTTTAGTTCTCTTCACTACTCGGTCTCTATGTATTTCTATACTAGTATATACTGTAAAATACAGTTATATACAAGTAACACAGGAATAGCATATGTTTACATATACATACTGGGCTTCACAACGCTGCATTTTTATTGGTTGTGGTTTTCTGTAGTGGTTTCTGTCTGTTACAAAGAGAAGTTTCCTTTATGAGGGGTGAAGACTACACTCATCTGTGGGTATAAGGATAAATGTATGGAATCTAGTAAAAGATTATGCTGATGGTTGTAGGTTCTCTTCCAAAATCCACGATTTCACTAGCACTGAGGAGTTAGCTAGGTTTCTAGTGCAAGTTGTGATTTCCCTCTTGTTGAGGAGATCTTGAGTTCAACTAGAAAGCTATTGGTTATCACCAATGTAGACTACTGTACCATTAGGGTTATCATGCCATGTTAGTGGTCATTGTGGTTCAAAAGTATCATGTCTGGGTAGGACTATTGGTTATTTTCTTTCTTTGGTTTGCTTGCCTGGTTTCTTCTGGTAACAATAGCACATGATTTCAGTTAATCTCCTAAACTTGTGTGGTACTATTGTCATCTTTTATAATGATGAGAATGTTGGGGCTTACAGGAGCTTGATAACTTGTCCCAGTTTCCAGAGCAAGCAAAGGACATACTTGGTCATGACGCACATGCTTAAGTGCCTGATATATTTTAGAATACTGTATTTTAGAATACAGTATTTAGAATACTGGCTGGTTTTATGCCATTTTGACACAAGCTAGAGTCATCAGAGGAAAGAGTCTCAACTGAAACAATGCCTCCATAAGATTGGGCTGCTTTCTGTAAGACAGCAGGCTGAGCAAGCCACGATGAACAAGCAAGAAAGCAGCACTCTTCCATGGCCTCTACATCAGTTCCTGCCTCCATGTTCTTGCTGTACTTGAGTTTCTGTCCTGACTTCCTTTGATGAAGAACAGTGCTGTGGAAATGTAAGCCAAATGAGCCCCTTCCTCCCTAAGTTACTTTGATCATGGTATTTCGTTAAAGAAATAGAAACCACAACTAAGACAGATATCACCTTCTGAGTTGTCCTAGTTTCTTTTACTTTGTTTGGAAAACTCTACATCTTGTATAAAGTTGTACCCTGTTCATAGTAAAGCAAAGTAAATGTCTATAGACGCCAGCATGGCATATGCATATAACTATACCATTTTGCTAGATGGTTGTGTTCTATACATTGATTGCATGTAGCTCTTTCTAAGGAGCACACTTTTTCTCTCTTTTAATATCACTACAAAGATAAAATAAAGGTTACAGCTGCCCAATACAAAATGCTGTTGACTTGACTCCACTAAGATCTATAGTCTCTGTATAGAACTCTCTAAGATCTGTAGTCTCAATAAAAACTCAAGGTGTGTGATTTTGAATGACAATAAGCTCTCATTGCTCTAGCCAAATCAAGACTTATAGGGCTTTAATTTTCTTAAGATGTCTTAGTTGCCTATTCTTCATAGTGACACTTAGTGATCAATGGGACTCTAAACTCTTCATATTACTCATACTTGCAATGCGTATGATCTATTCATTTCTACTTAGATCTCTTTAGAAAAACAATAGAGCAATATTAAAAACATAAGTTAAGGCAGACACTAGGCTCTGGAGGACTCTTCAATATTATATTTGACCACATTTCAAACGAAGAGCATGCTTCAGGCTCTGAGTAGAAGCAAATAATGGAAGGGGCAGAGCCAGTGTGCATTTACCTGTTGGCCTTAAGTGAGGTTTAAATATTTTAGAATGCAATGAGAGGGTTGTGCCGCCCACAAAGACTGATAAGGAGAAATTTTTCTCTCCCAGGAATCTGCCCAAGGAGTTGGTGATTACTTCACAAGCAATTGAAAATTGCTAAACTGGTTCTCAGGCTTTCATGAATGACTTTGTTCTCATGAGTTACAAACCGAAACCAAATCTAGTTGCTACGTGATGACTATTGATGACAGGGGAATTTTCCTCTTGAAAATGCATTTTTATCCTCTCTGTTCATTTTTCTATTTCACCTGGGTGAATGTATATATATATATCTCTGTGTGTGTGTGTGTGTGTGTGTGTGTGTGTGTGTGTGTGTGTGTGTATTATTGTTTTATCATAGCAACAAAATTTAAAAATCAACTTGAAGAAAGAAAAGTTTATTTTGGCTCAAGATTTTAAAGGTTTTTGTCAATGGTCACGTGACTCCATTGTTTCTGGGCCTATGAACTGCTCATGGTAGGATGGAGGAATGGAAAGAGAAAGAAGAGATGCAGACAGAGGTAGATGGAGAGGAAGAACTGAGGGAGCATAAGAAAGAGGGAGTAGAAGGAAAACAAAGAGGGAGGGCATAGAAAAGGAGACACAGTAGCCGTGAACAACTTGTCCTCTTCCAAGACACATCCTGTAATGTGCTGGGTCACTTCATCTAACTTGTCCCAAGCTTCTAAAACTTACATCACCTTCTAAGCCTTCCTTCCATATTCTAGGCACATTCCATATCCGAGTTAGAACAGTACATTTAGTATATTTTTCATTAAATAGGCTTTCCTTTGCTCTTTTCAGAAAAAAAATTTGAGTATCATTTTCCTACTACACTCTAACTTATAAAACCATTAAAGAATTATATCATAATTTACTTTGGTGATGGAGCTGGATATACAGCTGGACAGCAGGGTACTTCAGAGAGGGGCAGTCCTTTCCATGTCCCCTTTTCATCTTCTCATTCTTAGACTGATAGTTTAAAGTGAAAAACTTGAAAGCTAAACTATAAATATATATATATGTGTGTATAATATATAGATTTATGTAATGTATTACATGAATTATATATAATATATAATATAACACATACAGTATATATAATAATATGAATATATATACACATATACACATATATACATATATATAGTTTTGGGGGACAACGTTCCATGTACTCTGGGTTGGCCAAAAAGCCTCTATGTAGCTGAGGATAATTTGAGCTTCCAATACTCCTGCCTCTACTTCTTAAGTGCTGAACTGATTTACGTGGTGCTGGGTATCAAATCCAAAGCTGTGTTCTTCCTAGGCAAGCACTCTACTGACAGAGCTGCATCTGCATTCTCTCTAAACTTTATATTTCAAAAACAAGATGAGAATTTAAGACAGATAATGGAAAGGAGAAGGACCCAATGATGATAACAGGAAGTCTCTATCAATGGTTACTCATATTGCATTTCTATTTATTTTCATCTTGCATTTCTTATTATGCCGTGCTTGTTGCTGTGACAACACTCTCCTTCAGTATGCACTGGTACTGTTTCCACATTACCAATGCGTTTCAAGTTCCTATAGAATCTAAAAACAGGCATAGCTTACAGAGAGTCAACGTTTAAAATTTTATGAATTTTTCAAGGCTATAAATGCAAAGATTATTTCATTTCCTAGATTCTATGAATACATTTGGCAAAAATAAAGCATTGTGGGTGAACATTAAATGTCGGATTCTTAAAGAATACTGCTCAGAATAGGACCATGCTGTGTGATACCAGGTGTTGAAAGAGCAACATGATCGAGTGGCTGTCTTGAATGTAAGTGGTGTTTTTACAGCAGAGTCCCAGAAGTAGCTTTCAGGTAAAATAGCTTCTGATATGATCAGAGAACATTCTTAAATGGTTCCAGTCAGTTTGTTTTCAGTAAGTTTTTGGTAGTTTTATATCATTTCTCTTTCTTTGCTCACGTTTCCCTCCCTTTCTTTTACTCATTACATGTCTATTAGGCATTTGCTTTGTGCTGTGACAGATACTTACCGAGAAATGAAATTTGGAAAATGTGTAAAGGCCAGGTGTTCTTGTACCAAATGCAGGGTAGACTGGCCATGTAAATAAATACACAAAATAGAAAGGGGCAAGGTAAATGAGCAAATGTGCTATCTGGTTTCTTTTCTTCTCTTCTTTTTTCTTTTCTCTTCTTCTCTTTTCTTTTCTTCTTCTCTTGTATAATACATCCTGACCCTCTTCCTCCCCTCCCTCCACTTCTCTCAGCTCCTTCCCATCTCCCCTCTCCTCCAGATCTACCCCCTGCCTCTACCCACTCCGACTGGGGAAGTGATCTTAAAATGTTCCTAGGAAATTTCTGTGAGCCATTACTAGTGACCTAGTGGGGCTGCAAATTCTCTTCAGAGAATGAAGTTAGACTTGGGGTCAGCAACGTTTATAAATAAATACATTTGTACAAGCACTGTGATGACAGCAATACAAATTTCAGAAAGTTTGTATCTGATTCTAAGCACTGGATGTTTCTTCCAGGTGGGAAATAACAAAACAAAACAAAAACAAATCTAAAAAATCCAGAGGTTAAGATATTTCCCTTCCTTTTTCTACCTCCAACCCATATCACCCCACAACCCCTTTCAAACTCATGCCCTCATTTTTTTTAGTTGTTATTGTTATACATGTGGACATGTACACACACACACACACACACACACACACATGAACACATAGGTATACAAATACCACCTGTTTGGTTTGTTTAGTGTTGCTTTGTACATGTGATTTCAGGGTTGACCAATTAGGACTCATCTTTGGGGAAGACTAATCTCCTCCTGTCAGCTGTCCTGAGTTGTTTGTAGTTCTTTGTCTCCTGGGTGGGGACCCATGAGACTTGTCCGTTCCATGTCAGCATGTCTATTGGTATCCCTGAGCGTGTCTTGTTGTAGGCAGCAAATTGTTGAGGTATCCACAGGTGAAGCTTCCCAGTCATTTCTAGCTGATCTTCTGTCTCTTACAAACTTTCTGTCACTTCTTCTACCCTGAGCCTTCACTGTCAGATGTTGTGTTGTAGATACATCAACCAGCAATAGGCACCACATGATCCATTGTTCTTTGCATTTTGAACAGTTGTGGATTTCTGTAAAGATCTCTACCTGGGATTAAAGGCATGTGCCACCATGCCTAGCTAAAGAACAACCAATGCATTGGTTAAGAATCGAACCTGAGTCATCTGCTAGAAGGCAGACATACACACCAGTATACTCTTATTTCTTAAAGATTAGAATTACTTTGTTTAGGACTAATAGGTAGTAGGAAAATTGCTAGCAAAACAACAAATCCATAAGATGCTGCATATGCAGCAAAAGAGAACACCATTCTTTGAATAAATGACATGAAATCATACAGGGAGGACCACCCTTAGAAAGGCTACAGTGAACTACATGTTTTTTATTAACTGATTTCTGTCATGGTACAGTAGTTAGGCTGCTGTGGGGACTCAGAGAGGAGACAAGGAGGCATAATTCATAACTGCAAACCCTGCTAGACCTCAGCAGACGGAACCACCATCATGGACAGCGCCATACTCACACTGGAACCCCAAGTGTCTGTGCTCAGGTGTTTTTATTCTTTCAGAACTCCTTAGGTGTTCTACTAATAGCACATGCAGATCCTTAGCAATTAAACATTCCCCACAGACATCCGACACCTGCAGACAATGCAAAATGCCTTAGACGTCCCCTCACCCAACAGTGCCTAAAACAATTATTTTATATATAACTAAAAATAAACTTCCACAGCATCATGGTGCTTAGAGTCTCTTGATTTTAGCACCCACTGTGTTTGATGTCAATATGTAACAATGATTTGTTTACATAGCTCATTTTCATTCTAAGATGAAGATTTTCTCAAGGTTCAAGATTGATTCTCCTTTATTAAAAATGATAAAGGCGGTGAGGCCAAACTTTGGGGTCAAACTTTGTCATGCTGGGTCTTGGGCTAGTATGGGTCAGGTGAATGTTCATGATTAGAGCAGCCTGCTGCCTCCAAAGACCGCGGTGATGCCTGTGATCCATGCTCCAGCCACACAAACAAGACTTCATTTTCTTTTATTTGTTTTGTTGTTGTCGTTGTTGAGGACACAGGGATAGGAGGGTGGGACAGCGAGGAATGAGAAGGGGTGTTATCGAGACACATTGTATGAAATTTTTTATTAATAAAAAATGCTAACAACAATAACTACAAACGGAGCCCAACTGAGTCTCATAAAAATGGCTAACCATCGATATGAGCCAGATTATCAGATCCAGGAGAAGGTGGCGTGTGAAAGGAAAGCAAAACAGAAAAGGCTTCTTTTTGGAGAGTGTAGAAAGAAAGATAAATGAAGAAATATGCTTCAGGGGTAAGGGAAACACAATTTTGATGCGAAGTTCTTCGCTGTTAAGAAGGCGTCAGTGCCCAGTCTTGAGAGGGAGAGGAAACACCCACGAACATATTTAGTGGAAGAAAACTCAACAGGATCAACTCAGAGGCTTTCTGGCCAACATACTCAGGATTGCATTAGGAACTCAAAGAGAATGTAGCACAGAGGTAGTGTGAGATTTGGTAAGAAGCTAGATAGATCATACATGCAGGCCAATTAAGGGTTCTGTATTAATGAGATGGAAAGGCATGAGAGAAGTTCCAGTAAAAAAGGAACTGATTTAATTTCTATCCCAAAAGAGTTAGCCAGTGTAGAGAAAACAGCCACAACTCTATGTGAAGCTCCTGGGAACTCTTTCTCAGCACACATACATGAACACATGTACACATGTGTGTGTGTGTGTATATATATATATATATATATATATATATATATATATATATATGTATCACACACACATACTGATACATATAGAAAAAGCAATTGGAGACTAGAATAGTAAAACCCAAGCACATGGGTAACATCTGCAACTAAAGGAGAACACTTGGTTTTCATGCAAATCACAGTAAGAGTAAACACATAAACTATATTCACAATAAGATCTGCAGAGTGTCTGTAAGTACTCAAAAAGGATCAAAGCCTAAGCCAGAAAAAAAAAACCCGCATAGAAAATGCTTGCAATGGGAAGTACAGTAGGTCAATTTGAGGTTGTCATCTCAACTGGAAAGTGGCTTCATCCAGCTCCAACTCAAGGATAAGTATGCACTTGACAGAGGCAGAATTCTTTGGAGCTCAAGGATCCCAAAAGTCATCTGAGAAGCTGCATGCCTAGGACCACGCTCTTTGAGATGCGAGCTACCGAGTAACTGCACCTAAGACAACACGTCAAGACATAATACGGCTCACAGACAGGGGGGCTGACTTTCTCAGACTGGAAAATCCTGTCTCCGGTTAGTAACATTCACTGAAAAGTGTGGAGAGCGTTGCAAAATGCCCCGATTCAGATGTCCAAAGCACGTCTTCCCCTATGAGGGAGCAGGGATTGTTCAAGGAAGGCTTTCTCCCAGTCGACGGAAGGACAAAGAAATCTGAAAGCTGTCAGACCAGAAACTTGAGGAAATTAAAATACATTCGTCATATGTCAAAATGACTTAAGCAATTCTGCGAGGTCCCACCGACTACCTCTATGACAGCTTGAGAATCACTAAGAAAAATGACTACAGTAACAGCCAGCATGTTATAACTCGTGACATCATAATGACTTTTTAAAAATCACTAGAGATTTAAAATTTGTTAGGAGCCCGGAGATTGTTGGAAAATTCACTGGTCACAGAGAGGCTGTATCTTACATTGTGATGTTAGATGAAAGACCGCCTTGTGCACTCTAGTGCCTCGCAGCGTACCTCATGTCAACTAGCTAATGAGACAAACATTTCCCTTTGAATAGGTATGCCAGCTTATAAATGAAGATGAATTATAATATGGCCTGCTGATAATGTGAGTTGAAGCTGGTTTATAATGTTACAGAAAAACAGACAAGTGGCTTCCCAAATGGAAAAGTGCCATCTATGAATCATTCTTGCTCAAATAGTAAAGTTTTATTATTTTAAACTTCTATCCCCTAACTACAAATGCAAGGGAAATTCTAGGTCGAGGGGCTTATTACATCCTATCCCTGAAATGCAGATCCAAAGCTCTGGAGTGTAGGAAACTTTAATTTACAAACGCTACCCCTTTAAGGTGCACTGTGAAACCTGAGTAACAGAAACTCGGAAGCACATCAAGACAAGGAAACTCGGAGACATCACTGCAATGCTAACTGGAGCCATGATTCACACACACTTGTGTGTGCAGTCTTGTGGGAGTGTATTTATACAAATGTGTGGGCACACACACACACACACACACACACACTGATAAGAACTGAGGAAAATTGATTTCTTTCTAGATATGTAATGATCTCAAGAATTTACTGACACTATTGAAAGTATTTGAGTGTTATTAAAGTGAGTTAAAGCAAAACAAATAAGCAAAAAAATCAAATTGGTGGTTAGAGAAATGGCTCAGAGGGTAAGCACAGGTGCTGCTCTTCCAGAGGACATAAGTTCAAGTCCTAGCACCCATGTTGGGAGGTACACACGGACAGCACTCTTTCATTATAAGAGTTCAAAAGACATCTAGAGAACAGCGCCACAATATAGTATTTAAAATACAATACTCGCAGGAATTAACTTTTTATGAGGAATTTGCTTTTGTCTGCACCTGACAGAGTATACATTGTCTTAGCTCTAATCATAGCATAGTAGAATTTGCAAACTAACTGGTCCAAAAGGATATAAAATGAGCATACTTTTAAAATCCTGCATAATCTTTAGTCATTGTTTTCATATAATTTGCTACGGAGTGGCCACTTAGTTTACTAACAATTGTTCTAACTTGCCTGCTATTATTTTTTCCATAGAATTAAAAAGAGTCCTCCTCTCCCTCCTCTTCTCTTATTCATCGGGGTTTTTTTTTTTTTTTAATTCCGTTGAGTGTTTTTAACATATTGTAAAGTGTTACCGGTGTTAAAAGTGCTCATGGGATTGTCAAATTATATCCTAAAAGCTCAGGATTCATTTCTCTTTGTTGAAACAATGCAGTGTACTGCCCCGATGGTGCCCTGGCTAAAATACGTTTCAGCAGTTTTAGCTGTTAGCTTGCTGTTTGAGCTGTATTTACGCTCAGTGATGACATAACCTTATTGCTATCGCTGCTATTTCTTCTTGCAAAGCTGATCTAATGATGCTTTCCTGTTCTCTCTTAGTAATTCATACACTTCCTTTACATTCATCTTGATCTTGCTTATTTTAACTTTTCCCCAATTTCAGCAGCAAATTATTACTTTAACAAAGGGGCTCAAAATTAACTTTCTTAATTATATAAAGTGTGATCTAACTTAAGTATTAATTCTCTGCGCATCTTTCCTTATACTCCCTGCCTGAAATTTAGAATCTGCATTATTTGTTGAGCGAATTTATCTCAACGACCACGATGATTACTATTATGGCTAATATTTATAGAGTATTCATGAGGTATAAATATCTTCCATGTACTAGAACTCATTGACCCCTCAGGACAACTTCTGCGCTAAATATTCAGGCTAACCAAGCCAAGGTTGCCATGCAATAACTGAAAACACTGGGCAACGTGAATACAAAAGAGCTTAAAGAACAGACACACCGTGCAGACGTTATTTCGTCTGGCGGAAAGCATTAAGGGAGTTTTGCTGCATCTAGTCAGCCTTGCATATGTGAAGAGCAGCAGGATGTGTGCAGTGAGAATCTTTTTCTGTTGGGATCTAGAGGCGTTTGAACAGGCACCAGGCTTGTCCTGCCTCAGGGTTCTGTGCGGTAATCTTCCGCTGTTCACGGACGATGCGGTGTGGGTAAGATTAGATGAAGCCAGGCTGCTGGAAATTTTTGAGTCCAGCTATTTGCCATAGAAAATGTTCTCACTGGGCTCCTTCTTTGTTGAGTGTAAACAAAACTGCAAGCGGAGACTGACCTCCTTAACAGCTCTTTCTCTGGCTTATCTGGAACGGAAAATACTGACCTCTGAGGTGAATGCCACTGCACGGGAGAAAGCAAAGGAGATTTGATGTCTCGATGTTGTCTGAAGTGAATGTGAAATGCATGCTTTTAAATAGGAGTTGAGCAAACTTATCAGATGAGCAAACTCCTTTCTGAGAGATCTCTATGTTACATAGAGACAAAATACATAAAATTGCTCGACTTGTTTTCTAGTAGCACTTGACAAAGTCCTAATTTTGACAAGCTGCTAATTAATCCAAAGTCTGATACTCTTCAGTTGAGACTGAAGTTCATGACCACGTTTTCTTTTCAATAATTGAGAAGACACTGGGTACTTCTGAGGAGAGTGGGATGATGGTTAACCAGGCACTGGGTCACACCCAGTGCAGCACACACTCAGTGTACGAGCACAGATTTCACCCTGGGTGCCTTTCACTCTGGGTTACAAAAAAATGGCACATCTATGCACTGAACATAAGGACAGCCAAGTTCATAAAGGAAACACTACTACAGCCTAAATCACACATTGACCTTCACACAGTGGTAGTGGGTGACTTCAATACACCGCCCTTTTCTGGACACTATCTGAACAGCTCATTCAGACAAGCACTGAACTGAAAAATGCCGAAGTTAAGTAACATTATAGATCAAATGGACCTAACAAATATTTAAATCACATTTCATGCAAACACAAAAGATTATGCCTTCTTCTCAGCAGCTCATGGAACTTTCTCCAAACTTGATCACATACGTGGAATAAAGCAAGTCTCAGCAGGTATAAGAAAATTGAAATAACATCCTACCTGGCCAGCAATAGAAAGTATACAAACTCATGTAAACTGAATAGCTCATGACTGAATTAAAAAAAAATGTTAAGACAGATTAAGAAGGGAATTTAGAACTTTATTAAAATGAGTAAAATTTTTAAAATGAATGAAAACACAACATACTCAAATCTGTGGGAGGCAATGTGGGCAGTTCTAAGGGAGAACTTCATAGAAAAAAGTGCCTACATAAAACAAAAAAAAAAAAAAACAAAAAAAAAAACGAATAATTGGAGAGATCTCATATTAGCAACTTATCAGCACACCTGGAAGCTCTATAGCAACAACAAAGAAGGAACACCGGCAAAAAAAAAAAAAAAAAAAGAGTGGAGAGCAAGAACTAATTAACCCAAGGACTGAAATCAATGAAATCAAAACAAAGAAAAAATATCACAAAGAATCAATGAAAATGAGAGTTGGATAGTGGGAAAAAAAATCAATAATATTGATAAAACTTCAGCCAAAATTAACTAAAAGATGGAGATAGAAGGTGCAAATTAATATAATTAGAGGTTAAAGGGGGACATCACAGTAGACACTGAGGAAATATTCCTTTAAAAATCTATGCTCCATAGCCAGGCAGTGGTGATGCATGATTTGATACATAAAAGACCCTAAACACTCCACAAAGAAACTTCCACACCTTATTAAACACCTCCAGTAAAGTACAAGCATACAGAATTAACACACAAAAATCAACTTCCTTCTTATATACAAATGGCATGCTGAGAAAGAAAACAGAACCTTTCACAGTAACCTCAAAAATATTTTCAAATAACTCTATCCAAGCAAGTAAAAGACTCATGTAATAAAATCTGTAATTTATTGAAGGAAGAAATTGAAGAATACAGCAGAAGATGAAAAAAAACTCCCAGGTTCCTGGATTAGTAGAATTAATACAGTGAAAATGATCATCTCACCAAAGTCAGTCTACAGATTTAATGAAATTCCCATCAAAATCACAATACAGTTTTTCACAGAAATTGAAAAACCATTTTCACCTTCATATGAACACACACACACACACACACACACACACACACACACACAACCTCCAGTTACCTAAAACAATCCAGAATAATAAAAGAAATGCTGTAGGCTTCTTATGTGGAAGTTTATTTTTAGTTATATATAAAATAATTTTTTTATGCACTGTTTGGTGAGGAGTTGCCTAGGTCTTGGTATTTTGTATTGTTTGCAGGTGTGAGATTTATGTGGGGGATGTTTGATTGCTAGTGATCTGCAAGTACTATTAGTAGAACAGCTGAGGAGTTCTGAATCAATATAAACACCTGAACTCAGACTCTTGGGGATCCACTGTCCAGTATGATGCTTGCCATGACAGTGGTTCCCTCTGCTGAGGTCTGCCAGAGTTTATACCTAAGTTTATACTTAAGAAGTGCCTCCATGTCTCCTTGCTGAGTCTGTAGGTGTACAATTACAGGTATCACTATCCCTAACTTCAAATTGTACTACATACAGAGCTATAGTCATAAAATAACATGGTATTGACATAAAAAAATATGTAACCAATTAAACTGAATTGAAAACCCAGACATAAATCCACATACCTCTCGACACCTAATTTTTTTTTTTACAAAGAATTGGTAAATACATTCTGGAAGAAAAAGACAGCATCTTCAATAAATAATGCTGTTTTAACTGGATGGTTGCATGTAAAAGAGTGCAAAGAGATCCATACGAATCACCCTGCACATAAGTGAACACTATATAGATCAAGGACCTCAAAACAAGGCCCATATCCTGAATCCAAGGAGAGAAAAGGTGAGATAGTCTTGAACTCACTGATACAAGGAAAGACTTTCAGAATAGAACACTGATAGCACAGGCACTGAGATTAACAATTAGTAAATGGGACTTCATAAAACCAGAAAGCTTGTGTACAAAAATGATACCATTGAGTGGCAGGCTACAGAATAGGAAAAGACCTTTATTACACATTCAACACCTGGATAGTATCTAAAATATGTAAAGAATTTTAGCAACTGTATATCAAAAATAACCCAATTAAAACACTAAGTAGTGTAAAGCACTAAGCAGAAAGTTCTAAAAAAATTTAACACAAATTTCCGAGAAACATTTAAAGCAATATCCAACATTATTGGCCATCAGGGAAATGCAAATCAAAACTACTTGGAGGTTTCCTATTACAGCAGTCAGAATAGCCAAGATCAGCTCATTTTGGAGAGGATGTGGGAAAAGGGAAACACTCATTTATTGTACATGGTAGTGCAAACTTGTACAGCCACTATGAAAATCAGTATAGCAGTTCCTCTGGAAGCTGAGGATCTACTTCAAGATCCAGCTATATCACTCTTGAACTTATACCCAAAGAATGCCTTATTCTGCTATAGAGACCCTTGCTCACCCATGATCATTGCTGTTCTGCTCATGATAACCAGAAATTGGAAACCATTCACATGTCCGTAATACATAGCTTCTACACTGCTGTAGAAGCTTCTTAAAATACATAATAATATATATATTATATATATTTATATATATATATATTTAAAATACACATAATAAAATTGATCTTAATGGAGTAACTAAACAGCAGGGAAACAATGCACACTAGACTTCTTTCTCTACCAAGTGAAATTTCCAATGCTAAGATTGGATTATATCTAGTTGACTCATTGGCCAAAGGGGCCTGGTAGTAAACACTAACATCCCAGTCTATTGCTAAGGCTATTGATTGCTCTCTACAATAGATAAGGTAAGGCCTTATTGCTGAAGGCAACATTTATATATCTCATTGAACAAAGAAGTCAATCTGTTGCCTCAGTAGAGGCTTCACCACTGCTGACTAGTGTTCATGGTACTGGAATTTACTCTGCATGCTAACAGAGAGGACAGATAAACACCAAGCCATTGATCCACCACCATTGATCTACAATGGTGACCTGTCTGCTGATACACTAATACAATAATGGCACAAAGGTTAATGGAGTAACAAACTACTCTTCGATTAGATTGAAGGGTCACTCCATGGATGGACTCCATGCCTGACAATGCCTAGTTGTCCAAGAACCATAGACCATAGGCCTAGGGGAGAACCACATAATTACTCTACTGAAGGAACTTAATAAAATAATTCTTAATGACATTCTGATATACCCATAGTCAGCTGCCTCACTCGGCCATCATCAAAGAAGCTTCCTCATGCAGTATATGTGAACTAACCCAAAGAACCACCACTTGACAATGTGCAGAGAGTAAGAGACTTTGGAACGCTCAGTCCCAAATGGGATGTCTTCCTCAAACCCTCCACCTCTGGTCTCAGGGACCTATGTGTAGTAGTGTGCTTCTGCTGGGGCAGCTCAGGATGGAAGACATTGGGGAACATCCATAGATGTACCCTGCCAGACCTCAGCAGAGGGAACCACCATCATGGCCAGTGCCATACTGGACAGTGGAACCCAAGCATCTGAGCTCAGGTGTTTTTATTGATCCAGAACTCTTCAGGTGTTCTACTGATAGCACATGCAGTTCATAAGCAATCAAACATCTCCCACACAAATCCAACACCTGCAGACAATACAAAACACCAAGGCCTAGGGAGTCCCTCGTTCAACAGTGCACAAAACAATTATTTTATACATAACTAAAAATAAACTTCTACAACACCTATGTGGAAGAGGAGGAAGAAAGATTATAAGAGCCAGAGGGGATGGATGACTCCAAGCAAACAGAGTCTTCCAGATACAACAGAAATCATACACATATGAAGTCACAGAGACTGTGGCCACATGCACAAAGCCTTCACAGGTTCTGGTTAGATGGGGTCCCAACAGTGAGAGGGGGAAGTGGACATGAGCTCTCATTGCTAACCAAGATGATATCTCTAATAGACAACTGCTCACAAAACAAACCTTAGTGGTTTTCAATGAAGTCTCATCATGCTTAAGGGTGCTTGAAGTCCCATCCCCAGCAGTATCTGGCCAGCACATACATAAAAACTCAATGGTATTTTTGTAGACATTTTGTCTCATAAATTGCTGATGACCATATTTTGTCTTAGTGGCCTTTTGCTTTTATATTATGAGTTCTGATTTTGTGTTTTTATGGATTATGTTTTTCTTGTAAGTGTGTGTGTGTGTGTGTGTGTGTGTGTGTGTGTGTGTGTGTGTGTGTGTGTTGTGTTTTCTATGGTTTTTTTCTTTTTTAAAAAAATATTTTGTTTGTTTTGTTCACCTGTTCATTTTCTAAAGAGAAAGAAAGGAAATGGAGCTGGGTAGGTGGAGACGTGAGGACGATCTGGAAGGAGTTGAAGGAGGAGGAACCATGATCAGAATATACTGTTTGCAAATTCCTTTAACAAAAAAAAGATATAAAAAGTTGTATCCCACTAAAAAAAAAAAAAAAAAAAAAGAAACTAAAAATAGAATAACTTCCCCAAGTTGAAAAGTTAGTCGTTATTGGCATGCAGATCAAATGGATGTCAGAGCTTGTATTTAATTATTAGGAAACACCTTGAATGGAGAACCCCATCATGAAATAATCAGACTGGCCCACAGGGAAGTCTCTGCATTGCTATCTGTAGACACTGGTAAAAAACAGGCTGTGAGAAACCTAGTGTAGCTGTCTACTCAGGCTCCTCTGTGCTGCCTTGAAGTATTCTTCCATTCAAGTATGGTCAAGTACTTTTCTAGAGTGTGGTCTTACAATGTACTATCAGGTGAAGTGGTCAGAGAACTTCTTAGAGCAAACCTATGCAAGCAGCATAATAGTAAAATAAGCTCAGGATTTATATCTGGCTATAAGAGAAATCGTTGCAGTAACCTTGACGGACATTAAAGATGGATATCAGGGCCTTGCTACAGCCTATCAAGGGAGAACTATTTCCACCTGGTTTTTTTTTTTTTTTAAAAAAGGTGGTATTTGCCTCTTTTCCTTGGTGAAGACATGACATTTTGATCTGCTCCAAAGGTTAGAGCATTGCATATGTTGTCTCTTCTGCAAGGATTAATCTAACAAAGTCTGACAATCACCTGGCCAAGACACCATATCTCAGGAAAGCTGATTCATCTGAATCAACACTAAGAAAATAGAAGAAATAATTATTGTCTGAATGAGGTAATGTACTTATCCTTTCCAGAAACCCTTCCCCTATTCAGTTCCTTGTAGAGCTTTCATCATGTGGTACCAAGGTCACCTAGCCCCCGCCCCACCTCTCTCTTTCTTTGTTGTTTTTATGAGACAGGGTCCCACTATGTAGCTGTGGCTGACTTGCTGTTGCTATGTAGACCAAGCTGGCCTTGAACTCACAGATATCCTCCTTCTTCAGCCTCCTGAGTACTGGGACTAAAGGCATGGGCTGTCATGCCTACCTATGCTTGCTTTCTTAAAGGTAAGACTTGCTTTCTTTCTCTTCTCCATCTCCTTTCCCATAGCAGTTGCTAAGATTTACAGCTTGCTTGCCCTGTTGCTCTTCTCTCTGACTTTAAATAAATAAATAAATAAATAAATAAACAAACAAATAAATAAATAGATAAATAGATAAATAAATTAAATAAAAGGTCCTTGATCTTCTTTCTCAGTCTCTTTCTAAATTATATTTGTTAAGGGAACAAGAAATCTAAAAGAAGGAATCCAAATTTCCCTGGCAACAAAATGACATCTAGTTTCTAAAGCATGGTATGCTTTGGGAAGGAAAAGTTACCGTGTGTGTGTGTGTGTGTGTGTGTGTGTGTGTGTCTGTGTGTCTGTGTGTCTGTGTGTCTGTGTATGTGTGTGTGTGTGTGTGTGTGTGTGTGTGTGTAAACTGAAATAGAATTTTATCAAATGACATCATTTTACATGGCATTCTGGCATTCATTATGAAAAAGTATTATATGAAAATTTATCCAAATATAAAGGAGGAGAAATTTGAAATAAAACAAGAAAATCTAGCTCCCAGGCAAATGTTGCTTTTAATTCTTTTAGAGCAGTTTTAAGTTTATATCAGAACTGAGGAAAACAAAATTTTCTGTACATCTGACAAATCTGTGAATGCCCCAAAGATTCTAATACCATGTAAGTGAATTAAAAATTGTTTTAAAATCTAGGAGTCATTCTTCTGTTTTATAACCTGCCTTGGAAAAGAATGAAGACAGATGGGGAGAGAGCAGAGACAAACGTCTTCTTTACTTTTGGGTATGATTTTATAAGTCCCAGCAACACTTGACCTTTGATTCCACATCTAGTCAAGTTTAGATGCTGGTTAGTTGTGGAGACACAGAAATGGCTTGAGATGTGGAATTCTCCCTGAGATAAATGAGGTGACTAAACGGGCCAGGACACTCAGGAAAACCAAGAAAATGAGGAAGCGGACTTCCTTATCTTGAGCCTTGCTGTTCTGCCAAAATTTGTCTTGGGTCAAGGAAGTGCTCTCACGGCTATTTGTCTCCTGACTTATTCAGACTTGCTCACAGGTTAAGAACTTTGTTTCTATGTACTGAAGCACATCATATAATTTTCAGAATAGCCTTGGACAGACTTTAATTCTTTTAGGGTATCTATTGGAGATACACTGTTTTTTGTGTATGGCGTTTTCCTTGTTGCTATTTTTGGGTTTTCTGGTTTCTCTATAAAAGCATCTGCTTCTTTCAATAAAGCATGCAGTTGTATTTGCTACTCTGCATCCCATGTCCTGATTGATTCGTGACCCTTACCCAGGGACCCCAACACACTAGATGTTGACAGTTAATTACCACTGTTTACAGAAAACAAAGAATTACTAATATATCATTATTCACCCATGCTCTTCTTTGACAATAAGTTCCTGCCAGATTTAAGCAGATGGTTCTGTGGGAGACCTTTCGGGGGTTTCTCTGTAGGCGTTCTCTATTACTTCCTATGTCTCCCTCTGAATTGATTGGCACCTCTGCTTTCATGAAGCCCATCTTCCACTGGCTTTATAAGCAAGGCGAGTGGGAGATAAATCCTGAGATCTGGTCTCTGAAGAATATATCTAATTTTATAGTTGCCTGGCTTTAGCTGAGATGGTACAATTAGTTCCATTCCAAATCTGTCTTTTTTCTTCTGACTTGATTTTCCTTTTGGGTGTTATTTTTTATGTTAATTGGGGACTAGAGAGATGGCTCAGCAGTTAAGAGCAACTGATACTCTTGCAGAAGTCCTGGATTTGGTTCCTAGTACCCACATAGTTGTTTACAACCATCTGTAACCCCAGTTCCAAGGAATTCAACATACTCTGACCTCCACGGACACCAGGCACTCATGTTGTATGTACATATACACACATGTATGTACATCAAAACACACAAATACATAACATAAATAAATAAAAATAAATCAGCTGGGGTATGGACACACTACACGTGGGTATTTCTTCACAGAGTAAAGTGGCTCCCCTCCTTAGCAGACATCAACTGCTACTAGCCTGGTGTACTACTAATACTCTTGAGCTAGGTAGACATCAAGCCTTGGGAACTTCTCCTTCATCCATCCTGGGATATTTAACTCATTGAACTTCCAAAGATCTTGTGGTCTTGTCCCAGTAACAACAGCTGCTTTGAGTTAGTTCGTGTGTGCAACCCTAGTGTCATCCTTAGAGGCCAGTTATTAATTTCTGCATTAATCATTATCCTTTGCACTGAGAAGCTTCTCCAACTGAGGCTGAGAA
Source organism: Cricetomys ansorgei (assembly GCA_026225945.1). Taxonomy (NCBI): domain Eukaryota; kingdom Metazoa; phylum Chordata; class Mammalia; order Rodentia; family Nesomyidae; genus Cricetomys; species Cricetomys ansorgei. The sequence goes on along the minus strand of JAMJFZ010000271.1, from coordinate 1,502,505 downwards.
CGGTGCAAATCTATGGATACAAATACAAATATTGTCATATGTATTTTCCTATTACTGTGATAAAATGTCATAAACAAGGTAACTTATAGAAGGAAGCACTTTCATGGGGGGCTTACAGTGCCACAGGGATAGGAATCCATAGCATAGGAACAGGCAGGCAGACATAGGGCTGGAGCAGCAGCTGAGCTCTGATCACTTTCCAATCCACAAACAGGAGGCAGAGAGCTCACTGGAGATGATGAGGGACATTTGAAGCCCCACTCCTAGTACACACTGCCTCCAACAAACCACACCTCTAATTCTTCCTAAATAGCAACCAGCTAGGAACCATGCTTTCAAAAACTAGAAACTTATGGGGGCAATCATTCATACCACTATAAATATTTAGAAAGAAGTTTGACAACATGGCTATTTAGCAAAACTACAGAAAATTCTCCGCTAGGCCCATGACTTCCCTAGCCATGCATTTGGAAGTGGTATGAATCATTAATCCCTCCTGTGGATTGGGTCTACAATTGAATCAAAAGAACAGTTGGTAACCCCATAAATAGTTGCACCACTATTGTTCCAGTAAGAACATATTGCCTGGCAAGCTAGTATTGCAGCAGGCAGGTCCAGAACTAGTTAAAACAACTGTTATAGTTCTCTCTCAGAAGGCTGCTGTATTAATTAGGGTTTCTATTGCTGTGAAGACCACTGCAACTCTCATAAAGGAGAACATCTAGTTGGGGATGGCTTACAGTTCAGAGGTTTAGTCCATTGCTATCATGATGGGGAACTTTGCAACATTCAGGCAGACATGGTGCTGAAGAAGGAGCAGAGAGTTCTACAGGTGGATCAGCAGGCAGTGGGAAGATAGTGTCACATTAGGCCTGGCTTGAACACCTAAAACCTCAAAGCCTACCCCCAGTGACATAATTTATCCAACAAGGCCATTCCTCCTAATAGAGCCACTCCCTATGAGCCTATGGAGACCATTTTCCTTCATACTACCACACCTGCACAGCACTTTCCAGCACCATGAAATCTACCAGGGAGGAGAGTCTCCTGGTCAGTTGAAGTTCCTACAGGTGAAGTATGTGGTATCTTACTGATTATGGTCTTGCCGTCTACTTATGATCAGCAACCAAACAATGGTAACAGTCTGTATTGTTCTGGGTTCTTCTGAAGATTTCTTGACCAATACCTCATAGATGGGTTATTGAACCTTTACCTGGCACTGAGATTTTCATTTAATTACCCAAGTTTTCTGAGAGCAGAGTTGTTCACCCATACCTCTGATACCTCTGTCAATATCACGTCCACAGATTATTTTTAATTTGTTTTCATTAGCTTATAAATTTGTGGTGTTTCACAAGGATTTTTCATACATCCTTAGTTTTGGTTAACCTACCAACTACAAATAACTTTCCATGCTCTTTTTCCCCATCTTCACTTAAACTTTCAGCCCCCTGTATTCCTTTCCTCCTCATCTTCTACATCATATATATGTTCTACTGTCCCATGCTATTATATTTTCATTTGTGTTGCAAGAGTATACATTGTCACGCACATTTCATTTTGTTTAATGTTTCTCCCACCCCATAGTTTCAGCATCATCATCACTCCACTCTCTACTTATTCTTTTCTGGACCTAGTATTCTCCCCCACTACTTTCATCTAGCCTATAGCCTACTGTCCCCCTCTCAGTATGTATCCTCCCAAACACTGGCCCACTGACTTCTACAACACTCCTACAGGGAAAAGTGGGGCACACACTTCAATTTACATCACAGTGATAAACATACTTTCAAATAGGACTCTAGTATCCCAGAAATAAAATAGTAACTAACAGATGGGATTCCATAAAACTAAAATATTTCTGTACTGCAAAGGAAATTCTTAGTTCAGTGAAGAGGCTGCCCGTGGGATGGGGATAAAGCTTTGAAAGCTTTGCCAGCTAATCATCTGACAGAGAATTAGTGTCTAGAAAATACAAAGAACTAAAAACCTAAACATCAGGAAAACAAACAACCCAATAAAAATAGGATATGGATATGAAAAGAAAATTCTCAAAAGAAGTAATATAAATGACCAGTAAACATTTTTAAAAGTGTTCAATGTCCTAGGTCACCAGGGAAACACAGAATAAAACTGGTAAATTCAGGTTCCTGTGTAACGTCCATGTGCCTGTGAGATGTCCGAGTGCCTATAGGATGTCAGGGCATCTGCAGGATGCTCTGGAGCCTGGTGAATGGTACCTGCTAGATGTCCAAGAACCTGCAAGATGATCTGGTGCCTGTGGGATGTCCAGGTGCCTTTGGGGTGATCAGATGCCATGGGTATCCATGGGAAGACTGGTGCCTGCCTCATGTCCAGGTGCCTGAGGGATAAGAGGATGCCTGTGTGATGTTCAGGTGTATGTGTGATGTCCCTGTGCCTGGAAGATGCCTGTGTGCCTGTAGGATGTTCAGGTGTTTGCAGGAAGTCCTAGTGCCTGCAGAGTATCCTGGTGCCTGTGGAATGTCCAGGTGCCTGAGGAATTACCAATTGCCTGCAGGAAGCCTGGTTCATGCGGAATGTTGACGGTCCTGAAGGATGCCCTGGTGTTCACAGGATACCAGAGAGCTTGCTTGATGTCTGGGTTTGGGCAGTGAGGCCTAACTTCAGGTTAGGTAGAACTTTGTCATACTTCATCTCAGCCTAGTATGGGCCAGGTGAATGTCCACGATCAGAGCAACCTTTTGCCTCCAAAATCCATGGAGATGCCTGTGATCCCTGCTCCTGACACATAAACTTAATTTAATTTTCTTTTACTTGCTTCTTTCTTTCTTTCTTTCTTTCTTTCTTTCTTTCTTTCTTTCTTTCTTTCTTTCTTTCTTTCTTTCTCTTTCTCTCTCTCCCTTTCTTTATTTCTTTCTTTATTTCTTTTTTTCCTTTGGAGGGCACAAGGGTGGGAGGGTGGAACAGAAAGGAATGGGAAGAGGATGTTACAGAGATACATTGTATGAAACTCAAATTGTTAATAAAAGCATTCCAAAAGGAAAAGACTCCATCTCAGTACAATGTAGGCCTTGTATACCACTGTTGGGATGTAAGCTACAACAACCCTTTTGGAAACAAGCCTGGTGATTTCTAAAAGAACTAGAAATAAAATTACTATTATTGCCAAGCAATCCTGGCAGATACCCAAAGGATATCTTACTACAGAGATACTTGCACCCACATAGTTGCTGCTTGTTGTGGTTTGGTTAAGGGGAGGTTTCTATGTGTTGGCAAAAGAGAGAAAATACCTAGGGACATCTGGAAGAGTTAGGAGCACAGACAGAAAAAGCAGACTGAACATAGCCAGCAGATTGGGCACGACCAGGACTATCTGCAAAAGAGGGAAACATAGCAGGGGATGGAGAAAAGAGAAAGCAGAGTGAGAATAGCAGGGGCAGAGGGAAACCTTGCTATTATAAAGAAAAGAAGTGGGTATCTGGGAGGAGGGAGGACTGAGTTGGTGAGAAGGGCTAGGATGCTATGTGGACTTTGAAATGTGTGACAGGGTCTAGTGATACTGAGGGAGCCTGGAGGCCTGTGTGTTTTTTGATAGGTTGACAGGCACCACAGGTACCATGTGCCCCTTCTGCCAGAGGTAAGGGAAATGATTACTTTTGACATATAGGAACCATTTTTACATGTTCCTGAGGAATGCTGGCTCTTATCTAACCATCAGAAATCCTCCTATAGTTTCTGTTGAGGTCATTTCTGGATATTTGGGGTGCTTCTTGGAGTATGGGGAATTGGAGTTTATTTTGGACTCGACAGTAATGAAGTTCAGAAATGGTCATTAAGAACAATGTTTAAACACATTTTGAATTTTCCCTTTCAACTTCACATATCCATAAACTTCTTTTTTATAAGATCAATTCAGAAAATGAATTTACTCAAAACTAACCACAAGAAGAGTAGAAATGAGATATTATAGAAACCCAAGTACAGGGCCGCATGAGGGGATAAAATTAACTAGCCATAATCTTACAGATGCCTAATTAGGAGAATTGGGAAAAAAAATGAATAGAACACGTTTAGTCTAAAAAACAACCAGCAACTTTTTCAGGGTAACAGCCAAATTAAATATTGACGAGGATGACAGACTCTGGTCAGGTCCATCCCGGAGTTCCCAGAAAATGTTGCCAAGCCATAAAGGCAAAACCCGGAAGGCTACATACTTCTAACCTGCATTCAATTGGGGGCAACCATATATGCTGACATACTTCCTGCCTACAAATATCCCTCCTACATGTGACCAATCAAATCCTGTGCAACAGAGTCAACCAAGCTTGTTTACTGACGCGAAAACACACGGCTTGCTATCTTACATGAACAATAGCCCCCAGCTACTACAGGGACTTGCCCACAAGTGTACTGGGGCAAGTGGGCTTACAGGTTAGAGGTATTTTTGTTTTATGCATCTCTTAAGCACAGTGATGAAAATTTAAAATATAACTTTAGCTCTCACATTTCATGCCCTGAAAAAATAAAAAGGAAGATTATTCTGAAGAATGCACTAAAGCGACAAGACCCAAGACTGGTTTCAGTCACTTAGCATCTGTGATCGTGTAGTACCTGCGAATAGATAAAAATATGTTTGTCTACACTTATTTCTGCTCTGGCTTCTTTACATACTGTCCTTCTGGTTGTTTCTGTTGTCTTCTGTTTCGAAGTGAGCAGAACTAGAGCATGGATGGGTGATGGAAGGACAAGGGTAGTTCTTATCAGGCACCTTATCTGGGAGTTATCTTCATTTGCAAATTGACCCAGTTAGGTTTCTATTGCTGTTGATAAAGACCATGTGCTAAGTAAGGCAGCCAGGGGAAGAAAAGACTTATTTCATTTGCACAGTCATGAAGGGAAGCCAGCAGGGCAGGAACTGAAGCAGAGAACAGCTGTGTCTTATACAACCCATACCCGCCTGCCCAGGAATGGCGCTGCTGACAGTGATCTGGGCCCTTCCAGATCGTCAGTTTTAATCAAGAAAATGCCCTGGAGACTTGACTACAGGAAATGTGATGGAGCCATTCTTTCAGTTGAGGTTCCTCTTTCCAGATAACTCTAGCTTGAGTCAAGTTGACAAAAATCTAACTAGGACATTGGTCGTTAGGAATGCAGAATCGCATTTTCTAAGTGTAGAATTTAACTGGTTTCATTTCTCTGCAATTCTAAACACATATTTAGAAGCAGTTGTGATGATAGAAACAGCAAACCTCTTGTAATGAGGAGGTTTGGGCTTTCTTTCATCTTATTGACTTGTACATGCCTCTGCCACTCACATCATCTGTCCCTGGCCCTGAGGAAAGAATGGAGCAGAGACAATGGAACACGAGTTAGAGGAGGGGGCTATTTTTGCTGCACAGTGACACTGTCAAGTAAACTTTCAGCTGTACTTAGTTGGAAAGTAGTACAGGTCTCTGTGTACACATTTCACATTGATCTAATTATACTCAAGTCACACCAAGAGCAAGAACTCCCCCTGCCGTTTCTATGGCTACCCCCACAGTGATAGAGATTTCTAATTATGGTGAAGCTATCTAAGTGCTTGGATCAAGCTCAGTTTTATGAATACTATTCTAGGACCGTGATGTCTTATACTAGACTTAGTTCTCAGTGGGAAAATGCAAGGATAATTCAGGATTCCCGCGATGGGGAGCCAGGATAGTGGTAAGAGGAGAAACAACAGGCGATAGCTTTCAAAAGATGATTAGACTATGTAGAACCCAGTCAATACTGGAAGCAGTGCTTGCAAATCAGGGAGCAAAGCAGACAGTGTGGCAGCAAAGAGAAATGGAACGATGCGGTAAAGCCAGAAAGCAGAGCAGGGTGGTTCTCACAAGATTGGAAAATGATATATGTTAAAGTGCTGAGGTATTGTCAATTGGCAAGCAAATCAAGATAGATTAGGTAGATGAGAGGCAGACATAATATGCTTTATGCAATTTACAGTTTAAAATATACAGCTTAGCTCATTTAGAAAATAAATTGACTGCTTTTCTCATTTCCTATTATATTGTATATTAATAGTACCAGAAAGTGTTCTTAAATGTTTCTAATATCCCCAGTGCTTATTGGAGATCTTTGTATGCCAGGAGCCACTTGTGGTGTTTAGTAATTGACGTCAGCAGGTTGCACCATCAAACTTAAAGATTATTCGCTAGACCTGTTCAGGAAACATGTTCAATGTCTGCCAATGTTTTCATAATTTATCATTTTCCATGTGGTCAAGGATGTATGAACAATCAGTACCTCTCTCTTTCCTCTCTCTCTCTCTCTCTCTCTCAGACATTAGTTCCTTTTTCAGACTACAGCTCTGTACTCTCTGGCTCCTGACAAACTGATTTCCCCAGAACAGAACTCTGCCTCATGTCTCCCACTACACAACAGAGACTTCCTGGTGTTGCTACCTCTTCCAATCAGTTATGAAGAGGCTATTCCTAGAAAGGTTCTCTTTATACGGTCTGTTTACCAGAATGTTTATCAGTTTTTGTCAGTGCCTAATAAAAGCAAAATAAACAGGCAAAATAAAAATAAAATAAATCCGACATAAAAAATTTCTGTCAATCTGCTATATGGAATTCTGTTTCCTTTGGGTCCGTCCCAGCTCTTCCACTAATTTTTCCTTCTTCCTATATCCTTTCAGTCCACAGAGGCCAGCATCTGAGAATCTTTACATCCAAAGTTACCTAAGACTCACTAAGGGTACTTATAAATGTGAATTGTATGATCTTGCTTATCTCCTCTATAAATAATAATCAGTTTTATTGCTCATACACTTTAAAAAGTTACTGACTTTCCCCTTGCTTTTGAATGGTCCATGTCCTTTTCCTGAAGGTTGTACTGGTGAACACTTTCTAGTTTGTTGATCAGATTATTAGCACTAAGGGTTTGCTCATCTGGAAGGCTGCTGTCTCAGGTGGTATTGGATGTTGGGTTCAGGGTGTGTGTGTGTGTCTGTCTGTCTGTCTGTCGGTCGGTCTGTCTGTGTGGTTTATGAGAGGGTATCCTGGTTAGGATACTGTTGTTGCTTCTGTTGTTGTGGTAAAAGCTACTTGGGGGAAGGAAGGGCTTATTTATATTTTGTAGACATCATGAAAGAGAGTCAGAGCTGGAACATGAGGCAGAGGCCATGGGGGAGAGCTGCTTGTTGGCTTGCTCCCCATGGCTTGCTCAGTTCACTCTTTTATACAACACAGGCCCATCTGCCTAGAGGTAGCACCATCCATAGTGGACTAGACTCTCCTGGTATCTCCCACATCCTTCATTAACCAAGAAAAATATCTCCACAGACTTGACTACAGGCCAATCTGATGGAGACATTTTTTTTTTTCAATTGAATTCTCTCTTCCTAGAACACTTTAGCTTGTTGTGGGAGTTTATTTTTAGTTGTGCTTAAAATAATTGTTTTTGTGCACTGTTGGAAAAAGGGATGCATAGGCCTTGACATTTTGTTTGTCTGTAGGTTTTAGATTTCTTTGGGGGATGTTTGATTGCTTATGATCTGCACTTGAGTAGTTCTGAATGAATAAAAACACCTGAGCTCAGATGCTCCGGGTTCCACTGTGAGTATGGCTCTGGCCCTGGTGGTGGTTCCCTCTGCTGAGGTCTGGCAGGGCTTCCACATATGAAAATGCTTCCTTGTCTAGACATACTACTACACCACCTTGTGTCAAACTAACAAGGCAGTATATATCCATTGGCCCCATCTTGATGTTAAGTTTCTAGAGACAGGTGCTTTACATTTTAAATGATAGCCCATTTAAATGATGTCTTGGTTACACAGGACCAGTTTTCTGACTGATGCCCTACTGTTAAACATCTTGTGTCTGTAGGCATTTCCCTTAACTTGTTTTTCTATATGTTTCTTTTCATATACAACAAACTACTTTTCTTCCAGTACCTACTCCTAATTTTTTTCCAACCCTTCATTATAATATTATTTTCCAAAAACACCTCTATACTTCAATCAGACCTGAAGGTTCAATACTGACACATTAGGCATTTCTGTTATTCACACACTTTAAATTCCTTTAAAAGCATCTGTTCTTCTGCAGCTTAGTTTAGCTCCCTTCCTGTACCCTGGGTCTCCACAGCCATGTTTTCCATTTTGCTGAGCTGCTGAGCAAGTGGTCCATGGAATGTAAGCTAAGTTAAGTTGCTTTCATTGATTTTTTTTATCATAATCCTCCTAAGAAAAATTTTAATCTCCAAACTTGCTGGTGTAAAGAAAGAGTTCCTGTCAAAACAGACACACCTGTGCTGGGATCAGCTTCTGCAGTCCTACTCTGGGAGCCTGAGAAATGGCTAATCCAATCAAGAACTTTTTAACTCAACTTGACAGATTTCCAATACAAATCCAGCTTTGTTGCTACTTGGGGAAAAGAAAAAATCCCCAGCATAAAATGCATAGCTTAGGGAAAAGCAGAGGTAGACTGAAATTTTTGCTGATAAGATTGAGTTAATCAATTGTTCTCCATTCAAAACCTATCTGTGCTGTAGGAAATTAGAAGTGTTTAGAAAAGTATCGGATAGAGAAAAGGAATTGGGAACTTTCATTACACACAAAAGCCACACGTTTGATAAATTGATATTTCCACTGAACAGTTAAATCTGTGCACAACTCTTTTTCATATTCCCAGGACCAAACTGCAAAGGCATTTGATTTAAGCACTTTATAGAATAAAATCACTGGACAAGTCGCTGCTCCGGGACTTGGCATCATGGAAGAATCATAAACGGAAAAAAAAAATAGACATTCTAGATTAAAAACACGATGTACCTGAGTTTTGTAGAAGTGCTAGGTTTGAATTATTATATCTTTTCAGTTGTTTATATATTAATCTATTTTTCATTGCTGTAACAAAGAATCTGAGGCATACTAGCTTTATAATGAAAATCGGCATAATTAATAGTTTTGAAAGCTAGAAGTCCGAAAGGCATAGTGCAGACTCTGCTGAGAGGCCTGTGCAGTGACACCTGGTGGCAGATAGCAGCAGCGTAAGTATAGACGGAAGGAACAGATCATATCACCAAGCGGGAGGTAGACAAGGGGAGGACATCGCAAGCCCTTCTGTCTTCAGTGAGCTAAGCATCTTTCACGAGGCCTCACCTGTTGACATTTCTACACCACCTTTCAACACTTCCCTCTCCAGAGCACAGAATCTCCAATACAAGAAACACAGGGGTGCCCATTCGAACTTACAGGGAACAGAGCAAACAACACATCCTAGCTAAGAAGCTGCAAAAGTAAATATCAGATTGTAAATAATGATGAGATGATGATGATGATGATGAGGAGGATAATGATATAAAATAAGTGAATTATAGACATGCATACCCTACTAACACAGGATAAATTTGGCCCTACTGTGAAGTCTCAACTCTTTAAGAGACATCAGGAAGAGATTCTACTCCAAAACATTAAATACTCAGTGTCAGCTTAAATATGAAATAAAGCAAACTCTTTCTGCATCGGATCATGCTGCTCTAGACTTACAACTTCAGCTAGCCTGTGATTCACAGTTTTGTTTGTGACAGGACTAATAGCGGCTTCTACTGCTCTTTACAAAATTGGCTGTGATTACCTGTGAGATCTGGCCATGATTGGGCCCATTAACATTCCATCATGGCGGGGATGGGGTTCTCAAGACCTGCTCCAACCTGAGGCAGTTAAGCTTTCCGGAAGACAGAAAGATTTGCTTCAGTTATTCATGTCCCTGCAAGTAGCTCATATTAAACTCATCTTTCTTAGTAAGTAGTTCCTTATGAAACTCATCTATTCGTCAAGCTAGACGCAAGTGGATTGTGTCTTTGGTCTTTCTTTGCTTCTCTTTCCAGCAATTTTCACTTTAATATTTATACTAAAGTCTGTACACATTATTTTCAAAACCAATAACATTTGTTTTGTGGAAATGAACTTTTTCCATGTATGTTTGCTGCAGTGGTGAATAATTTTAACTGGTGAAACTTTACACAGTGTATTTTATAAACCAAAGACTTTACTTTCCCATAAGCATGTCTCTGGGAATACTTAAAGGACACTTTTACAGGGGAGAAAAAGGTATTTTGTCATCTCCATTAAATTTTTACTTTGCCGAGAGATTAAGAAAGCCATATATTTATTGTATTGAGTTTTCCTTGCCAAGAAAAAATTGTAGATTTCTAGAGAAATATGTATGTATGCCCACTAATAGATTTTAAGAATACTTTTCACAGTACATGTATAGATGTCTTGGTATACATTCACTGAGTGAGTTATTTTCTTATTTAAATTGCATTTTTTATATTTTACACTAAAATTCTGTTTAATATTTAGTGAGCCTCCTGTTCTGAGTCTCAATATTAAACATGGTTGAATATGGTTTCACATGCATGTTTTTGTTTAAGCGGAATTGAATCAAAAAATAGTGATTTCTAAGTATAGAAAAGCATGGTGGTTTGAACCAGAATGGACCTCATAGATTCATATATTTGAATGAAAAGTCCCCAGCTAGTGGGACTGTTTTGGCAGGATTAGGGAGTGTGGCCTTGTTGGAGGGGGTGGGCTTTGAGACTTCTCAAGTCCATATCAAGCCTAGTCACTCCCCCCCCCCCCCGTCTCCCTCTCTCTCTCTCTCTCTCTCTCATTCTCTCCCCTCTCTCTATCTCTCTCTATCTCTATCTGTGTGTGTGTGAGAACGTGTGTGTGTATGTATGTGTGTGTATGTATATGTGTGTGTGTGTGTGTATATATGTGTGTGTGTGTGTATGTATGTGTGTGTGTGTCTGTGTGTCTGCCTGCTGCCTGTAGATTTAAAGCTCTCAGCTACTGATCCAGAGCTATGTCTGTCTGTTTCCCACCATGGAATAATGTACAAACCCTCTAAAGCTGTAAGCAAGCCCCCAATTAAATGTTTTCTTTTCTAGTTGCCTTGATCACGGTGTCTCTTCACAGTAACAGAATAGTAACTAAGACAGAGGTCTCTTAACTTGTTGACTGCTATGAAAGAACTCTGTGAAATGAATTCTATTTTTCAAACCTGACCCACTGAAGTCAGCATCTAGACAGAAAGGACACACACATATATGTACTTATAGGTCTACACACACACGTATTTATATAGTCTTAAGAACTCCATTTATAAATCAACATTATTCAAATTGCTTTTTTCACCCGCATGAGTTTATTTTTAGCAGAAAGGCATCTATCTCTCTTCTTTCTTCTGAAAAATATTTCCATGGAAACAGAATAAGCCTAATAAAAGGCCTGAACAGGTTACATAGCTATGCAAGATCCTGGTCCTTTTCCCTCTGTGGACCGTCAAACATACAGCTCTGAAATTAAATTATCATTTATTATTAGCTTTCCAGAAGGAAATTGCTGGTTGCTTTTTTGTGTCTTTCACAGAGATGAGATAGATACCTTCATCGTTTTCCCTTATTTCTTTTACTTTTCCGCCATGTGAAATCCTGTCCACAGCCTCACAGCGCCCTTCATGGTAAGTTGCATACATGAGTTAACCTTGGCAAAAATAATGGGAGGCTCCTTTGTTGCCAGGGAAGGATTTGTTGATATTTTGTGGCCAATGCCTTTCTATTTTCCCAATGTGCAATAAGGTCTGAATGGGCTACCTTTCCAAAAAAATCACACAGATCAGAAATTTATGAAATTTAAAGATGTCACACGCTCTGGACATTGTTTCAAATTGTTCTAATAGTAGAATCTAATAACTTTACTTTGGAGTATTTAGTTATTTTTTTAACATTTTATAGTATTCTCTAAAATTTGATTAGTACAGTTAGTGCATAAGTTATTTAGAAAGTAATGTATTCTCATTAGAAGTAATAAAAAATGGCTAAAGAGAAACCACAAAAAGTGTTCAATTCTCCTTAGCAAATGGGGAAATGTAAATTAAAGCAATTGAGATTGTATTTCCATACTCTCACTTCTGAGTGGCTCCTATCTTTGAAGGTGGTTTTAAAGCTCATCTTTGAGGATGAGTTGCTTGCAGAAATCGAAGGTTAGCTTCTTTTTTTCTTACTCCTTTGTCCAGCCCGCTTCTTTTGAATGGGGAGTGGAAGCCAATGATATTTAAAGTTGTTATTGAACCGTGTATGTAAGCCTCGCATAGTGGCACCTGCCTTTAATCCCAGCACTTTGCAGGCAGAAGCAGGCAGAGCTCTGAGTTCAAGGTTAGCCTTGTTTACATAGTAAGTTCCAAGGCAGTCAGAGCTAGGTGATGAGACCCTGTCTCTGAAAACAGCAACAGAAAAAAAAACTTTATGTTGATTAAGTCATTGGTTTTTTGTTTTGTTTTTTGTTTTTTTTAGTTGTTTGTGTTTTGGGTCACAGTTTGAGTTTCAGTAATTATAGCTTCAATTGTTGCCTTTCTAGTCTCTTGGCTGTGCTTGATCTTCTCTTGTCTGAAGTATTGCTTCCAGTAGTCTCTGTAGAGGTAGTTTATTGGAAATAGGTTCTTTAAGCTAATTTATATCAATGGCAATTTTCTTCTTTCTTCTTCAAATTATGGCCGAGAGTTTTGCTAGATAGTGTAGTAGTTGGAATTGGTCTTTTAGGACAAGAAGAACATTACTCCAAGCTCTTCTGACTCTTTAAACTTTCTATCGAGAACTCAGCTGTTATTCAGATGGCCTTTCCTTTGTGACATGTGGTTTTTCTCTTAATGCTCTCAACATCCTGTCTTTGTTGTGTATATTCAAATGTTTGTTTTGTTTTTGTTTTTTGTTGTTTTTTTTCTTTTTGTTTTTTACTATGATATACCCTGGAAATTTTCTTTTCTGGTCCTATTGCTGTTCTACGTGCTTCCTATATCTGTATGGGTATTTCTTTCCTTAAATTGGGGAAATTTTCTTGTATGTTCCTGTTGGAGACCTGATCTATGCCATTGACCTGGGTTTCTTCTCCTTCATACATGTCAATAATTTGAAGATTTGGCCTTCCCATTGTACATCACAGTTTTTGTATGCTTCTTTCACGTGTGATTTTAAAAAATATTCCTATTCATTCTTTAAGTAGTCCCATTCCTCTAATTTGTCTCCAAGTCCTGACATTCTGTCTTCCACCTGACCTAAACCGCTTCTAAGGCTCCCTGCGCCTCTTCTTGTTTTTTGTTTTGTTTTTCAAAAGGGCTTCTTTGTTGTAGCTCTGACTGTCCTGGAACTCACTCTGTAGACCAGGCTGGCCTCGAACTCACAGAGCTCCAGAAATCTGCCAGCTTCTGCCTCCAGAGTACTGGGATTAAAGGCTTTTGCCAGCACAGCCCAGTTTGCCTTCAGTTTTCTAATTGAGTTATTTCATGTTTCAATTCCATATCCATTTCAGCTTTGATTTCTCTATCTCTTTACTAAATTCAGTCTTCAAATTCTGACTTTTTTTCGTGATTTCCTTCAGCCAAACATTTGGTTTTGGTTTTTGGATTTTGCTTTTTTTTTTGTTTGTTTGTTTGTTTGTTTTTTTGACATCATACAGATGTTATCCTCTTGAAGTTCAGTAGTGTGTTTATGTCTTCTTTAAATCCCTTCAATTCTTTGATAAAGTTTAGAATTGTTCTCTTAACTTCGGTGTCCTGGTATTCATCTAAGCAATTCTTTTTATTTATCATAATTAGATTTTTTTCATACAATGCATTCTGATTATTATTTCCCCTCTGCCACATCCCACATCCCTGCCCACCCAAATCCCCTCCTTTGCTTGCATTCTCTCATTAGAGAACATTTCTTTGGACTAGTGAGTTTGATTGGATACATACTGCTTTGGTCTTTCACAGTGCTTTGTTTATTGCAACTTGATCTTTCTTTGGTTGTGTGTTGGACATGAGATTCTAACCTGCCTTGAATTAGGCAGTGCAAGAGCTGCATTAGGAAAGATAGGCCAGGCAAAGCTGGTACATGAGCCATGATCTGGGGCTAGGCCTGTGATTGTGGAGATGGTAGAGGGAGTGGTAGTGATTAGGAGAGAGGGATTCTCCAATTCATGAGCCATGGATCCTTAGCTAGGCCTGTGGTTGTGGAGATGGGAAAGGGAAATATAATTGTATTTTGCTTCCTGGTCATCTCTTTGTTTTTTCCTTGTCTCTGCGATGGTTAGTACATGAGCACACATGCTAAGAGAGTACTGCATCCGAGCTGCATCTCCAGGAGAATGTTTTACAAGACGACTTTATACCTATTGAAATACATCTTCAGTCCTCTTGTCAGAATTGATTTAAGAGAAAATAATTAAGTTATTATTTCAGTTCATGAAGAAAATTCACTGGGGTTTGTTGAACAGAGATTTGTCAACTTATATCTTACAAAATGACTACTTAATGCAAACTGGCTGAATAATGGCAGTGTAAACCAGTAATGAAAGAAAAATATAGAACAACCTCCCTAGTGTACATCCTCTCTCTCTCTCTCTCTCTCTCTCTCTCTCACACACACACACACACACACACACACGCACACACACGCACACACACACACACATGCATACATCCAAGCAAATACAAACAACAGACACAGACAAACATGTATCACACACCACACAGGTACACACAGAACACACATATAACACACACACACACCCGCGCACACACATCTGCCTTTACACTTCACCTTGACCTGGTACTGCTCTCTTTTTCCTGAGAGAATTCAACTGATCTTTATAAGACTTTGTGGTTTCAGTGCTCATATTACCATTGCCATTTTACACATGAAGAAACATGAAGGATGGTAAATAGCTGCACAGAACTCACACATAAGTGGCTTCATTCTGCAGTTTGCCCCAAGCCAGAAGCTATACTACCTCACTCCTTTAGAGAGCCCACATTTCTGCTAGGTGTGCAGTTGTATTCTGCTTCATCTCTCTTAGTAAGTCATAATCTACAAGATAAAACAAATTAGGTCCTTTAGTCTTCACAAAATTCTTCTCTTTGTAATCTTTTCTCAAAATAAAAGGTGTCTGGAAAGACCATATAATAACCATTATAGTAACCTCCACCTTTCTTCTCCAAGCTCTGAAATCTTCACAGACTGAGTGATTTCTTTTGGGAGCTCTTTGTGGCCATAAATAGAAGTAAGGTGTAAAAATTATTCACAGACTTCTCTCCCATCTGATATCCAGTTTGTGCAGTGATCCTATGGGCTCTACCTTCAAAATACATCCCCAATCCAAACATTAATTACTATTCCCACTGCTGTCCCTGGCCCAAACTTCTGCCCCCTCTAAACTCAGGCCCACAGATCTCTTTCTAGGGGCCTAATTGTTCTGCCCTCACAGCTCAGATCCCACCATCAATGCAGCATGTTGTGCATTTTGACATAGAAGCTGCTCTTGTTGCTGCATTCTGCTCTGCGAGAATTCTGCTCTGTTCCTTCTAGTTGCCTCCACTGGTAGCCTTCCAGGAACGCAGGACATGTTTTCTCCTGGCTTCATATCTTTTTGACATTCTCTCTGCTCCAATCCAGTCTCACTGAATTCTTTGGTCTCTTTACACATGGTAGGTACACCCCTGTGTCAGGGGCTTTGGATAGGCTGTTCCCCCTAGCTGAAGAGTTCTGTCAATCTTGTGCGTAGCTAACAAATTTCTGCAAGCTGCTTCATGAAGGCCGTCTTCTCCCACCAGACCTTACTCTATGGAGATATGAGCTGTCGTCCCCACCATCACCTGCTTGCTCTGTTGCTCTCTTTTCTGTGGTGTCCCACAGTCTCCCCAATTTCATAAGCCCAAATTACCCACGTGCTGGTATTAGGATGTCTTTGGGGAAGAAAGTGGATAATGAGAGCAGAACTGAAAAAAAAAGAAACAGAGCTCACGGGTCGTTCCACCGTGTGAGGTCAGGGCTAGCAGCCACTAGCTGTGATCTGAAAAGACTGGCCCTGGGCTTCACAGCATCCATAAATGTGGAAAATGTATGTCAACCACCAAGTCGACATAAACCACCAAGTGGTGTTTGGTCATGTCTGCCTCGCATCTGGACAAATTGCTTTATCCTTTGCAATAAATCAAGGAACATATACTAATACATGGGCATGAGAGTTTTTTTTTTTTTGTATTGTATCACAAGTAAACAGCACTGTGAGCAGCAAGTATAAAAGAAGTCTTTGAGCTGACTTGTTAGTAAAGAGTTCTGAACTAGAGAAATATTCATTAGGCATCATTGTGTTTGAAAACACTTGGTTTATCAGTAACTTCATCCACATCATCAGATTTTACCATGACAATAGCTTTTCTGTCATAATGATGATACTCCCATTTATAGGGTGTGATTGCACAGGTTCAGAAAGCTTAAGCTGCTTCTCTAAGGTCAGACAACCATCAGCTTGAGTTAAAATAGGGTCCTTTCCATAGAACCTGTCACACCAAAACCTGGAAATATCCTGAAACACAATTGTATGGATGTCTAAAAGGTAGACTAGTGAATGAAGCTTGAATGTACTTAAAGTCCCCGTGTTCACACATGGACAAGTAGGTGACATGACAGGAATGAAGCTAAAAAATGAAGGTGCATGCTGGAATGGAGGGAGTTGTCTCTGTGATGCAAGAAATGACAGCCAGGGGTGGAATGTCTGTGGGGGGTGGGAGTGAAGTTGTGGTGGCTGCTGTGTTGGCAGGGTATTTAGCGCTAAGGAATTTGCTTAGAATGCCCACATTCTGTCACGCTGACTGCTTCTCAGGTGCCCTTATGGAGGGGAGCAGGCTTGCTGTCTGCACTCAGAAGCAGTTCAGGGCTCCAGAGGAAGGGGAGTCTGCTGGGGCAGCACCAGAGTCAATGCCCCTGAATTCCTGTTTTCTGAATTTCTTCTTTCTGTCTTCTGTTCAGAAGCACAGTTTCTTTGGATGTTGAATGCAGTTTAACCCTTGTCCCATGCTACTAAGATATCTTTAGTGCGTTTTCAGACCCCAGATTCTGACACAAAGGATAAAGATTTGTATCAGAAGGAGGATGATAACAACTGAACATAGCGTAACTATCCCTACTGTGCGTCTGGCATTCCCCACCTACCCGACTGTCTGCCCGGGAACAAAAGAACCATAGCATTCTATGTGGGTTTTTTTTTTCTTTTTTAACATTTAATATTAATAAACCCAGTTAAGGTTGGACTTTTCTATGTCTTTTCATTACAATGAAAGTACCACTTTAAAAGCCTTCCATTTTTTATTTTGCCATATCTTGCAGGCTGGTGTGTTATACCCAAACTAAAGTCGTAGAAAGTTAGACTTTACATGATTTATTAATTTCCCCATAAAAACAGATGCCTTACACGTGGTCTGTTTCTCCCTTATGAAGCTAGTGTGCAAGGCCTGTGGGGAAAGGATGCCCAGCTCTGTGCTGCCCCCTCCCCATCAGCATCTGTGGCAGTTTTTCCATGAACAGAACTCCAGAGGCAGTTTGTAATACCAATGATTCATGAAGCCAAGCTTGCTTATCCTTCCTGGCCCTTCACTTCTGCGTGCCCCGAATGTACAAGCTGCCTTTCCAGTGCTATTTCCATTAAGACTGTTTGTCTCTGAGACTTAAACTATGGGTCAGACCCATTTTAATACATAGTTTGATCAGTCCCTGAAACTCCCACAACATGATTTTAAAAACATCACCAGCCATCTATAGTGCCGGCTCTGGCCAGAAAACAGCAAGCACTTTGGCGAGCTTTTGGGAATCCCTGGTTGACTCAGCTCTGTCCATTTTCCAAGATCTGAGGTGACTCAGCTCCACTTCAGAGCCTCCGAGAGAAAGAGGGTCATTGGTGAACTTAGATGCCTGTTTCAGATAGTGTCAGGAATCATCTCCACTATAACATCTTTAGAGAGGGCTCAGGTAAATCACCACAGCGTGACAATGAAATCCCATCACCTAACTGGGTCCATGTCCTTATGCAAGCGCATCTAAGAAAGTCTTTAAATGGCCTGGGTGAGCTCCATCAACACCTGCGACTTTAGGTGCATTTGCCCACGCCCATTTTCATATAGTGATAGCTTTAATGGAAATTTCAAAGGGATGGTGACCTTAAAATTGTTAAGAACATTGCCTAAAAACTGTGTTCTGAGCAATACACAGTTCTAACTCACTCTAGAGAATTAGAGAGAAGAGCAACATCCAAGGACTGGGGAAAAACAGCAATAATTTTCATAATGCACGAGACATTTCCGCTTGTTTTTCAGCAGCCTAAAATGGTTGTGTATATATTTGTGTGTGTGTGTGTGTGTGCGCGCCAAGAGAAGACAGGGAGAGAGAAGGAGACAAAAAAGAAAAATCTTATTTACAGGATAGGCATGTTATCCAAGAGACAGAGATACCTGATGTTTATTAGTCTAGCTTTAAGGGACTGAGTAATGAGCTGTCCGCTTCTGTTCGCCCGAAGCTACCGTGTATGTGAGAGGACCTGAGCAAGTGCCGGGAGGCATCAATTACAAATGTAACACGGTTGTTGTCAGCTGTGCACACCGCTAAAATAAAACGCTATAGAGTGCGCAGCTTAACCAGCAGAGGTATATTTTCTCGCAGTTCAAGAAGGTACGAGTCCAAGGTCAAGGTTTTCGGCTATTTGGTTTCTTCCTCTTTTGTTCAGAGGACATGAAAAATGGTGTTACCTCAAATGTTTGTGGAATCTCACCATGGGTATACTATGTGACTCAAGAAATTCCTGGGGTCTCTAGTCTCATTAATATAATAATTGAACGATAAACTTAGAAGAAAGCTAAAGACAATTTTATAGCAGTTTAAAAGAAAAATCCTAGACCAAGCAAGCTGTAAATAGCAGCAGCTGCCTGGAGGAGGGAGATGGAGACGGGGAAGAGAAGAGGTCATGCCCTTTTGAGTTAGGCATGAGGGTTTGGTGAATAGGCAGCCACTTGGTAGTCTGTGGCACAAAGAGAGACTGTAGAGAAAACGAGAGGGAAGCATGCTTAGAAGAGATAGAAGGAAAGGAAAGGAAGAGTAAGTTGTGCTTCTCTGAAATCTTCAGAAAACCAGCTGACTTACGGCGCTTCATGGCCGTAGCTCCGAGGTGCCTACACTGCATTCAGGTTTCTGGAAAGGTCACATGATGCCAGCTATGTCCCTATTTAACCCTAACTACCAGCTTATAGGTCCTTCATCAAAATGCAGTCACACTGGGAGTTAGAGCATCAATGTATACATTTAATAAGACTTAAAAATCCAGCGATTCGTAAGTGATTGCTGATAGAGATTGATTCCTAGAAAAGTATGTCTGAAGGAATAATGGCTAGAGAAAATTGTATTAAAAGGGTATTCGATCTGGGCTTGGAGGATAACCTTATTTCAAAATATTGTCCTTATTTGAAATTTTAATTTTCTTTCTAGAAGCATTAATTAGATTTATGTCAAAACTTTTCTTTAAGAAGAACTTACTAGTCTTTACATAGCTTCACTCTGAAGTATGCAAATTTCTTGTGGTATGATTTAATGGAAGTAAGATATGATAGGAAATGAGTGCTCCATATCTCCAAATTTATGGCAATAAAAGTGTGTGTGTGTGTGTGTGTGTGTGTGTGTGTGTGTGTGTGTTCTGTGTGTACCACAGTGTTCATGTGGAGTTTCTTCTCAGTGAGGTTCCTGTCTCTTTCTCCCAGCTTGACATAGGAGTGCTAAGATTACAGAAGTGACCCGTTGCCTCTGGTTTTCTACATGGCTTATGGGAAATATCCCAATCGACACAAGCTAGAGTTATCTGAGAAGAATGAACCTCAACTGGAAAAAAAAAATATTTCCATAACATAGTCTGTGAGTTTGTTTGTTTTTTAATTAATGATTGATGGAAAGGTCCCTCCCACTGTTGGTGGTACCATTCCCTAGGCAGGTACTCCCGGGGTGTATAAGAAAGCAAATTTAGCAAACCAGGAATAGCAATCCAGTAAGCCACATTTCTCCATAGTTTCTGCTTGTGTGTCTGCCTCTAGGTTTCTGCCTTGACTTCCATCTAGGGACCCCCTCCCCCCTCAGTGATGGAATATGACATGAGAATTATAAGATAAAATAACCCACTTCTCCTCAAGTTACTTTTGGTCACAGTATTTACCACAGCAAAAGAAATACTACCCAAGGCAGAAACTGATTTCAAGTTTATGAGATATTGATGTGACGGACCAGACCATATGTTTAGGGAGGATTGTGGAAGGACTTTAGAACTTTGGGCTAAAAAAGCTATTGAATAGTCAGAACTTAGTGATCTACTGTGGGAACTTAGGTCACTAGAAGATAATGTGGGAGCAGGGCAGACAATGGAGGCCTGGCTTGGGATGTTCCAGAAGGAAGTTTGAGAGCTCCATAAAGACTCTGTTAGGGCTGTTCAGTATTTTGAATTAAGAATGTGTGGCTCTGATCAGCTGGGGCTGAAGAATTGACTGTGGTGAACAAGAGACTAGACCTACTAAAGCGAAACCTTTGTTTTTCTGGGACAATTAATGCTGGTCAGTTGGGGATGGAAAATTAGTGGTGCTTAAGAAATGACCAGCATTACTGTGGTAAAATCTGGGAGTACTTCCTTTGGGTCAGCACACAGACGGTGTGGTCCAGAGAGGGTCAAGGCTGTATCTATTGCTGGCAGCTGAGGTTGATAACGTGTAAAAGTTTTCCAGGTGGTTCTGGTTTTGAAGCCATCAAGGAGTCGTGGGATGTAGCTTGGGCTTGGCACTGTGAAAGGCCAGAAGCCACTGGTGAAGGTGGAGTTTCTGTTGCAATGGAGACGCTAACATACAGGAGATATCAGTACCGTGGGGTGACCACCACAGCAGCAGGTGTGAGGAAGAGGCAGCCTGGGCCTATGAGATGTTTTCTGAACTGTGGATGGCAGAGCTGTAGAAGTGAAACTGCCAAGGCCCACTGGAGCCCAGAGGATCATGACTGGGCTCCAGACATGAAGCACTAAACCATTTACTGTCAGAAACTTTGGTTTCGCTTTGATTTGATTGTGATTGTGGCCTGATTCTTCCATCTTGGAATATGAAAGTATGTGATTTATTTTGACTTTACAGGAGCCCACAGATATGAGACCATGGATACTTTAGAGAGACTTTGATGTTTTAGAGAGACTTTTGGATATCTTAAGGAGATTGAACTTTGAAAATGCTTGAGTTTTCAAAGACTGTAGGTTTAAATTAGAATATTTTATATTTTGATATTGATATTAATATGAGACCTTGAGGATGAACAAGACAGGAAAGGTTTTTATTTAATAGAAATGTTTGTGGGTCAGGTTGAAAAGGGGTCAGTTGTCCTGTTGATTTTTAGTCAGGTTGACACAAGCAGGGTTATCTGAGAAAAACGAACCTCAGTTGAGAAAATGCCTCCATAAGATAGAACTGTAGGCAATCCAATAAAGCGTTTTCCTGAATAATGATCACCGTGGAAGGGCCCGGCTCACTGTGGGCGGTGCTGTCCCTGGGTAAGTGGTCTGGAGTATAACACTGTAAACTCAGCAAGCCAGGAGGGTCAACTTATCCAGAAGGAGTCACAGATCACACAGGGCCTGGGTAGACACAGTGAGGCGTGGGAGTACACTAAGGGTGGTGATCACATCAGAAACAAATTCTGATTTGCGATTTGGAAAAGATCATATGCTTCGGGCAGATGGGGCTGGAAAGGAGGGAAATGTGCAGAGTAGGGAAAGGATGCGGTCAAGTGCATTAAGCCTGGGAAGGTTTGGTTGTTTGAGTGAATGGACAGAGCCATTATCTGGTTGTTTGAGTGAATGGCTTGTTCACAACAGAACCAGGAGTGTTTCTTCATAGGTAGTCATGGATTTGGAGAGGAAGAGAGGAATTACAGGTGACTCTGGATGAACTTGCAGTATGTGCGTGTGCATGTGTGTGTGTGTGTGTGTGTGTGTGTGTGTGTGTGTGTGCTTGTGTGATCCATAGGTATTAATATGTGTGAAATCTTTACACATATGTACGTACATGATCTTCTCTACACTCCGGAGGTTAATATGATGACAGTTAAGTGAATTAGCATTAAACACCAGGGATCCTGTTTGGCATGCAGCAAGAATCTAGACATCATCAGGCGTTTCTAGTTGACATTTGCTTTGCTTCACATGTCTTCGGGGTAAGTTTGTCATTGTCTTGTGGACTTGGGCTTGTAAACAGCTTCCGAAGCAGAACAAACCTACCATTTGACCTAGAAACGCAGCTGCTGAGGAAGAAGGGAAACTGTAAGTCTTTCCCGCAGCAGGGACTTCATGGCAAGCCGCCTGGGAAGAGCAGGCAGTCACTTTTCAACAGGAAGTGCAGGCACTTAACAGATCAGAGCTCCCAGCTTGCCTGTCTGAACAAACTGCCATCATCCTCACAAAGGATGATGGGAGACAATCTGGGTGCACAGCTCGGAGAGAAAGCCCTGACATCAGCCACTGGATTAGAATGCTGTTAGAAAAAGCCATGTAGCTTTTCACTTGGACAGGAAACGGAGAGAGTGGCATGACATGAAGTTAAAAAAAGACTGAAAAGTCTGAGGGTATAAATGACCGGATAAAAATGTCAGGGCACAGTTTCGTACCATTAACACAGCCACTGAGTCCCACCTGCGTTTTGAGGGCATTTATGTTTGTCCTTAATCCTCAATTGTACTATTTTCTCTAATAATGGCACACTATTTTTTTCTTCTTCCCAAGAGAGTTAAGGGTGGAAAATCTTGCAAAAATCACACAGCGATTAACTTGTAAAAGAGCATGGTGCTTGAAAATATCACACATGGCTTGAGCGAGATAAACACTACTTGGAAACCAGAAGGGATTACAGGCAGACCAGAATGTTCTCATGCAAAATAGCCGGATCAAAGCTAGTGTGGCTTGTATTTAAGTTTCTACTAAACCGATGTAATGAGGGGGCCCCTGTATGAGCACATGAGAAAGGAGTCGCAAGGCAGCAGCTGGCAACAGAAATGAAATAGATTCGGGAGGTTCAGAAGATACTTCGAACACTCGCTTAAGTACAGCTCCAAAGGCAGACACCTGTCCCAGTGACTACTCCAGGCTACGGATTTTACTTAGAACTATGTAGTTTTCTTTTAACATTTTAGTGTCATAATGAAGGGTAATTTAAAACTTGTGCCACCAGCATAACAGACATTTCTTTTGTCAAAGAATTAAAGATAACATCTTGAGTTTCCATCTGTATTGACATTGATGTGTCTTCAGAAGAGAAAAATAAAATCCTTGGCCAACATCCTGGAATCCCATTGAGATGGACATGGTTTTGTTTGTTTGTTTGTTTGTTTGTTTCCAGGTGAAATGATTCGGCTCAACTCAGAAGAGTACTTCACGCTATCACTTCTCTGTAGGTTTGGTATTTCTGTTTGTTTGTTTTTTCCAGACAGGGTTTCTCTGTTGTAACTCTGGCTGCCCTGGAACTTATTCTGTAGACCAGGCTGGCCTCAAACTCACAGAGATCTCCTGCTTCTGCCTCCCGAGTGCTGGGATTAAAGGCGTGCACCACCACTGCTGGGTTTGATACTTTTATGTTTCAAAATATTACACTTTGATAGTTTGTGCAAATAACATGGCTTTATCATATATTTGAAAATCAAAACTCTCTTTAAATATTTTATGTCCAAAGGATTCTGGCTACTATCTTAAGTAACATACATGATTGGCTCCAAATACAAGAATGTTCTGTCAATTTCCCAAGTGGAGCTGTATTTTGGGGGTTTCTGTTTTGTTTTGTTTTTGTTTTTGTTTTTCCAGAAGCTAGTGTAAAGAAGAGCAGTGTGAGACTCAATGAAAATATTTTTTTCTTTCCCTTTTTCCTTTCTTCATTCCTCTTTCTTTCCTCCCTTCCTTCTGTCTTCCCCTCTTTCCTTCCTTCTGTCTTTCCTTCTTTTCTTTCCTTCCTTCCTTCTTTGCTTCCTTCCTTCTCTGCTTCCTTCCTTTTCTCTTGTGTTTATTCCTTTTGGATTACAGCTTTATTTCTAGTGAGGTGGTAATGGATGTCAGCCCACCAGTCTCTTTAATTCAGACACACAGAGGGAACCCTGCCACTGCCATAAGCTCTGCCTGTCACATGTCACACCGTGAAGGTTATGCTGATTTGCCTGCTGCAATCAAAGGCAGCCCGCTGACCACTGTATTTTAATCATAACTCTTTGGAATAATTCTAATGCCAGAATAGATCCAGCCCATGCTTTATGAAGGGTGTGATTAAAGCTGTCAGTTCTCAAATACCAAAGCAAAATCAGTGTTTCATGTTTCTGTTTCAGCAAGTCATAAAAAGGATTAAATACACATGTACTTCGTTTGCAAAATGCTAAGGCTTCTTTTGGATGAAAAGGGTTGTAAGTTATAGGGTTTTTGAGGGGGAATGAAGCAAAGTATTTAGGATGTTCAATCAAAACACACAGCTATCATCTTAAAGGGAATAGATTCATGGGTTTATTTGGGAAGCATTTTGAGTGACTATGGTCTAGGAATACAGATTTACAGTAACCAAAACTCTGTGGAAATGGTTTCTTGTAGTTTTTATAGTTTTACAGAAAAGAGAAAGTCACAAATCAAGGCAAGTTTAAAACACAATTGGTGGGTACATCAGAGAAGCAGGTGTAGTGAAATGGGGGAGGACTTGCTATAGAAGCAAGATGCTATCTGAGGACATCCTTAGCTTTTGAACTGGTGCAAGCTAGTGGTTAGATAGCTTAATAGATTCCACAAGTTTTCTATCAACCCATCACAAGATGTTAGTTTGGACACAGAAGTGGGCAATGGCTGTTCTTAGGCTAGAACTAGCCCAAGATGCGGTACTTCAGCTCCAGACCTTCATCATTCCAGTCTCCCCACAAGACTGAAATTCTAGCCAGTCAACTCGTCTCTGTGAGCACAGCTTCTTTTCAGGGGGTTTTGTTCACATGGAGAAATAGAGACTAGGAAGACACACATGCTCCCTCCATGGCTTTTTCTTAAGTCCCACAGCCCACACAACAACAGCACACCTGCTAAACTCTGAGTTTACAATCCAGAGAATGAACTGTGTCTGTTAAAGTTTCTCAGACACTAAGATCAGCCACAATCCTGACAAGTTTTTTAAGGAGAAAGACAAGAGAAATATTGAGATCATATTTGCGCACATGAATGTTTGAATAAAATAGCAAGCAGAAGGTATCAATCATTAATTAAATGTTATTTGTTCAGCTCTTATCTATACTAAACAGATGGATTAGCTAAAATCCTAGCCCTAAAACCATTACCCTCGAGTAGGAAGTTCATGTAGATGATATAAATAGAACACGAGTTAAAATTTAAGAGTCGCTCCTTGGAAGTTTATTTCTTGCGCTGGTTAGTGCTAGCTTGTTAAGCCCAACTTTCCAGACACTCTTCTTCAATCACAAGAGAAAAACAAAAGTAAGAAAAATGACCCCAAATAACCAAAATCGAGAGTGAGAAAAATCTCAAGCTGTCTTCCTCCTCTAAGAAACCTGGACAGGGTTGCCCTGGCAGACCTGGTAGCAGACCCAGTGGTTAAAAGTGAGAATCAAGTCTTGACTTAAGTCTCCAGAGTGTGCTGTGTGCTGTGGTCATGAATGGGAAGTATTTTCTTACTCATTGTAATAAAATGAAAACCCGAATGGCAGGGTTCTTCACCTGTGTAAGCTACTGGGTGACAGATCAGAGATTTTTGGCATGAAGGGTCTCACTAACGGGGCAGTATTGGAAACAGTCACAGTTTAATTTTTATATTAAGATGCGATCATCTTGGCTTTCAAATGTAGTAACCAACTCACAGAAAAGTAGTTTAATTGTCTTGTCTCAGATGAACAAAGCCACTGTTTGGTAGAGAGGTCAAGAACTCGGGCTCAAATATTAGTTGTATTTTGCTAAAAATCTCTTCTGAGCTATTTCATTTTGGCAACAGATATTAATGAGTATCCCTTGACCTGGCTTAGGGATGGCAAAAAAAGGAGGGAGCTAAAGATTTTTTTTTCATGTGTTTCCCCTAGGAGTAAACTGTACCCAACAGAGAGGACATATGTAGTAGTACACTGCTGTGCAGGTTCACAAGGAAGACAAGGAGACACTTTCATATATGACATCCCTGCCGGACATCAGCAGAGGGGACCATCTGTCATAGCGAGCACCGTTCTGGACAGTTGAACCCTGTTCCTCTGATCTCAGGTGTTTTTATTGATACAGAAGCTTCTCTCATCCAAAGGCCTATTTGCACAATAAAGGAAACCTGTAGCTTAGTCTCATCCCACAATCATTTAGCAGCCAATTTGCGTCACTTTTAATGTGGGGAGCTCCAGGCCCAAGAGGGATTCCACAACCCTTTAAAGGCCGAGCTATGTCACTTTTACGGAGGGGAAACTCAAGGCTTAAGGGAAGTGTTCTCTCCTTAGGGTTACTGGAGACTGTGAGAGAGGGCTACAAGAATTCCTCCATAGTAACTTTGCTCTTCCACAATGGCTCTGTCAGAGAGCAGTGAGCAGATGCAAGTCATAAGGAAGTAACCACAAGGACAAGATTGACTGCACACATTTAGAGAAATTAATGAATGCAAGCATAAAAGTTTAATAATAAATTAGCAGTACATACAATTAAAACAATAAAATCCTGAGATATTATCTGGATGGAACCATATCAATGTCTCTGGACAGTGATTTTTTTTCCCTCCATTCAGAGGATATGAACGTCAGTACTGCCTAAGCCCCAGCGTTCCCCAGGTAACGGGAACAAGGAGTACACTGGGGCAATCTTTACAAAGTTCTTCATGCTCAGTCTATGTGTGTGTGGAGCCTAGCCTCAAAAATCAATAAAAGTATTATGTCAGAATTCAGGCAACAAAGCATATCCAATTCTAAATCCTTCTGTTCTGGTTGCTTATTTGTCTTAATAAGCAGGAATGTCAATATGCTCCCATAATTGTCTGCTGCTACCAGTACTATTCAGAATCTCAATGAGGTTAGAAATATAGTAGCCTTTTCTCTATTCTCCCTCAGTTAAAGTATCTCAGATAAGGACACTAAACCTCCAGAAAGGGTTGGTCATAGGTACAGGTCAGAGGTACAGGACTTGTGGGCATACTCAGTGATACAGACCATTTCCCTTGCTGTTGCCTTTTCTGCTCTCCTTCCTTGCTCTGCTGGCCAACTGTAGCCCATTTCTTCCAACTTAGCTGTTATTACTTGTTATTCTTTTGCATAGTTCCCCAGCATCTCTGGTCCCTTTTCAATCTGAGACTTCCTTCTTTTGTATGAATTTTCACAATATCTCCAGTACAGCCCGTGTTAGTTTGGCTTGGTTTTTTTAATGCCATGGTGACACACCCCCTCAAACCACAGCTCTACACAGAGTTGTCTGGGAAGAGATAAGAAGCTGAGCTACCTTATCCTGAGCAGCCTACATATCCTTTGTACATCCATATCTTCTCTATTTCAGGTCTTACTAGCCTATTTTATCAGAATTGTGTTCATTCTAAATGATTAACTATCTGTTTAGTAAGTTGTTTTAATTTATGTTTTTCATATATTTTGATCATATTTTCCCTTCCCTAACACCTCTCAAGATCTTCTCCACCTCCCTACCCACCCAAATTTATGTTCTTTCTTTTTCTCCAAAACAAAGAATGAGAATCAAAACCAAGAGAAAAGCAATAAAACATTTGTGCATTTGCTGTTGGCCAATGGACCTCTGGGCGAGGGGCACACACTGGATTGTGGTTGAGATAACCGGTGACACTTGATTAGAGAAAGATGATTTCCCCTTTCCCAGTAGGTATCAATGGCAAATAGCTTCTTGGTTAGTTGTGGATCCCATGTTTCCCCTTTTAAGGGCTGGGACCTCATCCAGCTTGAACATGTGCAGATCTTGTGTGCGTTATCACAGTCTCTGTGAGTTCATATCTGTATCAGCAATGTTGTATCCAGAAGACTGTTTACTTGGAGTCATCCATTACCTCTGGCAGTTACATCTTTCCACCTTTTCTTCTGCATAGATCTCTAAGCTTTGAGGGGAGGACTTTGATGAAGACATACATTTTAGGGACGAGTACTCCAAAACCTTTCACTGTCTGCATATTGTCCAGTTGTGAGTCTCCGTGTTAATTACCATTTACTGAAAGAAGAAACTTCTCTGACGTGGGTTGAATGAAGAATTGATCTACGGGTATAGCAGTATGTTGTTAGGACTATTTTATTGCTATGTTCTTTCAGTAGAATAATAGAATTATGTTTTTCTCTAGGCTCATGAACTATGTAGTCTCAGATTATTGGTCAGTTTAGCAGTATCAGACACAGATTCAATCTCATGGAGTGGACCTTAAAGAAAAAATAATCAACCAAAAAAAAAAAAAAAAAGCTGATTGGTTACTCCCATAATCTTTGTGCCAATATTGCCTCAGTATACCTTATAGGCAAGCCATTGTTGGAGGTCGTAGGTTTTGTACCTAGGCGATGTTGATGATGACTTTTCTTCTCTGGTGGAAAGCTGATTACAACCCATCACCATGAATGCTAGTTGGTAGGAATGAAGCTTCTAGTTGGGCACTAGATCAATTTTCCTGTGTTTAATGACATAAGTCAGCAATAGGGCCATAATATCAGATGGCAATAATGTTGTCAATAGCCTGTAATGTTTGGAGGATCCACGGGACACATTTGGCTAATGAATCAAGAAGATGTAACCCATTCCTGACACTGGAAGTCTTACTTGGAGGCAATATCACTTATGAATAAAAATACAAAAATTCTCAATATAGATATAAAAAATACTTGCAAACCAAATTCAAGAACCCATCAAAAACATTAGCTACCATGATCAAGTTGTCTTCATCCTAGAGACGCAGGGGTGATTAAGCATATGTAAATGGATAAATGTAATTCACCACATAAAAGACAAAAATATATGATCATCTCATTAGGTAGAGAAAAGGCCTTTGACAAAATCCAAAAACCCTTCACAATAAGAAGCCCTGAGGATACAAGGGGATACAAGGAACATAGCCCAGCATAATAAAGGCAATTTACAATAAGCCCACAGTCAACATTATCCTAAATGGAAAGAAACACAAAACATTTCCACTACAGTCAGGAACAAGAAAAGTTGTCCACTTTCTCCATAACTGTTCAATATAGTACTTTAAATCTTAGCTAGAGCAACAAAGCAATGGAAGGAGTTCAAAGGATACAAATGGGAAAGGAAAAAGTCAGAGTATCTTTATTTGCAGATGATATGTCATACATCAAACCCCTAAAAATACCACCTAATTCTACAACTAATAAACACTTCCAGCAAAGTAGCAGGATACAAAATTAATACCCCTAAATCAGTATCTTTCTTCTATACAAAGTATACAAATGACAAAAATACTGAGAAAGAAATCAGGGAAATAGCAGCTTTCACAATACCAATAAAGAAAAAAAAATCAAATCAACTATCTCAGGATAACTCAATCCAAGCAAGTAAAAAATTTGTATAATAACATCTTTAAGACATTGAAGAAGACATCAGGAGATGGAAAATTTCCCATACTCATGGATTGATTGATATTGTGAAAATACCATTCTGCCAAACAATTTTACATATTCAATGCAGTACCCATCAAAATTCCAACACAATTCTCCACAGAACTTGAAAGGACAATTTTCAGTTTTAGGTGGAAACACAAGACACACAGGATAGCTAAAACAGTCTTGAATAATAAAAGAACAGCTTGAGGTATCACAATCCCAGATGTCAAGTTTCACAACAAAGATACAATAATAAAAACAACATAGTATTGACATTAAAAACAGGCAATTAATTAGTGGAATTGAATTGGAGACCAAACATAAGTCTACACACATATAGACACCTTGTTTTTTTACAAGAAGCAAAAAATATGCACTTTAGAAATGACAGCATCTTCAGACTGGTTGGCTGCATGTAAAAGGGTGCAAATAGATCTGTATCTATTATCTTGCACAAAACTTAGTTCCAAATGAACCAAGGACCTAATGTAGGATTGAGTATTCTAAATCTGACAGAAGAGAAAGTAGGGAATAGGCTTGAACTCATTGACACGGGAAAGGGCTTTCTGAATGGGACAGCAATAGCACAGGGACTAAGAACAACAATTAATATCAAACCCTTATGAAATTGAGAAAGCCTCTGTATAGCATTAGGCAGCATCATTTGAGCTAAATGGCACCCTACACAGTGAGGAAAACATTTACCAGTTATAAACCTGATACAGGAATAGTATCTAGAATAAGTAAAGAACTAAAAACTGAACATCAAGAAAGCAAATAACCCAATGCAGAAATAGGGCATAGAACTCAAAAGAGAGTTCTCAAACAAGGGAACACAACGATCGAGAAAAACTTAAATGTTCAACACCCTTAGCTACCAGGGAAAAGCAAATTAAAACTACTTTGAGATTCCATCTTACTCAAGTCAGAATGGCCAAGATTAAGAAAAGAAAAAAAAATTTATATATATATATATATATATATATATATATATGTGTATGTATATATATATATATGTATGTATGTATGTATATATTCCATGCTGGTGAGGATAAGGTTAAAGGGGAACACTTGTTCATCGCTGGTGTGAATGCACATGGGTACAGCCACTATGGAAATCAGTATGGAGGTCCCTCAAAAAGCTGAAAATCAATTTAGCTCAAGATCCACTCCCCACCATTCTTGGAGGCTATACCCGAAGGATTCTATGCATTCTGTAATGTGTAGCTACACAGATACATGGACTTGCTCACCCATACTCATTGCTGCTCTATTCACAATAGCTGGGAATTAGAAGCAGCCTAGATGCCCAACAACTGCTGAATGGATAATGAAAACGTGATACACTTATGCAATGGAATTTTATTCAGCTGCTAAGGAAAATTAAATTACTAAATTTGCTGGTAAATGGATGGAGCTTGAAGCGATCATCCCTAGTGAGGTAACGCGGACCCGAAAGACAGATGTAACATGTTTTCTCTTACATGTAGCTATTAGCTTTTAAGCTTTCAATATGTGTGCTACAATCTGAATAATTGCAGGGGTTAGGTGGCTGGTAAGGGAGCAGTTGGAAGAAGAGAATCTCCCCAGAAGGGGAAATAGAATACACTGCTGGGGAGAGACAAAAGGGAAATAGAATAGTAGAATTAAATAGGGAGAGGGATGGGAGAGAAGAGGAAAAGAAGGGATATGGGAGGGGCAGCTAAAACTAAACGCCTTTGGAAAGCCATTCTACCACTGTGGAAGCTTTCTAAAATATATGCACATATGGCAAGTATTTAATTAGAATCAACAGATACTTATTATTATTTTAATTTTCTGGAGTGCTGGAGCTTGATCCAGGGCTGTGTACATGCTATTGGTTCAGGCTACTACTCAGCTTCATTATGAACCCCAGAGACAGTATTTTTGTCCTTCTGGGTCCATGCTTGTCGTTTCTTTGGAGCCCACATCCTGTGTAATTGATACCCGCCACATGAACAAGAGGCACGCTCTCTTGTCTTGGGCTCAGACAAATCACAGAAGCTATACCAAACAGCAAAGCACACGCTTGACATGGAAGAGACAACGTGGGAGACATTCCAGGAACCATCCTGTGTCTTTCTGGGCTCCACATGTCAGCAGCCAGAACGATGAGAGTCTACCCCTCAAACCGTGTAGCAAGAAAACTGGAAACCAACTAAGAGAACAACCAAAGATCCTTAGTTTTCAGTTCAAAACAGAAGTTGGATTATTTCTGACTTCAATAAAAAATAAAAAGCATGAGTTGGAGCCACTCTGAAGTTCACATCATTAAACGTGAACATTAATAGGAAGTGATAGTAAGTACACATAGGCATCTCAAAGCCTAACACAGTGTAATGTTAGTAATGATTCTATTAAACTGAGAGATGAAATATCTTTGATTCGGAAAGTCATGATGGGAATGCTCACTTGTTACAAATAGAAAATAGTACTTCACTCCAATTCTGACATTTCAAGGTGGGATTCCTTAATAATTTTATCACTTAAGTGTGGAGAGTTCTTTAATATCTGGTACCTCAAGCAGTCTTCACTCAGCCAGACAATAATGGTGCCTCAGTCACGGTGAGATGCATTCAGTGTGTCAGTCTGTGATATTCCCATATGTGGCCAAAAGAACCATCTCTAATAAAATATAAGGGATGACAGGAATATACCTCAGTGCAGAGCTCTTGACTAGCATATGCCAGGTCCCTCATGAACTGTGCACCTAACGGTTACTGTCATCTAGTGCTCTGGATTTATGCCAAATTTTGTTTTGTCCCAAACTCTTAGGCCTGCCTGTGTAAAACAAGGGTAATATTTGCTTACTCTTCTCCATACATCTTGAATATCCTTTGGATTTTAATTATGTTATCTTTGTTCTTCCAGAAAATGTCTCCATATTTGCTGAATAAATGAAGAGATTATAAATTAATGTTTAATGTCTTCGAGATAAATCTTTTCAAGTTACAACTGAAACCAATAATCACAAACAATATCAATCGTAAGTTTAAAACAATGGGATCCAAGATAGTATTTTTTACTAAGTATTTCATTGGATTATGATTTAATTCACCAAAAAATAATCAACTCAATGTTTTTGTTCAACTCAAACGTTATGATGATTTAGAAGAGTAAAGCTGGATCCAGCAAAACATGTACACGTTGTAATGCCAAGTTAAATAAGAATATAAACCCTTGCCTGCCTTATAAAATCATAAGCATGAAAGGAATACTGTGAGCCCAAAGCCACTGTCTCGTGAAGACAATGATGCTTGGAAGAATCTGCTGTGACATGCTATTTTTCCAGTGATGCTCATGTGCATTTTTCAAATATAAGCAGTACAAAACCTCTTCTGATCTGTCCCTGAATTTGAATTAGCTGTATATTTCGGATTCACTGAAAGCCTCACAAATTGACTACTTTCTTATTTCTCTAAGCAACACAGCCATTGCCTCCTATTTTGGGGTGACTAACATCTGACATTTACTTACCACAGCGTTTCTGCCACAGGATGACTAACTCTATTCCTGCCCCATTTCCACTCGGAGCGTCCAGCCTGTTGTCTCCCCTATGTGTTCTAAGAATAGCTGCTACAAACATTGTCTCTTTAAAATCAGCATGGAAACCATGCATGTGGGCTCGTGCCCAGGCATGTTGGGTGACAGCAAAGCTTGGAGAATATCTGTCAGTAGAAATAGAGTGACTCTTACTCGCGTGGTTTCCTCTCCGAGAGCTGCTGTCACATCGAGAAAAAAAAAAAGTTCTTTAAACATCCATGATTCATAAAACTGCAAGCCATTTTCTGGTGATGATAAAAATGCTATAAATACTTCACATTTGGCATTTCTTATCAAATATGGGGCTTTTTAATGCATATCTCTGTTCATGCAATAGTCCCAGAGAGATAACACCAAATGTGAGGTATTTATAGTATTTTTTAATCAAGAGTCTATGCCTCTAAGTTCTGCATAATACTGTTTTCTCTATCCTTTGCCACTGATGTTCCCTCTAGGGATAGGGAGGGTGAGGAGGGCGGTAAGGGAAAAAGTTGGGGTGGGGGAGGGTGGTGAATATGTTCAAAATAAATTGTACAAAAATTTCAAAGAATGAATACAAATACTTTTTAAATCCCTGTACTGTAAGCCTCCTGCTTGTCTTTAAACACAAGATCATTTAGAGTTACAGTACACACTTGCATGGAAATTTTGTGCTGTGTAAACTGAAACTGATGAATCTGTACGATGCTATAAAGCACTTGATTTGAGCTCTCAAAAAGCCTCATAATTAATATCTCTCTGCGTTTATCCTGTGAACGGCTTGTACAGAAATACTAAGGCATTGACTGAAAACCCAGAGATTAATCATTTTGGTTTCAAGTAACTTTTCAAGGTGACTGAGAGGACTCATAAACTATGGGATACTCCTGGCAACACGATGTCAGAAGAGGAGAGGATGAGTTTGACAGGCTGCCTACGGGTTTAACTAATACTAATAGTCTTTTGAGAAAGAAATAATTGGTATTTATAATGCCAAAGAGGAAAAACTGAAACACAATAGAATAAGCTTCGGAGAAAGTGGTACTTTAAGTAAATTACGACAGTCTAAGGTTTTGCTCTGTAGCTTTTCAGCCTGCTGAGGGTCCCAAGAGTCATGCCCACCAGAAAATACACGGCATTTGACATGCAACCACACGCAGACCCTGAGCAATGCTCTCAGGAGGGCAGTGCCCCCCCCCATGATCAACTCTGTCAACACTCCTTACATTTCTTACATTTATATATTTCTTAAAAAGATATTTATATATTTACAAATATATATTTACATAGCCCATACATATTTGTGCGTTTATATTTATGTATTCATATATCTCCTTGTATTTATGTTGTGTTTCCACAGCCACATGGAACAAAGACAACACCAAAGTAATTGGTAGAGGGCATCCATGGTAGGAAATATTCTAAGCTTTATGCATTAAGTTAGGCACTACTCCAGGGAGAGAACTAACAGCCATATGTAATAATATAGAAAAGACAACCGTTTTTGCTCACTGGCGTGTAGGCAGGACTGGGCTGCAGAGCTTCAGAGCACTTTCTCGGTTGGGTGCTTTGCCACTTCAATAGCATCTAGCCAGTATTCAGAATCAAAAGCAAAGGGAACTCCGCTGTTTCTACTGCCTCTGGTTTCTCAAAGTCTGTAAACAAACAACAGTCATGAGATCGGATGTTTTCTTTTTGAGCCGACTCAATAAACTTTGCTTTGCCCTGGGAAGGTTCAAGTGAAGTCCTGAATCAAAAGCAAAAGATTATCTGGCAGCTAAAATACGTTTATTGTCTAAGATTTTAGTCACTTGATGTTATGCCTAGGGAAGAGCATGGGGATAGTTGCATGCTTTGAATATCCTACTGAGACTTACAAAATAAATCCTTAGCCAGCCACTGTCACCAAGGACCTTAGTGTGCATACGGTCCGAGCCAGGGACCCACCCAAGACAGCTGAATCTACTTACACTTGACTAAAATTTTGCCATTGAACAGGAACTGTTCAAGTGGAGTCCAGACATCTTCCCAAAGGGATTTTTGTCTCCGATTTTTTTTTGTTGTGGCCATTTGATTGGGAAATTTATTTCTAAGGCTTTGAGATGGCCCTGCTGTGGACCCCCAGCTGAGGGCACAGCTGTGCAGGACACCTGCTCCTCATTAGCTCCCATCCATCATCTCCCTGGCACAGGCTTGTCCAGTGGATCTGCGCTGAGTTTGATTGCTCATTTTGCTATATACTTGTAGTTTGGTTTTGGAAATAGTCAAGATGTTTTAGAGCAAATTCATGACGAGAGAAATGTAAGTTTGCTAGTGGGTCCTGTGAATGGTCCTTTTCTCCTAAGCTTCACTGGGCAGATTCACTGCCCAGAATCCTGTGCAAGATTTCCCTGTTCTATTCCTAGGATGACTCTTGAGGCAAACTGTTCCTTAAGCAAAGCTAACACGAGTGGGGACAAAAAACAACTCAGGTGAACTGGTTAATTAAGAAGAGCCACATTGATCACAGGATAAACTCGCCTTGGTCATTTCTGCAAGGATATTATTTTTCTACGGCTCAACCATTTTGGGCTCTTCAAGATGAAATCAATGAATTGACATTATTTCAAAAAAGAAAACAAGCATTCACCCCTTCCAAGCTGTCGTACTTGGAAATCCCTCCTGTGTAAATGCAGTGACAATCGCCCTGTGCTTCCCACAGACTACAGCTGTGGCAGAGCATAATCACCATGCTATTGAACCTAGCGCTTGGCTCCAGTTATGTCCCGCCCAAGTAAGTTTGGAGACTGATGACGAAGTCCATGCTGTCTTAACTCGTTTTTCTTTTTCATTTTAGGAGTGGTGGGGTGGGGAAGGATGACGCAGGGTTTTACCACATACCCAAAGAACCCCTTAAACTCATAGCAGGCCTGTTTGGCTCTACAGATGATAGGATTGCAGCCACCAGTACCATACCTCTCCTGGATTTGTTTTCCCATGTTAAGATCAAAGGTTTCTGGGAACAGAAATGTAATCTATATGCATTTTAGATAAAATGTGCAGTAGTGCCCCTCTATAAAAGAATGAAGAACTAAATTAGTCAACAAATAGTTGGTCAAATCATAAATCTTACATTCATTTCAGAAGAAAGCGTTTTCCTCATATTCTGGTAACTGGTTTTCTGAATAACACTTCACTCTTTCAAGATGAAAAAATTTGATAGTATGAATCCAGTTTTAGATTGTCTTCTTATATAACCTGGAATGTTGTTAGAAGAATGACTGAGCTGAGGCCTTTTTAAGTACATTTGGGAGCAATATACAGACTGTCCCCACTGTTAGGCTAAACCATAGGGTATTCCTTCATTTAGGGAAAAAAATGTAAATTACTGACAATTTCACATGACTATTTTGTATCAAACGAACTTATTCTTTGCTTATTCCGTGGCTTAAGACAGTGCGATTTCTGTATATTTTGTACCATGGATGGGATAAAATTATATAAATAAGAATATTCCTCTTCAAATCGCTGTTGTACATAGGTCCTTCAATTTCACAATTTCAAGCTACGTTATATAACAGAACTGCAGCATGTAATCTACCATCAACGAAGCTGACTTAGCTACTAGCCCAAGAAAGAGGCAGGCCACAGTTCTCTGAAGTGCCGTGCTGACAGTTCCTGGAGCTAGTCAGAAATCCCAGTTGTTAGTTCAGTGTTTGATATTATCGGACACTTTTGTTTATCATGGTTTCTTTAATGCACAATTCTCACTTATTAGTAGAAGCTACTTATTTAACTCAAATTTCAGTTCCTTAACTTAACTGAAGTATTCTGCATACATCATAAAATTATATCTCAAATTCTTCCAGAAACTAAGAATGTACATGCAGCCAGCGCCCACATCAAGAACCGTATGATCCCACACTGAGAAGGCCCTTCTGGTGTATAACCTTTAAGTGTAATTGACATTCATACTGGCTTCCTTTTGGGTATGACAGGAATCATGAAGGGTGTGCTCTGGTTTCTGGACTTTTTTGCTCAGTTTCACCACTGTGAGGGTCATCCCTGACTTCTCTGTAGCTGCAGTCACTTATTAATGATACTGTAAACAATCCCTTTATGCAGATATGACTTGATTGCCTGTTCCACTCTGTGTGGAAACCGGGTAGTCTGCGCTGTGTGGTCAGCGCTCTCATCTTTCCTGGTGGGTCTGTGGCTAGAAGTGAATCGATTTGTCATAAAATAGGAATTTACAGCTTTAATAGAAAGTGTCCCTTTCCCAAGGGTTTTGGTAAATTTATGCTCCCATCAACGGTGTGCTTGAATTCCATTTTCTCCTTACCCATGTAGGATTTTTTAATGGTGTGCTTGAATTCCATTTCCTTTATATCCCTGTAGGGTTTTCTGGAGGTTTTTTCAATCCTCTGTCGTGGTTGTGGAGTGGAATCCCTCTTAAAACCAACGACTGAGCATATTAAGCATGTGAAGCTGTTGGCTCTTCAGAAGCTTTTGAGTTTTAAAATACTTTTATTTTATTTTATTATTTTATTTTATTTATTTTAAAATACCTTGTTTGCCTTCTATTTAAGAATAGTCCTTCATTTCCCTTTACCCCTTTGAAACTGTTCATTTTCTATGAGTCCCCTGTCACTATCAAACCTCTTTGGGGACAGCCCCTTTTTGTCTGCTTCTATGAGTTTCGATCTTTCATAAATTTGGTAAAAAAATGAGTTATAATTTGCCTTGTCTTTTTTATAGTAG
The DNA here is from genome assembly GCA_026225945.1 of Cricetomys ansorgei. Classification (NCBI taxonomy): domain Eukaryota; kingdom Metazoa; phylum Chordata; class Mammalia; order Rodentia; family Nesomyidae; genus Cricetomys; species Cricetomys ansorgei. The sequence goes on along the minus strand of JAMJFZ010000271.1, from coordinate 1,464,771 downwards.
AAGATATTAATTCTTTGTGTGTCTATAAGCTAAGCATTTAATGAGTTGAAAATTATTTGCCATTGTTTATTTCAATAAGGTTTCTGCCCAGTTTCTCTCTCTCCTACACCTCTGTAATGTGAGTTCTGTAACCACAAGAGCATTTTCCACATTTACTTACTCCTGTCTTGCCATTGTGTTTACATTGTGTGTGTGTGTGTGTGTGTGTGTGTGTGTGTATGTGTGTGTTCTGGAAATCTTCTATTCACAGGTCACTAGTTGTATCTTCTCCAACAACAATAAACACAACCATTAACACATTAGAAAGATGTGATTCTTTCTATAAATTCACACCTTTTTTTTTTAACCTTCTGTTCCTATGTTTCTTTAAAATGAAATACATCTTAGTTCCAACAGGAGCACTTATTAAAGTATATCAAACAGAAAACTTCATAAATGTACCTCTGTGATGTTTTAAAAAATAATAAACACTCAGATTAAGAAGAAAATATTGTGCTGGGTGGTGGTGGTGCACGCCCTTAAATCCAGAGGCAGGAGGACCTCTGTGAGTTCAAGGCCTTTCTGGTCTACAGAGTGAGTTCCAGGACAGTCAGAGTTACAACAAAGAAACCCTATCTTAAGGAAAAAAAAGAAGAAATAAATAAAATATTACCAGATGCCAGAAATTGCTTTGAAATAATTTTAGACAGCCATACCCCGTGATTAATCTCTAGCATGAAAATTCATTGCATTAATTTTTATACTGCTTCTGTTTGACTATTTCTGAACTTTATGTCAGTGCAGCCTTACATTGGGTTTAATTTATATAGGACTTCTTAACATTTTCTATGAGGTTCAACATAGAAACATTTAGTCATTTGCAGTACAGAATTCTATTGTGCCAGCAATGGGTCACTGAGCTGTTTCCACTGTAAGTACACATAGACAATTAGCTGTGGACATTTTTGTGCGGATCTTTTTGGTGTACATGTGTGCAAATGTCTTCAGCAAATCAGTCATTGCTGGATTGTGACACACATGTTTTAACTTTAATGAAAGCCTTTAAATAGTACAGAATCCTATCATGGTATTGAAATGGGTTTTCAAAGATGTTATGCCAATGTGCTTTCTCATGTACCACGTGAGCATCTGTGTGTTCTGTCTTCGTGAGCACTCACTTTTCTCTGCGTTTTCCTTTCAAGGCCTTCCAGTGTGCATCTGTCTTCTTCTATCGAAGCTGCGATTAGCATTTCCTCAACTACTAAGGATATTACATGCTTTTATAATGTTTTCGCCTCATTGCTTATATCTTTATTAATTTTTTACAGTTTTATCTTTTATTCAGGATTTGAGGCTATTTTTTCAAGTATTGATGTATCTTAAACATCACCTCCTTTGTACCTTACCTTATTTGGGGATATTAAAACTTTTTTTTTGTATTACTGGGGACTCAACTCATGCACCAGGCACTTGGTAGAGTAAACTGGATCTCTACACTGAGCCGTACTTCCAAGCCTCCCTTTTATTTTAATTTGAGACATGCTCTCAAAGTTACTCAGGCTGGCTTCTCTCTGCAGCCCAAGCAAGCCTGAAGTGTTTGTAGTCTTCCAGTCATCTTCATTGGGAGGGACCATGAGACCTAGCTGAAAATCTTCCTAATTTTAATGAAGTACAATATATCAAAATTTTTGTTTGGTCTTGTTTGGGCTCTATCTAAAAAGTATTTTGTCTATATCAGCACTATGAAGATGAGAAATATGTTGGTATTAATTGAAAAATTACTACTGAAATAATTATGAAAACATATGTTTTAGGTCATTCTTTGAAACAATAGGAAAATATCCCTTTTCTCAGACTGCTAATCACAGCACTTTGTAAAATACCATCATAGAACACCATCACAGTCAGATACTGACACCCATTCAGTGATACTGTATAATGACTGTAGCCAAAACCCTCCAGTTTCATCTGAAAGTGTAATCCATTTCCCCCCATAGGCAGAGAGGCCAAACTGGTCAATCGCATAAGCAGTATCAAAGGCTGAGACTGAAATCCTGGCAAATTCAGCCCTCCTCAGGATACATATGTTCACACACCACAGTGCTCCAGAAATCAAACCGGAAGCCTGGATACTTTCCAAACATCGGATGTGAAGCTCCGATTTTGTAAATATTTTAAAACTTAATTATATAGATTAGTTTCTGAAGTAATTTCAATGAAGTCTATGTTCCCTTTGTACAACTGCATAATTCATCAAAATTATTCAGGGGAAGTCAGCATATGTGTGAAATGTGTCAACTCTACTTCTTCATTCTAGTAGGTACGTTTACTTAAAGTTTTATCCATTTATCTTTCTCCCAAAAGTCGCCCTCTCACAGGGTCATTTCTAAGTCCAGAAATGGCAAAATCCTCAAGGAATAATAGAGCTAGCCTGTGCGTTCATCCAGTCTGAACAATTACTTCTTTGTATCAATCTTTGTAACTCCAAACAAAAGCCCAACCAAACAAAGTAAAACAACGCATGATTTTCATACTATATTTACATTCTCTAGTTATTATCTGCAGGCATATTGAGCAAGCCTGACTCAATTAATGCATTCTGTTCAGAAGAAGAAGTTAATAGTATTTAAACTTCAAGTCAACTGAGTAGAATAATGTAGTAAAAGGTACAATAAGTAAAAGCAAAATATTATAAATGTATATATTTTCATGTGCTTCCTAACTGTTTCAGCTAATAAGCAGTCACATATACCAAAGTGGTATGATGAAATTATACAGCCTACTGACACCACAGCCATTTTATTTTGTGGAAACGAGTCTTAGGATTGTCACAGAATGATGAATCCTCTAACCATGGATTTTGCAGAACATATTCCTGCCATTACACATCATGTCACTATGTATCAGACACAAGTCTTTGGAAATCCATAAACCAGTATACTTCCTATATGTATCTGGCTCTACATGCAATCATGTAAAGTAGTGGGTTTATATCTCTGTATGCACACATGTTCAGTGATGTGGTACGCTCACATTCTCTTTCTCTCTGCATTATGCATATCACATCTGTTTGTGTTTGCTTTATATTTAACAACATACCTTATAATTTTCCATGCAATCATTTATTACATTAAATACCCATGTAGCGCGTCATGATATATATGATAACCAGTTCACTAACCAAAGGTGTATAAAATAGGCAGTTCCTGTGTGATATTCGTCGTGAATGTTTGCGTGTGCTATGGCATATGTTGAATATTTCAATGATTCCAAACATTTTTGTCACAAATGCAGAAATAAATGTGACTCCAATGTATAATTTTGTTCTTGCATAAATATGAATTTTCTGGATTTGAACATGTGCAGTTTTAACAGATTTGTCAAATTTCAGTGTAAATACTGTAAAATGTACAAATTTGTAGGGAGGAGTTGTCCAAGTGTTATTCCAATCCCATATTAAATTTTTCCACTGTTCCAATTTCAGTCGATCTATACTTATATACTTATATATAGGCAACTTCTGAATTGCTTTATTACCCTGTGCAGAATCTCATAATTCATCAAAATTATTCAGGGGAAGTCAGCATATGATTGAAATGTGTCAACACTACTCCTCAGACTGTATGTCTATAAACCTGCCCTTTATGGTTACTTGAGATAAATTGAATTTGTTGTAATATTTTGTATCTGACTTCTTCAATTCAACAAAACGTCTTCAAGGTTTGTTCAAAGTGGAGCATGAATGAGTTGTCACTCTTTATTGGAAATCATATTCACTCCATTTATTTTTGATTGCTCCATATTGTGGATTTCCATTCACTAGCAGCTAGACATTTGAAGTGTTACCTTGCATATTGCAAGTTCTGTGTAATCTACTACTGATATTTTTTTTAGCTCATTACTGCTCTTTTGGTTTTCTCAATATCTTCATTCAGCTCTCCAAGCCTCTATTCAAAAACTAAAAGTCTCATGTAAATTTAGACTTATCATTCCTGAGGACAATGTTGTTAGCATGGTCACAAGAGTATCATCAAGTTCAATTTCATAGTAAACGGTAAGGCTAGTTTAAACGTTTCCTGAGTAGTCAATGAAGTGTTTGGCATAAAAACAAGAGACTTTGATAAAGGTTATTCTGGATTTTTTTTTAAATATTCGAGATTTCATATAATGAGAATATCAATAAGAATTACATGATATTGATTACTTGTCATCTTTAAAAATTGTAAAATTATAAGTCTCAATGGCTAATCCCGTAGTTAATAAATGAGAAAATAGTGTCCTAACTGTAGCTCTGTATTGTGCCCCCAGGATTTTAATTCATTTATGAAAGAAACAGAATACCAATGATAGTATACCTCTAACTGTAATAGCTCTGTCAATGAATTCTCCAATTGTCTGAACAAAAATAGGTTAGATGGGGTCTGGAACAAATTATTGTAGTGATTTTTTTACATGGCACTAATGAGAAGAAGAGAAGCAAAGTAGTTGATCATCAGTTTGCGACGGAGACCTAAAAATTGAGCAGCTCTGCTCCTTGACCTTGACAACCAGGCCCATCTTGGCCAGAAACTGGAAATGCCCTCCTCAGTTCTATCATTCTTTCTGCCCTCCTCAGAGACCAGAAATAACATATGTTCTTGGGCACTCATTTGTCTTCTGGTTTCTCATTTATATCTGTTTCCTTCTTTTACATAGCAATATAGCACAACCGCCTAGAAATTATAGGTAATCAGATACTTTCTCAGCCCTTCAAATTCTAGTCCAGACACCAATCTCACGGAGGCATTTTCCCAATCGAGGTTCCCTCCTCTCAGATGGCTTTAAATGGTATCAAGTTGGCATAAAACTATCCAGCATGTATTACATCTCTGGCAATGTATATAGAGGTTTCTGGTGAACTCCAACTGTATGTAAAAGATAATAAGAAACTTCCATTTTAACAGAGATCCTGAGAAACACATTAGCACTTAGGGTAAGTTAACCAGAAACCTTCAAATGTTTTCTCTAAATTTATTTTTAAATCAATGAAAGTCTTTTTATTATGAGTTGAAGTGAGCAAGAGTCAGCTAGCGTGAAAAAGTAATCACTTGGATTTTATTAAAGATATTCTTGGATATATTGAGAAGAGGTTCATAGGTGGTTAAGGATTCAATGTACAGAGTCAGGTTCCCAAGTAACAGTGGTAGAACCACTGAGGAGTGTGAGCACTATGGGCTGAATATCCCTCCAGGACTAAGCATTTTCAGGCAGTTTTTGTGCATTGGTCTTCATCACAGATGTCAAGGTAGTCACATGCAGAAACTCGCAATATCGATTCCCTTTACCAACGGCCAAAGAATGTTTGTCCTTACTCATTTTATGAAAGCAGCTGTAATTTAGTGGCAGCTGAGGAAGCCAGAGGCCAGAGTCCTGCCTAGATGGGGACTTGGTTTTGATTTTCAAAGGTCTGATGCATTCCCAGCGGTTGAACGTCTCTCGGGACAGAGACCTTTGTTCTTATTCACTAGTGATGAAGGCATCCATTAGTCATCTTTGCCAGCCAAAGCTGGCAGAAAGCATTAATCAAAAACACAGAAAGAAACCATTTCCTCCTAGGGAAGGCGTACACAGTTGTTGACACTTTAGATGTTTTGATGTCATAGAAGATAGATGTTTTAGCAGCTTCAACTTAAGTAAACCTTAAGAAGCATATACTTTTGTCTGAATGAAGAGGCCAAATGGCAGGGATGCTTGCTACATAATTAAGACATTTTGAAGTGAGTTAGAAAGACATATTCCAGTTTTGAGAACTTTATATAAAATTCTGTTAGAAGGCTTCAGATTCCATTGTTAGTAATTTGAGTTTACCCCTACACGTAACGTTGGTGATCACTCCTTCTTACTGCCTTCTAAAATTGTCAGTGGAATGATTGTTAATCAATAAACAAATCAGCTATCAAATGTATATTTGTAGGCACTGATGGAAAAGAAAACGGTTATTACTGAGGGCCTGTGAGATGACTCTGCTTATGTGACTTCAGACACTAAATCTCAACTCTCATCCATGTAGCAGTGATTATTATGATTACGATGAAAACTGCATTGCTAGATATTTTAAATATCAAGTAAAATCAGAGCTATGATACATGCTATAAATTATAAGGTACTTGTTGCTAAGTTATGATGCTCAGCTGTTTGATCAAACACATAGTCTAGATGTTGCTATGAAGATACTTTATAGATGATGTGACTATTGATACAAAACTCAGCTCTCCTTCCAAAGGGAATAAGAAGTAGTTTAATCTGAGATGAATGAGTTTGCATGATGGAAGTGGTTACATGAACTCTGACAGTCACAGAACAAAGAGTGGTCACCGAATCCATGCATTTATCAAATTCATTAGTGGTGACAACAGTTACTGGATTTCAGCAGAGTGGAAAAATCTCTTCTAGACATTTCAGAGCTCCCCTATGACATTAGTATCTTCAGAGTCAGGAGAAGCTTACTGGTCTACTGAATTTAACTGTTAAATTAGGTTCAGATTTGAGAAGTAGAAATTCAACTTGGGCATAAACAATGTGGAACTTCTTTGTTTCCTAGGCAGCTAATTTAGAAATAATGAGGGGATGTTTATTATTATAGTTAATAAAATAGAATTGAAATAGAAATACATTTTTCATTTTTCACAATTGAAATTTTTCGTTGCTGTGATAAAATACCCAAGCAAAGCAACTAAACGAAGGAAAGGTGTATTGTAGTTTGTAGCTTGAGGGTTCAGTCCATCGTGACAGCAGGAACTTAAGGCAGCTGGTGGCATTGAATCTGTAGTCTAGAAGCAGAGAGTAATAGATGTTCTGCTCAGCTAGCTCCCTATTTTATGTAGTCCAGGACCCAAGCCTGGGGAATGGCATGACCCTCTTTTAGAGTGGATCTGCTCACCACCCTATTATCACCAAGATAATCTCTCAAAGCTATGCCTAGAAGCTAACCTTATCTAGGTCGTCCCTCATAGGTGTGCCTGGGGACTTGTTTCTTAGGTGATGCCAAGTTGACAGCCAACACGAAACATCATAGAAAGCTTCAGTTTTCATTTGACTTAGGAGCTCAGGTTTCCCACAGAGATTTTTTTTATAAATGGTTTATGTGATTGTTGGATCTAATAAGTCTATTTACCTACTATAAGTTTCTCTTTTTCTCACTCCATGTATGACTCTATCATCTATCTATAACTATATGTTATCTATTCCTAAATGCCACCTATTTCTCTCCAGCCCTACTAAAACAAATCCTATGGGGTTTTTATTTTTTTGAGGTGTTAAAAGAAAGAAAACTCCATAATATTGCCTATATAGGCAACGTTTATAGGATATATGTGTAGACATCATTTTCTATAATCGGGAGAAGAATTTGCTGCTACTGTCAACATTAAAGGCTACTGTATTTCACAGCTTGTCATTGAAGAGTGGCAGGTTAATTAAGTGTTCCTTGAACAACTATATACCTAATCACAGAGCCATCATAAATCAGGGCACAGCAAAGCCTTGTCCAAGCAGGAGGTTGCTGTCCTAGTCAGCCTTCCTCCCACCCTGGCTCCACCTACTAAGGCACTAAGCCTTGGGAAGAGTGTTCTGCTCCTACTGTCCTCCTTGTAAACCACTAATATATCTCTAAACAGGATTACAAGAGAATTGTCATTGGTTATGAAGAGGATGTGCATGCTTATTTCAATAATGGAAAGTCTATACTCCATCTAAATGCCCACACTTTCAACAAAGCAGAAATATAATGCGGGTTTAGAAAAGAAAGTAAACTAATAATACATCATCTGTATTTTGAATTGAAAATCATCATCCTCTCCCTACACCTCCTTCTCTTCCTCTTCCTTCTTCCTCTTCTTCTTCTTCTTCTTGTTCTTCTATTTTTTAAGGCAGGGTCTTAAATAGCCCAAGCTGGTTTATAAACTCTATGCAGCTAAGGAAGGCTTTGAATTTGGAATCTTCCTGTTTCCACCACTTGAGTGCTAAGACACCAGTTGAGCACCACTGTACATGGTTTTATATGGTCCTGGGTACTAAACTAGGAGCTTTATGCATGACAGGCAATCATCATATCCTTATACCAATGGAGCTACATTGTCAGGTCTGAGAATTCTCATTTTAAATAGATCTCTTATTTACTCTTTGGGAATTCCACAAATGCATATGTACAACGTATTTTGATCAAACCCATCCTCCAAGAACTCTTAATTATGTATTTCAAAAGGAAAAAATAGTAGACTAAATACTGCTATATTTATATATACTTCTCCAAAGCTTACATACCTTTAATTAGCGTGTCTTAGATATAAGGATTGTGGCTACCTTTAAAAAGAGGTAAGTTTAGTTGCAGAGTGCTCTAGCGACTTCTCTATGGTCATAAAATTGTTGAACTAGAATTAAATATGCTCTCATGATGAATCTTACATAACAATAAACATTTTGCTGCTGTATTAGGTTTTATGGGTTACAGTAAATCCTAGAAGTAGTTAAGGATATTCAATAACTGATTAAAAGGATATGTTCTATCTTCTCTGATGGATACAACTGAAGCCTGAGTCACAGTGACATTTCTTGGTCAGGAGTCACTGTAAATAAAGAATAACTTTATCTTTAAGATGAATTTCATATCGATCTGCTTGTGTCTGTGTGATTACGTGTATATCTATGGTGTATTACAGACACCAGAAAAAGGCACCAAGATGCTCTGGAACTGTAGCTACAAGTGGTTGTGACCTGGGAAGTGTAAGTGCTGGGAACTGAATTTGAATCCTCTGCAAGAGCAGGAAGTGCTCTTAACGGCTGAGCCATCTCTTTAGCCCTAAGAATGGTCAGTATTTTTAACAAGAACTTCTCATTAAACCCCAGGGTTCTATGCCTTATATACTGCATCGTATATCGATCTTGTCACTGTGAATAGATGAAGCTCCCCGACCTCTCCATGCTTTGCTTCCTCTCATTCACAATAAAACACTTCAGTCACATAACAGGAGATGAATTTGTGTGTTTTGAATATATTCATGAATTATGAATAAAATAATAGCTATGAAATAGACAAACAGTACATATTGACTGTCCCTGACCACTTCATCTTTCAAATGAGCATCTCCTTTTGAATGCTCAGCAAACATTTGCTGGAAGAATTTATAAATGAGTTATGAATTGCTATGCTACTGTGAGGTCTTGAAATCCCATTTTGGCACTTTCCCATGGGAAGTTCATATTATTTTCAATTTTGTATTGTTGGCTTGAAATTTTCATACATGTACTTAACTAAACTTTTTTTCAAATAAAGAGAGCCATTAAACACAAACACATACTCATTTTTAATAACAGATCAAATATTCTTAAGTTAGTATCATTGCTTCACTACCTTAGGAAATAATATATCAAAGTAACACAATTATCAAAGGCAAGGAAGCAAAGCCTATTATTCCATAGCCTTTCTCTGAGTAAGTAAATATATATTTTTATTAAAAAATAAAGTAATATTCTCTGTGGCTGAACACATTCCTTATTAAAGTTCTTCCCTGTTTTCCTCAAATGATTAAAGCTGTAACACTGTATTACTAAAATACAATGCTATTGAGTCACTTTCTTTTTCTGTTATGAGCTAAATTCATTTTCAGGACTGTTATGTTCAAGACTTTAAGCACTAGGAAATTCATTATTTCATGAGTAGGCATAATATTTGTTTATGCAATTGTATATATAATATATGTATTATATATATAATATTTTAATAATAATAATAATATATATAATATATAATATAAATATATTGCATTATATTGGTAAATGTCAAAGGCTGTTTGAAATAATTGAGCAGTTGGCTCTGGAAGCTGGATTACCCCCTCCCTAACTTCAGACCCAAGCTCAAGTATCCTCAGAGACTCCCTGAATAGAGACATGCTGGTACCCCTAACTCTGTCACAGAGGGAAGAAAACAGCAAAACAGTGCAAGAGTAAAAAACATTGAGCCCTTAGTAAAAGCTAACTGGTCGACATTAGTAGAGCTTGCTACTTCTCATCACGTGGTATAAGTGCCTACAATGGAAAGAAGGGGCTTGACATCTGCACCAACTTCCTCGGGTGATTCCTGCTACATCTTTGTAAGCTCTTAATTTGATTGCCTTTGTTATTTGTTTTCTTTTTATTTGGAAGCTTCATCTGAGTGGGTGCTCTGCTCTGCCAGAGTCTGTCTCTATTGGGAACTCCAGCTCAGCATCTCATTGATTACTACTGGATGTTTTCAGCACTTAATTTGATGATGTTTTACTTTATAATCTATCATCTATCTATCTATCTATCTATCACCTATCTCTGTATATATATATCATCTATTTATATGTCCATCTATCTATCTATATCTATCATCTATCTATCTATCCTCTATTTACCATCTATCCATCACTTGATATTTATTCCTTGGCTTGCTACATACTTAATAAATTCACTCTTTCAGCATCCAAAGCATGGCTGTCACACACTATTCTCTGGACAATACAGAACCATAGACTATCTAGAAAGAAGGCAAACTTCAAACATAATTAAGGATCTTAACCTTCCACCAAACACCCAGTTTCATGTTTGTTTGCACAGGGAGATGTGGTGGTGTTTCTCTGCTCTCCTGGCTGCAGCACTCAATTTAATCATATGTCAAGAATTTCTTCTGGCAATCAATATTAAAGCCACTGCCTTGGTAATACAGAGTCTCCATAACACTGGTCCACACCCTCTTGCCTCTCCAATTTCATCTACTATTGACCCAACTGATGCTCTGACCTTATGTCATGCCTCTGCTGAGGGTTTATATCTCTTTCCTCTGTCTGATATTTGCTTAATTCAGTTATATCCTTCAAGTATTTGCACAATTCTCAGACTTATTCTGGACACCCTAGTTAAGCACCCTATGACTGCAAACTACAAATTCTCTCCTCTTCTCCTTTTGTTTGCCCCGTACTAACGTATATTCTACTAATCTATCATGTCGGCTAAGTGCTTTTTCTTTTCTTATACAAAGAAAACTGCATAGGACAACACTTCCTATATTACTTATCAGTACGTCCTAAGTTCTTAGCTAGTGGTCAATTGGAAATAATAAGGGCTCAATTAAATATTAATAGAATATTATTGATAGACACTATGAAATATTACATCAGAATTATACTTTCTTTCTTATTTATAGGATTCTCTTGTTCTGAACAGAAAAGAAAACTTTTCAAAATAAGACTCTTTAGAAAAAGAAAGCTTGTCCCTTGGGAAATACAAACAAAGCTCAGCTTAAATCTCATTGGTTAGACATTAGATCCTATGCCTTTCTGTAAACCCATCCCATCCTGTTAAACCAAATGTAATTACCTGGCTTACATTAGCTGGCTACATTTCCTGAGATTTGCAATGAATCTAAAGTTTGTCTCATGGGATTCCCAAGGAAGAGACAAATTCTTTTTTAAAGTTAAGGTTTATCTAGTAAGAATTAAAGACAGACCCCTGCTAGATAACCAACAGTGCCCTGTGGGTATTTCCTGTGGGGTGCTTAGTGCTTACCTTCCCTGATGCTTTTATTCTGTCACAGTGTGTCACAGGAACCTTATTACACTGACCTTTCCTCGGCTCCCCAGCTGTGTCCAAAGAATTCAGATGAGTTCAACGGAGCACAATGTAGAAGATAATTATTATTAATTTTCTTTTAATACAGAATATAGTAGTACACCCTTTAGCATGAGAGTGGACAATACCAGAGGAATCACAGTGCCAGCCTGTATTTTTATGTATATTTAAAACTCTTTGTAAACCTCTGTAACTCTTTTCTTGGGATGGGGGTTTCCTTTCCAGGTGATTAGCAGGCCCATCTCACTTAAGTCTTACAGAAAGTGATAGTGCTTTTGTTTTTCCTTCAGAAGCCTTAATAATCTTGTATAATCCAGTGTTCATGGATCAAATTTAACTTATTTATAAACTAGCTATCCTTTGTCACTTCAGGTTCTATATCTCATGACCAAAAGACGTGACTCACATTCCAGTCCCTTCGCCAATTAATTGCTGATTGGTCCTTGATTTTAGAAGCTATTGATCATTATGGGAAGTCCAGTCCTTCAAGCCCACCAATAGCTGAAAAGAGCTACCTTATAGTTCCTCATAATAAATTTTTATCACTTCTTAATTTTTTTTAATTTTTAAAAAATATTTTTAATTTTTTAATTTTTCACTGTATATAATCCATTGTACTTTGTACAATGATAAGAACTTTCACACAGTAAACAATGTACAGTAAGCCCGCTTGCACCATATCCATTCCTACCCATCCCAATATGGTTATTTTCCTTTGTTCTTGTAGAATTAGAATTTTGCTTTTGCTTTCATGTTGTATAGATATATATGACTTTATCTAGCTATATAAAACATAGGAGTCACAAATGAGCAAAGATACACAATGCTTACCTTTCTGAGACTGGTTTAATCTGTTGAATATATCTTCAGTTGGACCCATTTTCCTGCAAATGGCATACTTTTGCTCTTTATGGCTAAAAAATGTTCCGTTGTAGATATGTAGATAAGATATTCCCTTAGGTTGGTTCCTTAACTTCACCATTGTGAATAGTGAAGTAATAAACACTGGTGTGGCAGTGTCTGAACACATCTTTTCCTATCTATACATATGTGAATGATTTCTTAACTAAATATGAAATATCAAACCTCAAATCAAGAACACATTGTCCCCATAATTTTTGCCTCGAATGTGGCTGATTAAAAAAAATACAAATGATGATCTGACCCTCCTTCTCTACAAACAGTAACTCCCTTGAGTATTTTCAAAGATTTTCTGTTATCAAGATTTATATGTTATTTGTTATTTTTGCTTCTCTTTTAATTATTCCATTCAGAATGCTTAGCTCCTTTAATGTAGTCCTCCTGTCTTCCTTCCCCATGGGTAAATTGTTTGTTTCCTTCTTTAAGGAGTAAATTCCCTTTGTGATCTCTTTTTATTGGAGATACTTGTTAGATGAAGCCTACAATGTCCATGCATTTCTCCCAGATATCTCATCTTTTAACATATTTATTTCATTTACATTGATAACTTTCTCTTTAGCTGTGTCAGTTTTCCTATTCAACCCTGAAAAATGAATATAGTTAAGTCTTAATCTCTAGTTGGCTCTTTTGTGTTCAACAGCTCTTTTGACCTAAGGTGTCCAGGTCCTTTGATTTTTTTTGGTTTTGTTGTATCATTGTTGATGTGTTTTTTACATGACCTACAAATTGATTGCCTAATTAGCTCTCTAACCTCAGGTACAGAGTCTTAGGCTAGTTAAGGGTGAAGTCTCCCCTTTAGTATGTTAGCCCTGTTCTCACAGCTCTATAATTGGTCCTGTGTTCAGCCCCCTATTGCTGTTCACACAGCAGCTGCTACAGTAATGGGCAAGACCTCTTGCCCAGAGTGAACTCCACACTGTTTCAAGTCTGTGACTAATTGGAATGAAATGTTGCTTATGAGTTACTTTCTGGTTCATCTTCTGATTGATGCTTTTGAATATGTTCTTCCAAGGCATCACCAACAACATAGATTCCTGCCCCACCATTCATCCTTACTATCTGAAATCTGGCCAACACCCCAGATTGTTGGAGTGATCCCCCAGATCACTGCCTCCTTCCTTTAGAGTGAGAGGCAAGTGTTCCAACAATTCATAGCGTTGGAAAGATAACCTGTTTCCATGGCAGAGATTCATAACCTTCAGTTCTCCCAAGACTCCGCCTTTCTTGCTGCCAGTATTTCTACAGTAATATTTATGCATTATCTGTTATTAGCTTTAGTAATGTCTGATTTCAACATTTCAGAAATTCTATAGGTTCAAGTTCTATCAAATATCCTTCTTCTGAGCTGCTCTGACCATTTCACGTAACAAAGGGAAGATACCGGATGCTCAGTTTGCTAGCATACATACATGTTAGGTTAAAACCATGATTTAAAAGTATACACATGCCACTTTCAAAGCCCTGAGGCCTTGACCGCAGATCCACATCTGTATAATACTGGCTTCTGAGTTAAAATAGCACATTGCTTCTCCATTGCAACTTGGTTCATTTTACTACAGTTTTGAGAACCATCTTGAAGAAAACACTTTTCTTGCTCTTGTGAAGTCTTCCTTGCCAGCACATCAGCTTCCTAGACACAGCGGGTATAAGAAGCGTGAAGCTTGGCAATTTGCACAGAGCTTGTAGCGGTCAAGACAGAAAAAGATTACATTGCTCTGAGCTGACAGTTGTGGGTAGTGTTAAAACACCAGTTACATCTTGCTAGCAGTCAATTGTGTGTGAGTTACATGTACTCTGTGATAACATTATTCTTTAGAAACCTAAAGAACTGGATAGTGTATTATAAATATGGGAAATTATATTATACAAGGAACACTGACCATGGATAGTTATCTAAACACTTTCTGTAAAAGGGTAGAAATAGTAGACCTACATCAGCTAACTCTCTGATGGCATATTAAAATATTTTTTGTACAAGACAAATACAATTGCATTAATTACTTACTCAGGACTCCTGAAGAAAGTACCTGTGTTCTGGTTAAGTGTTTTAGCTTTTGTTGTTATTTTTGGTTTGACACCAGCTTGTGCTATTTTAGAAAAGGAAATTTCTTTCCTCCATCAAACTGGCCTGTAGACACATCTGTGAGACACTTTTTTGATTAATGATTGATGTTGGAAGGCCAGACTACTGGGGATATTGCCATCCTTTGTCAGGTTTGGGGCTGTATAAGAAAGTAGGCTGAGACTGAGCCAGGGAGTGAGGCAGTAAGAAGTATTCATCCATGGTCTCTGCTTCAGTTCCTGCCTCCAGGCTTCTGTTTTGAGTTCCTATCCTGATTTCCATTATAGATGGACTGTGATATAGAATTGCTAGCAAAATAAATCTAATTCCTAAGTTGGTTTCGGTCATTGTTTTATCACAGCCTTAGAAAGCAAATTAGTCTACAACCTAAAAACATACTTTTATTCATGGGGGTTCAAGGAAGAATGAGATACAGTCTTCAAGATGCAATCCTAGACCTAAAGGGCTTCAGCCTCGGAGACTGAACTGAACTCTCACTAGCTGTCTTCTCCACAGCCTCTTCAGTCTCCTGCTTCTGACTCTCTTGTGTCTCACTCAGCTTCTACCTCTGCTTCTACCTTGCTTCTCACTCCATTTCTCCTGACTGTTTCCTTTTATATCCCAAGAGTTGGGGTTAAAGGCAATGAGTCACCCATTACTTTCTGAGTTGGCTTACTTAAAGGCGTATGCTACATTGCTTTTAGATATAGTCTTATTTTGCATTAGGGAAGAGGATCTACAATTCACTTCCCAAACATCAGGCCAGTCCACCTGGCTGCCTGCCACTAGGTGAAGGTCAGACTGAGAGCCAGGGCATGATCCTCATATCACTATGTTTGTTGCTGGGGAGGAACCACAGAATTCACTTTCCTTTAGCATTAGCACAAACACAGAACAGGATTAGCCTGACTAACATTCATTCTACCCAAGAGCAGCCAGGCTGCTGGATTAGAGATCAAATGTCTATCACACAGGCCCATGAAGGTAATCCTTTCCCAGAGCAGTCATGCTGCTGGATCAAGGATCAAATGTTCCTCTACAACAACTAAATTAGCAAACCAAGTAAGGCGTACAGAAAAAGCCATTTATGATTAATTGTCCATGAAATAATTCTTCAAAAATCAACAGCACTGCCTGAATTTCTTAAAACAAATCCATAAATTCCATCAATATTTTCCACAACATATTGATAGAATCCACAACAGCTGATCACAAATGTTTTTAATATAAATATGACTAATGGTTTCATAGTGCTGAATTGCTAAGACTGTAAAAATGCAATTTTCAACCATAAAATTCCAGCAGAGCTTCTAAGAATTAATTACATTTTACCTGTTTGCATTGAGCTTTTCCTAGTTTGCTTCTGGTAGTTTTTGAGTCATGGGCTGGTGGTAGTGTTGCCTTTAGCCCTACAATACATGTAGTGAAGCATCACGGGATCTCTACTTCATTAGAAGTGAGTGAAGCTCTTAAACTTACTTTTGAAAGGCATCTAAGTATCTTCTTGTTATTGCAAGCATTTTTCCTTTACCATAAATTATTCCCCATAGGGGACAGAGAGGAACACATCCTGTCAAATTTAAGGGGATAAAATCATTTGGGAGTTGAATCTTGGATTTCTGTGTGTTTGGTAAAAGACAGATACATCTTCCTGTCTAGGAACTAGAAGTCACAGAAATAGCATCCTGAACCACAAATTGTGTTTAGTAATTGGTATAGACATACCTTCTATTGAGAACTGCAACTTATACTGGCAAGTGAATCTACACATTTACACTTTGGAGGTCAATGTGTCACACCAAACTACTCTCACCGCTAATCTAAACAGGTTCAGGCATAAATGGATTTTTGATAAAACCTAATAAAAAATAAATTATATTTAAGAATGACATCCTAGAATGATATCTCTATATTTAATTACCAGTTATTTAGCATTTCCATAGATACTTGTTAAAGGTTCAAGCCTTCAGTGAATGACATATACTTTTCATTTTAACATGAGTTTTATACATTTGCTCAATGTTAAGCAAGACTTAATTCATCAAGTACATATTCTGTTAATTCACAAGTGGTTTATGTTGGCTTCTTAGGAGCCAAGTGGGAGAATTACAGATCTACCAAATAACATTTTATGGTGACATATAGGAATCTGTGATAATGAAATTTTATATCAAAGTATATAAATTGTGGAGATTTCCAGATGGAAAACAAAATGAAAAAAGAGATCTGGTAGGAAGCCATTGACAGATTTCACTCTGAAATTTGTACTACTGTCATCTCTAAGCCTTGCTCATACTGGTTCTTTAGGGAAAAATACAATATAAATTAAATTATCCTGTTTTTAATAGGTGAAGAGACATAGGCTCTAAAGATTATTTCTCCAAAGTCAGATATTATTCAGTAATGCCAGGAGGTTCTTTGCACCAGTCCATCAAATACTGGATGAGAACTATGATTCCAGCCCAGACATATTCAGAACCTTGCTTCAAAGGGGAGCAGGGCAGCAATTATCTTGAATTTTTTTAATCTATTTTCTTAACAAAGTAAGAGATTCTCTAAAATTCCTTTTCAATCACCTTCATGATTCTGATCACAGGTTCATTTAAATATTTTCAACCTAGTTTTTCAGAACCTAGAATTTTATCATCATTACAAAAAGAAGTGCTTTTATCTTCATCTTTAAAAAGTATTTCATGAGGCTAGTATGAATAAAGAGTGGCAAATGGGATAAGAAGGAAATAAACAAATCCAGGAGGAATGGTACCAGGATGTATATATTTGTCCTCAGACACTTCATTTACTGAAACAGGAACATGGCCTTTGGAAGGGATGCCATTTGGAAGGGGGCCCTTTCAGATGCGACTGGGTCATGAGCTTCACTTTCAGGAACAAGTTTAGTGTTCCTGTAAAGGGGCTTGAGGAAAACTGATTCTTGTTTGTAACTTACGTAAGGATGCAGGAAGAAGGTGCACTGCTAGAGATAGAGCAACCCTCAACAGAAACAGAATCCATTGACACCTTGATCTTTGTGAGCTGTAAGAAATTTCCATTATTTATAATTTAACTCTTCCAAAATATTTTATTACACTTTCCCAAATGGACTGGGACATAGAGCATTTTTTCTTTAGGTATCAGTTTTGCCAAGTATCTGAGAAAATAAAACTTAATTAAACTTTGGAACTGTGAGTTAATGGGATGTATTTGTTTACATATGGACTCCAGAAGAACCCTGAGATTAGGGGACTTGAATGCTTTTGGATGGGCAGCAAACATGACCGCATATATCTTAATGAATAGTAATAACGGCTGTGAACACTATCTTTCAGAGCTTCTTATTATATATATGGACATTCTTGGAGATTAAGCTAAGCAATAAAACACTCTGTGTTTCTGTGGTCAAGATGTGATGGCTTGGCTCTCAAGTGTGACAAAATAAACAATAATCACAGCAACGTATCTGAAGATGTGATGCCAAAATTCACATATGAGAGACAACATATGGTGGAATTTGTCTAAAAATGTTTGAAAAAGCCATATTCTCTCTCCCCCCCTCTCTCTCTCTTTCTCTCTCTCTCATAGTTATTTTGCACATAGAATAATATTCCCCTCACAGCCATAAATTGCTAACTAGAAAGCCCAGTGCCAGGAATGGGATAACTGCTGAAGAAATAGGGTCTAATGTCACTGAAGTAATGGACTTACTAACAAGGACAAGAGCAAGCAGGCAGAGAGAACTTCCTTCTCCCATGTCCTTTATATAGGCTATCAGCAGAAGGTACGGCCCAGATTAAAGGTTGATCTTCCCACCTCAAAGATCCAGGTTAGGAGTGGGTCTTCTCACTTCAAAGGATTTATTTTTTTTAAAAAAATCACAGGTGTGTCCAGCCATTTGTATTTCAGTTGATTCCATATGTAGTCAAGTTGACAACCGAGAATAGCCATCACACCTCCCTTAAGTTGCTGAACAGAGGGGTTCCCTTAGGCTACTAAAATAATATAGGTTATTGCCATTGCTCTCAGTTTCCCAAGATAACTTGATGGTAAGACCCTCCTGTTGAAGAGACATACTTTTGGGTCACAGGACAGGAATAAAGCAAGCTAGTATTAACCTGGAAGCTTCCTCCAGCCAACTAGCTTTCACAGTATGACAAGGTGCTTATGAAGGCTGCTTGGAAAGACAGTTTTACCCTTATCAATGGTCTTACCCAGCTGTGAACCCTGTAAATCACAATAATGGCTGGCCTTGAAAGATATGCGCATGGGTGCAATAGGGGCACAAATATTATGGGGGTAACTTACTACTCTCTGATCCGAACTAAAGCCTGTTCCACAGGAGGAAACTCATGCCTGAAGCTATAACCTGGGCAAAAAACAATAGCCCTAAAAGTCAATCTTACTACTATTAGTTTGCTAAATCCACATAGTTTCTAACTGTCCTCTAACTACTTAGCTTCGGACACATGTGTCATCCAGTGGATGGTCCCACACACATATGGGCAACGTTATTTGGACTCAATGGGTTATAACCACCACAATAAAAAGGACATGATGTTGGAAGAGGTGGGGGGATTTGAAAAGAGCTGGGAGGGAGGAATAGTAAGTGGGTATAGAGTACCTCTGGGCAGTGGGGTTTGTATTCTTGCTTTTTGTGAACCCATCAAATAAAGAGGATGCACCAAGTTTGGTTCAAATACCAAGACTGATGATAACAGACTCACAACTCCGTGGCCTGGGAAGGTTTTGTTCCGCTGGTCCCTGCCTCCCAGGTGATCTCAGGATCTTTATGATAATAAGCTGCAGGAGCCTGATTGGAGTTTCCGTGGAGTTAGAGGCCAGAACTGAAGTGGAAGAAACACCAGTTTTCATAACAGCATGCCGGGTGTAGGGCCATGGAAGTGTGTGACTTACAAATTATTAGAAATCAAAGAGCCAAACGGTAGTCAGACTCATTACTGCACTGGCTCAAAAGTCAGAGAAAGCTAAATAGTGATGTGTGTTCAGGAGGGTAGGAATTTTCACTAACTATTATTTACCTTTAAATCACTCTGCAGAGCAGGCTGGCTTGAACTCATAGATATATGCCTGCTTCTGCCTCCTGTGTGCTGGGTTTAAAGCCATGCGCCACCGTTGTCCCACTTATATTTAAATTTTTAGATAAGGAATGTGACCTTGAAGCCAAATAACTCTCAGTGCCCTGCAATAAATAGTCATGCTGTATACCCAAGTTCATCTTGCTGGCTAGCATTTATTAATAACAAAACTATTATGGTCGTAGTTCCTAAGCACGGTTCTAGCTCACTCCTAGGAGCCTCTATGACATGCTACTACTCTATTAAGACTGGAAGCCGGGTAAGACTTGCAACATAAGCATGAGCATGCTGTACCCAGGAAATCTGTGAACAAGGAGAAAATCTGGCGACATCTCTTTCCAACACTTAATCAGAGCAGGCAGATTTTAATAGTTCACCTTTTTCTGGGAAGTAAACAGATTTGACAGGACTGAAGTGAATTGTACATTCCTGTCATAATCAGTTTAATAAAAATGAAGAAAATTAGGGGAAATGCTCAAAAAGAAGACGGTGTCTGAAATCTTGGAGGAAAATAAAAAAGATGTATATATTTAGAAAGTGAACACATGTTCAGTTACAGACTAAAAAGGGAACAAAGTAATTGAACAAAACAGTTCCTTCAGCACATTTACATATCTGCAAAACAAGAACTCCAAGTCCTTGCAGTATGAGGAGGGGGGGTCCTTCCAGTCCTCAACGCTGGGTACCCGCATACCCTGTAACCCTACACCCACTGCTTTGCTGCCTCTCCCTTTCCACTTCCTGCTTTGTTGGCTCTTTCCTGAGTGTGTCTACAAATGGAACAGGAAGAAAATGGAGTTAGAATTAATGAGTTTGCTATCCCCTAGCTTCGCAGCTAATAGAAGCGGAGACCGTAGATGGACTTGTATGTCTCTGCTAAACTGATTTCACTTTTCTATGCTATAGTCTCTCAGTCGCTGTGGATGATTGATAGCCAACTGAGTGACTGAACAAGGACTTTTGTCTCTGTATTTTGCAGCCACCCTTTGTAGTCATAAGATCAATTTTTGGGAGGGGCAGGAAAAATCAATAAATAAATATTCATTTAGAGGGCATATAATTTGGAGAAAGCAAAAAAAGCTTAAGTATTACATACATAGTAGATATCCATCTGAGAGATACTAGTATAGTAAATTGGCTATTTGGTGACTTAGAAAATTAGCAAAGAATAAAGACTATTTGCAAAAATTTGTACAGAAAACACCTTAGCAAGGAGAAATAGTACTTTCTCTTGACATTTTATATATAGGCCACGAGCGTTGACAGTAAGATCTGCTATGTGGGGGAGAAATTAGCTACCAATGAGTTGCACTAAGAAGATGAATCTGAAGGTTAGAAAACTATGTCCTTCAAAGGCATTGCAACCCACAGACCCAGAGAGACTAAGCAGTAAGGAGGGCCTCGGTGGGGACACAGGAATATCCCTGGTAAAGGGGAAATGGAAGAGGCAGTGCAGGTGGGCTGGGGGAGGATAGAAATGGGAAGAGAAGGGACCAGTGTGGGGAGAGGGATGGAGGGAAAGAATACATGGTGAGACAACCTGAATTGGAGGACACTAATGGGGGAGGGCGTTATTCTGGAGACAGAGGGCAGTGGAAACTCACTGGAATCAATGATGGAGACCTTGGCAAGTACCTCTAGCAATAGGAGATGGGAAGCCTGAGCAGATCCTTTCCTGTAACCCACAAGGCTCCCAATGGAGGAACTGGGACAACACTCCAGCCACAAAACCTTCTACCTATAATCCATCCTCCCTACAGGACCCACTGGGACAATGGAAGGGCAGAACTCCATGCCAAAGGAGAGAACCCATGCCTGATTCTGCAGGGTAGGCCAGGAACTAGAGACTGGCTAGCCAGGAGATGAATTCTAATGATATCCTGTTCTACTCATAGATCAGTACTTATCCCAGTTTCCATCAGTGAGGCTTCCACTGGCAGCTGATGGTAACAGATGCAGAGG
The DNA here is from genome assembly GCA_026225945.1 of Cricetomys ansorgei. NCBI lineage: Eukaryota > Metazoa > Chordata > Mammalia > Rodentia > Nesomyidae > Cricetomys > Cricetomys ansorgei. Next base: position 1,443,129 of record JAMJFZ010000271.1, on the reverse strand, counting down.
ACCAGAACCAAACATCATGCAGAGTTCTGAGAAAACTCACAGAAGATGGGAAGGAGGGGTTGTGGGGACCAGAGGAGTCGGGGACATCAGGAGAGTAAGCCCTACAGAGTCAATGGATCAGCACTCTTGGGATCCCTCAGAGACTGAAGCAGCAGACAGAGAACCTGCAGGATCTCCTAGATGTGTCATGTGGTTGTCTGGCTTGGTGTTCTTGCAGGGAACCCAGAGGCTAGAGTGCATGTGGGTATTCTCTGATGCTTTTGGATTTGGGATTCTGCATTTGGGATCCATTTCTTCGAGCTGGGTTGCCTGGTCCACCCTCACTGTACGGACCAGAGCCTGGCCTTGTCCCATCTTGTGTCTGTTTAAGCAATAACCCTTGGAGGACTGCTTTCTTCTATGGAGAGAGGTGGGAATGGAGATGAGTGAATGGGTGGGTGGGTGGGGTATATAATAGGAGGAGATGAAAGATGGGAGGAGTTGGGAGGAATGGTGGGAGGGTACGGGTATGAGGGGTGTTGATATGTATTATACACTATATGAGAGAAGAAAAAAAGAATATCCAATTAAATGGAAATGTTTGAGTGACGGTATCAGCAATTATTACAAACACAGTAAACAATGGTAAAAATATGTGAACAAAGGTTATGATTTGTTTTTTGAAAAGTTGATTCAGTTCTCTATCTGGGGCTGGAGAGATGACTCAGCACATAAGAGCTTTGATTCCCAACACCCATGTGGCGGCTCTGGACCATCTGTAACTCCAGTGACAGGGGACCTGATGCCCTCTTCAGACCCCTCAGTCATTCATTGTGTTCATGTGACGCACAGGCATGTATGCAGGTAACAGACACCCATGCGCATAAACATTGAAACAAAATGTGAACATTTGTAGAGTAGCTACAAATTATTCCCAGCATCAGCATGAAATCTTTAATGAATGTCTTCCGTCAGATGGGCCCAACAAAAATCAGACAGGGAAATAAAAATGAATGGAATGCTAAATAAATAAATAAATAAATAAATAAATAAATAAATAAATAAATAAATAAATAAATCTGTTCATTGGAAATGTATTTGAGGCGTGCAAATACCAAAACCATTTGTGAGTTGAATGATGGTCCAAGAAATTAACCTAACAAGTACAAAGAAAGTATTCTATTTGACTCACATGCAGATAGCTACAATCTTCAACACTGACTGAATGACTGCTTCATGTGAATTATTTTTACTAGCATTACCTTATTTGATATATTTTAACAACATAGCTTTTCAGTTTCAACAATATAACTGTTATTTTGGGCAACATTCTTGCTACTTTTTAGAAAAAAGCTGTAGTACAGTGGTCTGCGGATTTGCTAAGATCACATGCTTGAACCAGGTTTCTGACTTAAATGTACTCAGTATTGCAAATGTTCCCAACACCTCACTGCAGTTGCCTCCTTCTGTAATCTCCTTGACTTAGAGCTAAGACATACCACACCAAAGAGCAAAAACAAGCAAAAACACCTAGGTTCTTTCTGTGTTCTTTTTCAGACCAGGTGTGGGGAATTGTTATTTTCTTAGACTTTTTAAAATTATCTTTGTGTTTTATATATTTCATGATATTTTGCACGTTGGTAGTATGTAACCCCATTAATTCTCTTTGCCCTTCTGTTGGCCTATCTTTCCCCCAGTAGTTCTTCATTATTCCTACAGACACATACGTATATGTGTCAATACATTCACAATGAAATAATAATTCTATCTATCTGCCTATAACCTATCTACTTATCACCTATCTCTCTATCTAACACACACACACACACACACACACACACACACATACATTTTAGAGTCTGAGTAGGAGAGGAAAAAATTCTGGATAATTTCACTCAATGTGCTGATCAGCAGTTTAACTATTTTCCTGTAATATAATTTCATTATTTATTATTGAATAAATCTCCATTATGTGTTAAAAAAAAAAGAAAAGAAGGAAGGAAGAGAGAAAGAGGGAGAAAGAGAGGGAAGGAGGGAGGGAAAGAAAGGAAGGAAGGAAGCAAAGGAAGGAAAGAATGAAGGAAGAAGAAAATTATGTTCTTAAAAGACTGAGCTAGCTGCATGGTGATGGTACTTACCTTTAATCCCAGCACTCGGGAGGCAGAGGCAGGTGGATCTCTGTGAGTTCAAGGCCAGCCTTATCTACAGAGTGAGTTCTAGGACTGCCAGAGTTACAACAGAGAAACCCTGTCTCAAAAACAAAAACAAAAAAGCTAATTTTTATTTTTTTTAAAAAAAAGGCATTTCAAGCTTTTATTGCTTGTTTGTTTTAATTTTTCTCTGTAATTCAACATCTTTTTAAGTTGAAGATAAACTTTTATCATGTATTACATTTTGATCACAGTTTTCTCTCCCTTGTCAACTCTAGATCTTCCCACTTCTCCACCCATACCTCCTTTCTCTTTAGAAAAAAAATGGGCAAACAGGGAAAAAAATAAAGGATGACAGAGATTTAACTTTCGAAAACATGTACAAAAGAACGGCAGGAATTTCAGATGTGAAAGAAGCTTTTACTACAGTTCTCTGTGCTTGGGCTTCTCCACCTATTTCGAAGATATCGTTCATCTGTCTTCACCTTTGGCTCTGTGCTTCTTTACTCCACTCTGTGAATTATTCTTTCTGATCAAATTTATGCTGAAGACCCAACAGTCCCCGGGTCTTGAAATCCCTGGAGTTGGACAGTTTCAGCAGCTCTCTGCACACCATCCGGCTGCTCATGCGCTGTCATCTTTGCAGATCTTCTATCCTGAGAGCCTTTTCTAGCTGCGACTTCTGGTTCCTAATGGTTGCACACATTTGTGATCTGTACTTGTCAAAACAAAAACAAAAAAACCCTCAGCTAAGATCAAATTCCCACCAGCGAACTAAAGCCTGGAGTCTTTCTCCTTGTGCTGCCTCCACTGTCTTTGAACTGCTTTTCCAGTGTGAGCCTCTCTTCATAATCAGATCATTCATTCAATAAACACTGTCTGACTCCTTGCCAGGCACAGAAGAATAAAAATGCAGATGAGATTTCTCCCCTGAAGAAGTATTAGTTGATTGCAGAATCGCAGTAGATAGCAATTTTATATATTTTTCATATTTGTTTATTATATATACTGTATTACGTATGTCTATATATAGCAATATATACATGTTAAGTACATCGTTATGACCCGTTTATCTCTTCTGAGAGATTCCATGCCTTATTCTGCCTGCTTGCTGTTTGTTTGAGTTTACTGCAGTGTCCGGCCAATGGTAGGTAGTCAATAAATGTTGAGGATCCACGTGGCCCCTGAAATTCAACACTTAATTAATCAGAATTCATTAATATTTAAGCCTATAATTGGTATTAGAATAATACTTTTTTCAGCGAGAGGAATTGAACCTAAAGACCCTTGGCTCGTGCTATATTAAAACTTCTGCCACTGATCGATATCCCAAACCACAGACGATACGTTACCGTAACATATAATTTTGAATATGTTCAGTTGCCATGTGAGTGTATCCCTCTATCCATAATGATGTAACTGCACTCCTGGTAGGAATAAGTGCTGTGCTCCGTACAGTTTCTCTACACTTGCCCCACTACTTCTGGTACCCTACACACTTACCTGTCTCATATATGATCTGTTCTTTCACATAGAGCCCTTTGCAGGTCAGGTCAGCCCCTACCCCTGTCTTCAGGGCATTAGACACTCAGCTCTCTGGCAGCCCGCTAACGGGAATCACAGTTGGCACTTTCTGCTTCCTTTCTCCCAACATCTACCCCGAGTGACAGCGAGCCCTGTATTTCCAGTCCCTGGGGCTGTTTCTGACCTGTGACAATCAAAAAACAAGTGAATCTTTTATTTTTTCTATTTTTTAAATTTTATTTATTTATTTTTCTTCTCTCATATAACACACCTCGACACCCCTCCTCCTCTCCGTCTACTCTCCCCAGCTCCCCCCCAGCTCCCCTCTTCTCCAAATTTACCCTTGGAGATGGCTCAGCTGTGAAAGGCTAGGCTCACAACCGGAGTTATAAGGGGTGAATGTTAATGAAGACTTTTCCATTTCCTGACAGCTCTAATTATTATGAACAGACAGAAGGCTTCAAAGTAAGAACAGATTTGATATTGTTCGACTACCTTAATTGTGAAAGTAAGATCTTCCTATACTCAAAATCTTAAACGTTACATAAAGACACCAAGGGACTATTATAAAGGATACTTGTTCTCATTCCTGAACCACATGAACAGGTGCTGTCTTTGAACATCACTGATGATATTTTGTCTTTTATTTCTTCTGTTCCAAGAGGGAGAGAGAGAGAGAGAGAGAGACTAGCAGGAGCAAGTTTGATAAGATTGAATAAACATGGTTGGCTTAATTTCATATTTCTTTTTCCTCTTTGGGTCTTTCCATCTTTTGAGAGCCAGGTGCTCCTTCAGAGAGGGTTTGCAAGGGGCAGTTTCCCTGAGGGTAACCTGACCTACCAGGGAGAGCCAGTGAGCAGATCACCGTGAGTCTCACTTATGGCTGTTCCCCCCATCCCTACATTGACCTGCAAGCAGCCTTTGGTCTTCATCTTTCTCTTTCAAAGTCTGACAGACTTGGTGTGGAGTAATCAATGTATTTCTTTTTTAATTAAGTTTAGTAGTCATACAACAATCACAATTTTCTGACATTTTTGTACATGTTTATCACTGTGTTTTGAAATCTGCCACTTCTTAAAAGTGTCTTCAGAGATTTTCATAATAACAATCACCCAGTCCAGAGAAATAGTCATATATCGTATAAATAGCTAATTAATAATTTAATTAATAATTCCTTCCAGAAGAAATATATTTTGCTTACAACTATGATCAGTAGGCTCATATTTTTAATTGTAGTCATCATAGTAAAATATTCATTCACAAGAAATATTATATTTGTGAGAGTTCTCAAAGAATTCTATATGATCTACTTTATTCTAATTTATCAAATCTCTGCATAGTAGACCATTATTTTATAGTGAGCTTTAATTAATTTACTTACTGTGTAAAGGTGTCTATTCTATTGCTTCCATAAACTATTCTGAGTAGTCTCAGTGAGCATTATAGTCTGCTTCATAGCTCAGCAACTGAAGACAGTTCACACATAGTGCGAAACCCTTTCTATACTGTTTTCCTCTCTCCTTCCTTGGAATTCAGTATCTATTGTCTCTAACTAGCCATGCTAAATGTCTCCTTTAACAGTTTAAACCCACTCCAAAGTTGGAATGTCATCCTTAAAATGGTCCTCTTACCAAACTATTTCAAAACCATTCTCAAATGATGATCTCTGGGTGGGCAGAGTCCAGTTCATATCCCTCTTCACGTTTCCTATCATAGCAAGAACATTACTGGTGGTCACTCCCCCCCCCCGCCCCAAAAAAAAGATGTGTAACCCTGGCTGTCCTGGACTCACCCTGTAGATCTGGCTGGCTATGGACTCACAGAGATCCGCTTGCCTCTGCCTCCCAAGGGCCGGGATTAAAGGGATGCACCAGGTTTTTGAAGAAAAGAATTTCCGGATTGTTTAATGCAGCTTCTCCTTTTATGCTCTCTTGAAGCTGTTTTAATAAAAAGTACTTGAATTGTTAAAAGCATCAACATAATACCATTGTACTTTATTAATCCCATGACTTGTGTGTACTTTCACACATTGGCATCTCCACAATGTGTGCTTTAAAGTGACAGTCACATGGAGAGGACCGCGTTGTTGACACATGTCACTGATATAAGCTGCTTTGTTTTAGCTCTGTTACCTCCAAGAGTGTTTTCAGAAATATTAAGACCGTGGAGTTAATGCTAATCTCGCCCCTCTCTTCAGTCTGAACTATTACTTCCTCTAACTTTTCTTAGGTTTGATTTGTTGGATATAAAGTTTTTCAACCTCTTTCTTTTGTGGAAAGTCTGTTTTCTCCTTCCATTATGGTAGATATTTTTTGCTGTGTAGTCTAGGCTGGCTGGCATAGTCTTTAGGACTTGGAATGCATTGTTTCAGCCTCTTCTGATTTTCAAATTTTCCATTAAGAAATCCACTGTTATTCCTAGGGGTTTTCCTTTGTATGTGACTCTATTTTCTCCTCTGACAGCTTTCAATACACTTTCTTTGTTATGTATATGTAGTGTTTTAATTTTGATATTCTGCGGGCATTTTCTTTCTTAGCTTTGTCTCTTTGGTGTTCTGTGTGCTTCTTCTATCTGTATGGGTGTGTTTTTCCTTAGTTTGGGAACGTTCTCTTCTGTGATCTTGTTGAAGATCTGGTCTCTTCCATTGACTTGGAGTTCTACTCCCTCATCTGTGCCTATAATTAGAAAGGTTGCTTTATTTCATGGTATCCCACATTTCCTGTATGCTCACTCTGTGTGTGTGTGTGTGTGTGTGTGTGTGTGTGTGCGCGCGCGCGCGCGTGCGCGCGTGTGCGCGCATATGTGCACACACATGTTTTAATGTTTCACAATCTTTCCTTATTTGGTCTACATCCTCCACTTTTGAGCTTTCCTGTTGAATTATTGGGCTTTTCAATTCCATCTTCATTTCAACATTGAGTCTTCTTCAGTGTTTCTATTTCCTCATTGAATTCCATTCTCATACCCTGGATTGTCCTCATCATTTCAATCAGCCTATGCTTGTGTTTTCTTGGGCATCGTCCAGGTATTTATCCTCCTTAAGTTCTTCCTCCTCGATTTCAATGAGTAGTTTCTATGTGTCTTCCTTAAACTCCTTGAATTCTTTGATCAAGTTTATGATTCTTTTTAGAAACTATCTCTCCTGAGGTTCATCTAGGTAATTCTCATTGGCAAAAATTTCTACAGGATTGGTAGGTTTGAAAGAGAAGATACTGGCTTGATCTTTCATATTGTTAGTATATTTGTGATGGGATCTGGGCATGTAGACTTCCTTTGTTAGTTCTAAGTCTGATATGGACAGAGTAGGTTAGAGAATCTGTGGTGAGGTTGGCCTAGAGGTTGGAAATGGCTTGGGTGGAATGAAGTTGGGTGAACAGAATGGACTGAACGGGCTCCTGGCTCAAACCTGGAGTTTGGGGATAGATCTTGCTGGGTGAAAGGCTGGATGTGGCCTGGGAGGGGCCTGTGTGGCAGAAGCCTACCGATCCTTTGCAGTGCAGGCAGAGGAGGCCAGACTAAGGCAGGGTACTTAATGTGGGACTCAGACGTGGGAAGAAGATATAAACAGGGATGTCATGGAGACTCAAGAGGCTAGACCCTGAAAGCTAGCCTCTTCTTAACCACAGGAATCCAAACCTAGAAGGCAAATCACCCCCAGTGTTCAGAACCCAGCAATCTGACCCCAGAGCACCAGAGTTTAACCCCCATTCTGTTCTCCTACCCTATAGGAGGAAGTGGTTTCTTATGTACCTAATGCAGACCTCTTTTATTCTGGTAACTTTTTGCCAGCCTTGCAAAAGACGCTGGACTCTGGGTCTATGGGATGGGAGTTGAGCAGGGAAGAAAATGAAATGGCGGGAGTGCTGGTCGTGGGGCCGTGTGGGAGTCTTATCAGTAGAGGGCTGACCTACAGCACAGATGAGGCCCGGGCTCCCTTCCTCTCTTTTTTTCTCCGTGGGCTGAGTTGCAATGCTGAGGTCATGGGGTAGTCAGGGTTATCAGAAGGGGCTTGTGTAGAAGGACTATTTTTCCTTTGACCCTGTGGTAATCTTCTGAGCTCTGGACCAACAGCCAAAGCTCCTTAGGGTGCTAGCACCCAACAGAGACGAAATTCTCTCCCCAAACTCACACTCTCAGTGGTTGAGAAAGTCAGCACTTTCCCTGAGATTTGCAGTCAGACATGTGACCCTCATTCTTCTCAAATCCTGGACAGAGCTCTCTAGAAAAAGGGAACAATAGCAACTCTTCATCCAGAGGTAGATTCCATTTTCTGATCGGAAGGTGTTTTTTTTTTTCCTCAGTGGACTTTTAGTGCCACTGTAACAACAGTTCTGAAGAAAAAGCAGGTTCCTTCCCTAGGGTCTGGCCAGATGTCTTAGCAGGAGGAAGCACACACTGCCCAAGTCTAGATCCCCTGGAATCAAGTAAAGGAGGAAGGAAAACACGAGCTCTGCAAAGTTGTGTCCTCCACATGTGCACTGTGGCATCTACACACACGCATCACAAACGTGCACACACACACACACACACACACACATCCACATGGTATCACAACATATACATTGTTTAATAAATAAAATAAGTATTTCTAAAGGTTTCTTCCCATTGACTCTGCTGCGTTCTTAAACCAGTGTGAAGAAACTCTGGTACTGGCTTATCACTTTCTGCAACATCTGCTTATAAATAGTTTCTTCATGACCTCTACCCTACAAGTAAGTAGAAGCACAAGTCAATTGTAGTTCAAGGGAGCCAGAGGTAATCATGGATCTTGAGAGCAAGTCTAAAAATGCTTACAATACCAAACAGGCCAAAGAGAAATCAGGAGCCAAAGGTACAATATTTGCCTCTGCTTTCTCTGTAATAGACAGTGTGCGTGTATAGCATAAGTTTGGTGGAATAAATAGGAAACAAAAGCCCTCCCCCACCTCTGTGTGTGTGTGTGTGTGTGCATGTGTATGTGTGTATGTGTGTGTGTGTGTGTGCATGTGTATGTGTGTATGTGTGTGTGTGTATTTGTGTATGTGTGTTTATGTGTGTATACGTATATGTATGTGTTTATGTGTATGTGTGTATGTGTGTATGTATGTGCATGTATGTGTGTTTTTGTGTGTGTTTTCCTGTGTGTGTATGTGTGTATATGTATATGCACGTATGTGTGTATATGTGTATGCATGTATGTGTATGTGTGTGTGCGTGTATGTATGTGTGTCTGTATATGTGTGTATGTGTGTGTATGTATGTGTGTGTATGTGTGTGTGTGTACGCATGTGTGTGTGTGAGGTTTGAGTTCAGATCTCTGCTCCTTCTGGCACAAAGTACTGGTGAGCATTAGCAGAGACTCCCCACAGCCGCAGTGGTCATGCTCCCACCTGATCACACAGAGCATTTCAGAAACCCAGGTGGACAGTCCTAATCATGCCGATGGAGAGTCAGCGCGTCCTGAGGTGCAATGGCCCCATGCTTGCATCCCTTTATTCTAGTGAGTTTTATTGATTTCTGCTTTTGAAATGTTCTTAGTCTCCAGCCTGGTATTCAGACTCCTCTCAGACTTATTGTGGAACCGCATTTTTTAAACTTAAGAATTATGAACTTCTGACCTTTTCTGCTTTTCCCCTCACCCCCGACACACACACACACACAGTTTAAAATTGTTATCCTATGAAATGCTCAGTATTATTGCTGTCAAAATAAGTTTGTGAAATTCCTGGATTTAACCACTATTTCACTTTTCTTCTCTTCAGAAACTGACTAGGGAGTATGGCATAGACACTCAGAATTCACAGTGAAATAGACATTTCTGGATCTATCCTCCTAAATGTTGAGAGAATAAATATAAAAATGGACAATGGCCAGCCTATCTGACAGCAGGAGCCAATCCCACAAGCTCAGCAGCATGTTCGAAAGGTCAGGACTTAGTAATTACCAGCTCTTCTGATGTTTGCTTCTTCATTCAAAACAGGACCCCTCAGTGAAAGCCAGATCTGGCTTCTCCAAGCAGTCTTAAAGAACCCATGTCTATTAGCTGGGCAGCTTGCTCAGTCTCGCAGCTCCAAAGAGGCAACCCTGAATCCTGTTTTTCCTGTTTTAACCACAAACCTGTAATGGAGCCTGACTTTCTTTCTCTGTCAAATACAAGAGCTGATATGATGGCTGAGTCTCATGCTATAGTAAACACTAAAATATCTCCTCCTCCTCCTCCTCCTCCTCCTCCTCCTCCTCCTCCTCCTCCTCCTCCTCCTCCTCCTCCTCTTCCTTCTCCTCTTCCTTTTCCTCGTCCTCTTCCTTTGCAAGATGAAAGAACATCTACAATGTTCTTTCAGGCTTCTAAATAACACAACATATTGTCAAACAGCCCTGACTGTATCTTAAAACATTTTACTGATCACAAATGTCCATCTGTCCTAGGATTTAATCAAACTAAAGAATAAGAAACAGAAGACAGAAATCTATTAATATTGCTCTGACTGACTTGTGCTACCAATTTTTACTTAAGTCTTAACATAATAAAAGTTTATCTTACTAACACAAAATAACAACTTCAACAGCAAAACAAAACAGTGCACCTTTTGAAGTCCAAGTCAGGATCTGTGGGTCCTACGCAGTGCCGTTGTATAGCGTCAGAACTGCAATTAGACCGATAACAAAGATCTGCTGCATTAAAGATTTGCTTATGCTTCCTTTCATCTTATTTCCCACTGTTCCTTCTTTTCCCACTGGTGTTGCTCTACTAATATAATTAGTATCCACAACACGACTCTCATTTTATTAGCAGATCAGATCTATTCTATCCTCCACAGGAATTATGCTGAATTTTTATTTTACGATGCCATTTTTGAGTTTGAGGTCTGGCACTCGTCAACTCCTTCAGTGTGCCCTTTAACACTTCCTGTCATTGTGCTTTCTCTAATTGCTACCTGGAGCCCTGGAAGGAAAAAAAACAGTGCTAAGAGAATCTCATCATGAAATATCATTGAAACGGGCCTTATTTTACTTGTGGTGGCCTGCAGCCCTGGGGTCATCTCTCAGGGAAGAGAATGATCTTAGGTATTCATCTCATGTTTGGTAAGTGCTCTACACGTATATTTTGCGTATGTGTATGAGTAAATGTCTTATAGTCATTGTGTTCTGTTGCTGTGGAGACGCTATGACCAAGGCAACTCTTATAAAAGACAGCATTTAACTGGGGCTGGCTTACACATTCAGAGGTTTAGTTCTGTGGTGAGGAACATGACAGTGCACAGGTAAACACGGTGCTGAAGAAGGAGATGAGAGTTCTACAGCCAGATCTGCAGGCAGCAGGAAGAGTGAGACACTGGACCTGGCTAGGACTTTTGAAACCACAAAGCCCTCCCCCAGGGACATACTTCCTCCAACAAGGTCACACCCTACTCCCACAAGGCCAAACCTTCTCAAGTAGTCCCTAATGACTAAGCATTCAAAGATATGAGCCTAAGGGGGCCATTCTCATCCAAACCACCACAGTAAGTAAATACCAAAGAAGGAGGTAGGGGAGAACCCCCTTCTGCTGGAAGGAAGAATCTCTACTGGACCATCTAGCTGCTTCCTGTGTGAAGTTCTAACTCTAAGATTGTTGAGATCTTTTTCTTTATGAAATCTTTTCAGTCTCTTATTGGCAATGAATAGCCCACATTGTTTTAGGTACCACTCTGATACCTGTGTCCTTGGACCATAATTTTTAAAAAACTTCTTACAGCGTAATACAGAAAATTAATAAAAATGTAACTGAAAATAACAAATACAAGAATTTGTTTTAGAATTCAGTACTGATCTTTTAAAATAATATTCAGAAAAAGAGAAAAATAACTAGAACAGAGAGGTTATAAGATCTATGGGAACCAATTAAGGGGGGGGGCGGTGAATAAGTTATAAGAGTCCTAAGGAAGAAGAGATGGAGGCAGAAACAGAAATCGTATTAAATCATGTTAATGAAACCATAGGTGAAAACTGGCCAATTCTAAGATTCATCCCAAAAAGGTCTTCTCCAGGCCACAATATATTTAGCAGAACCTATTCAGGCTGCTAAGAAAGAATGCGATAAAAATGTATTCAGAATGCTGAACAAACAAACAAAATGCTAACCAGGCAAGAATGCTAAGAAATTATGGTTTGTTTTTTGTTTTTTGGGTTTTGTTTTTTGTTTTTTGTTTGTTTTATTGTTCTCACTACTGCAACTGCAACTGCATGATGATTATGGGAATAACCCACCACTTTCTTACTGGATTGAAGGATTGCTGCACAGGAGGGATTTTAAATCTGGTATTGTAAAGCACATCCGTGGCCCATGTGCGGGCAGGTCACAACGTGCATGGTTATCTAATTATTGGAATCTGTAACCATAACATCCTGAATGTGCCCGGTCTTGTCTAAATCTCAGGGGAAAACTGAAAGATACCACTGCCTCTGGGCAAGACTCACAGGAAGTTCTCAGTGAAGTTCTACAACTAGAAGAAAACAACCTGAAAAAAAATCTGCCATCAAGAAAGCACATATAAAGAAGATACTTGAGTAAGAAGGAAAAAGGAAACAAAATTTGTCAATATAAGAAGTTTAAAATTACAAGGAGAAACCACGAAAAGATAGCTAGCACCTTGAACCACGGAAAGACAGACCCTTTCAAGGAGGAAATGAGAAGATGTAAGGAAGCTTCGTCTCAAGCCGTTGGGTCCTTGTTCTCAGACTTCTGGCTCCTTTGATGATTCAGAAGACGAAAAGTTCTTTTCTAGCCACTCCTTTGCATCCCTGCAAGTTCTTGCTTCTGCATTAGACCCCAGAATTTGATTAGCTCATAAAGAAGGGACTCTTAAGGCACACCTAACATAACTTCTTCTGGCCCCAGTGTCTTTCTAAGCCTTTGAAGTTGATGATAATTTTCCTCAGGGGGGAATATATGCAGAATATGATCATATTCCTTATAAGACACTCAGAGATTTTAAACAAGTCATCTCTTACAGAGCTGCATGTCTGTATAGTATGGGACTGTTGAGAGAGACAGCTCAGAGTGCCTAATACCCCATGACTGTGACGATGGCCAGGACTTGTTTAAAACCTGCTTAATTCTTTCTGTTCAGGACTTGTAGCATGAAGAGACTCCTCAATCTTGTCTAAGAGAGAAGTTATTAGAATGTCAGTCTTTGGCAAAGTTACCCTAGATTGCCAATAAGTCCTATGACCAGAACAGCAAAAGGCAGTTCCCACTGGACCCTGCAATGATAGTGTGTCTCCAAGCCTTCCTCTAACTGAGATGGGGTATTCTTTCTGCTTGAGTGCTCCTGTGCCCTATGCCTGTGCTCTGCCTGTGCTTCTGCCACAACAAGTGAAAGGACAAGGACAAAGCAGCCAAATTTTAGTCAGGCTTCTAAGAACACCAAAACTGTGTAGGCTTAAGTCAGGGGCAAGGTGACTCAGAACAGTTTCTGGAACTAGAATAAGAAAGATAGTTTCTGGGACAAACAAGATACGGACCGCCGATTGATGGCCTTGGGATAGGAGTTTCCCCTACCTGCGATGACTGACACCCTGAGTTTGCATTTTCTAGGAGCCCAAGACCTTGCTGTGTGCCAGCACCAATCAGTTTGAGGGTCCGTACCCACATGACTATACCCACCAATGAACTCGCGCCTGGTACTCTGTAGCTGGGCTCTGCCTTTGAAAAGCATATATAAACCATGCTTGGAGTGTGCTGATGGTCACTCTCACCTGCCTCGCTTGAGGAATCTGTGAGAGTAGAACACAACGTGTTGGAAATAAACCTCTTCTTGCTTTCCATCGATCTCTACTCCTGGTGATTTCTCGGGGGTCTCCTTCCATCTGCCCCTAACACAAGCATGCATGTTCTTGTTTATTTTTCAGTTGTAAAGACAAAGATGGCAACACATTCTCCATTCCTTAGACACGTGATTCAAATGACTTTGGGATGTGGATAATATTAAAACGATTATTAAAGCGATTGTCATGTGCTGTTTTAGCTCACCAAGAAGCTGACTCTGAGGTGAGATTTGACCTGCTCACTTTAAACCCAAACATGTTTGTCTCAAAGTTTCCTTCCAAGTCCCTATCCTCGGTCAGGCTGGCCCCCTGACCCTGTGACAGGGAGAGAAGAAAAGAGAAAGACATAGTGCACTTAAACACAGCCAGTAAGACAGAGAAAAGGAACCTTTCTGTACAAATCGTTCAATAATGACTCTAGCTGTTCCTGCTTAAAATCATCCCAGCAAGGCTTGTTAAATGTTAATACTTTTTGAAAATAAGAAGAGGGGGTAAGGTCATTGGGCCTTCACTTGAGTGTCCAGTCACTCCTCTCAGCTACTTACGGGCAATTAGGCCCTACTTTTATGAGGTCTCAAGGTTTTCTGGTGAAACTAAGACATGCACGCTAAAATCTAAGAACAGAGGCAGGGGGTTCACCTATACAGCTATGAAAAAAAAAACTGTTATATATAATGGGTGAAGACTCCAAAATAGATATTGTATAACACCTGTCTTTAATACAATTAAATAGATATTCTCTAATATTGCTCTTTAATTTTCTTAATTAAATTTTATTTTATCTTCTTGGCTGTATTTAAGTGCACCATGACTTTCTCTTTTCTTCTCTCCCTGTCACAGAGTCAGAGGGCTGAAAAATAGAAACAAAAACAAGAACTTTTGTTTTTTTGTGCTTATTGGGGATTTTTTGTCTGATAAAATGATATTTTTGTCTTAAAGATGAAAATTAACAGGCGAGTACAAAACCAAAAAATCTTAGAGTCACTTCACAGAAGGTCTGCATAAGTTATACAAGGCTTATGAAGTATGAAATTTAAGGATGATAAATTTTAGAAGGACAAGATTAATAAATGTCTGAGATTATAATAATCTATTTAGGGTTAAAAAAGTTAAAAATGTATGCCTACTCAAGATAATCACTTATATATTTGCTGACTTTATTAAGTTATAACCAAATGGAAAAACTAAGTCTTAACAAAAACTATGGTAAAGAGTTGTTTATAGTCATGCTAAATACAAATGTCATTCATTTATAAAGACATGATTGCAAAGAGATCAATTGATATCTCCCATTATATAATCTTCTTTATATGTTGTCAAAGTTAAACCTAAAACAAATTATTCTTCTTTTCAAAATATGAACTTTTGATAGTTTATGAGATCTTCTACCCTTTCCTCATTGAGGGAGCAAATCACAGAAGGATCTCTTAGGCTAGGCCACCCATAAAGATTGTACAGATGTCCTCTTCATCACCATGCCATAATGAGCTGAATGCTGTACAGATATTACTAAAGGATATTTCCAATCCATTTAATCCTGTGACTGATTCTCAATATGTTACAGTTTCATTACCACTTTTTAAAATGGCTACCATTATGCAAAATGAAAATAACCCTATCTCTTTAGTACTTTTCTCAGGTTGAACAACTGGATAGTTGGACAATGAATCCATCCTGTATATGTCACTCACATCAGATCTCATTTGGAAATTTCTGATCCACTGATAAAGAGGAATGATCAAGAAACTAAAGGGTGTCCATTATAGCTACGTAAGAAGCCCAATGCTTCAGTATCTTTCATGGGGGAAAAAAAAAACAAAAAAACGCTTTTCTTTATCTAAATCCTCAGCACTACATATCATCAGTACTTGTCCTTCCTATGCCAATTCACAAACTCCTTCTTTTACAGATGAAACTAATCCTGAAGGAAAGAAACCTAATAGACTCTGTCAGATGGATGTTCTTCATATTGGATTCTTTGCTCCTTTGTTCTTTGTTCCTGTCATTATTGACATCTTTTTGGGTTACACATGGGCTACAGCTCTACCTGGAGAAAAAAATCCATGTTATCATGCATTTACTACATGTTTTTGTTATTTTACATGTACCTAGTACGTTTAACCCTGATACTGCAGTTGCACATGCTAGTGTGTGCTTGCTTTGCTGATTTCTTAGCTGAATTGCACATTAGGCATATAGCAGATTCCCTTTAAAAATTCAGGGACAACCCATAGTTGAACATAAACATCCTGCCATGGGAATGCTTCTTTAAAAACATAAAAGAGGTCAGGCGGTGGTGGTACACACCTTTAATCCCAGCACTCTCGAGGCAGAGGCAGTCATATCTCTGTGAGTTCAAGGCTAGCATGGTCTACAGAGTGAGTTCCAGGACAGCCAGAGTTATAACAGAAAAACCCTGCTGAGAGAGAGGGGGGGGGGGAAGAAGGAAGGAAGGAAGAAAGAAAGAGAGAGAGAAAGAAAGGAAGGAAGGAAGGAAGGAAGGAAGGAAGGAAGGAAGGAAAAAGGAAGGAAGAAAGGAAGGGAGGGAAAACATAATGGGGGAATTTTACTTCTCCCAAAGATTTATTATATCTTACTCTATATTTAAAAAGTTGAAACTTTGAATGATAATGGGTGTTCCTCACTGCAGCAGTATTGGATTAAGCCAACAACACCAGCTCCCTAGCCAATTTTGTGGAAAGATGAAATTGATAGCATTTGGAACCCTGGCCTTGCTAAACTGTGGAGTTAGTGATGTGTTTTTAGTTTCACAGAAGAAAGAAAGGACGTTTGGATGTTGGCATGAAGATGAAGATTAAAATAACATTATGAATCATCATAATCTCACTTATAAGAACCCCACTGAAGCGTCATTCAAAAGATACACATCACCGAGCCTAAAAAGGAAAATATGCCTCACAGGGGCAAGAAAAAGAGGTGCGGGGAGAACCTTATACTTCATTCAGGGAACAGAAGGACGAGCTGTTGCACCCACAACCATGTTCCTTAGAATGCTGGCTATCATTCATTCTCATACTATATAAGAGATTCGTTGACCATCTGTCTCTGTTCAACTGTAATTCGTTCTTCACTGTCTCCAAATTGTACTTTCAAACACTATGAAACTGTTATTGGCCCTATTAGATGGTGCAAGGATGGGTCAGAGATGTATAGCTAAAATTGTATGAGAGGTTTTTGGAAGAATATCTCCGATCAGACTTAAAAAAAAATGTAAGTTTTGGTATTTTTTAAAGACCCCACCTTTATATCTGATACAGGGAATTATAACTATGCAAAATTTAAAGAGGAAAATATGTATTTCTTATGTTAATGTCACTTCAAAAATAGACTTTTTATTTGGATCTGCTGTTACTCTTAATCAACAAATTTGGGAGGTCAAAACAGCTACAGATAACAAGTATAAAACCTCACTTTGTTCAGACAAGCTTTCCATCATCTCAAAAAATCTGGCTCAACCGAATAAGCCATGATGACTACGTTAATGTAAACTTCAGAAGGTGATCCAGTTATGACATTTAACTCACCTTGCCCATTGCCTTTTGTATACAGGCTCATAGCTTATGTATTGGCTTTACTAATACTGACTATGCACCTCCTAACTGTACTGTGCAAAGAAGTATGTCTTTGCCTTCTGGAGAGGCCTTTCTATGCAACCATGCAGCCTCTTGGTACTGCTATCCAGTTTCTCAGGACATTGCCCTATTGGCAGAGATTCTCTACCGTTGCCCTCTTTAGCTAACCTAGACAGAATGACAGGAAGTTTGCTATCTACTTGCAATGAGCATCTGCGTTTGTTAAACCTAAGTCAAGTGGTAGCTGCCTCTGGCTTCCAGTAACAGGACTGGTGGTTCACCATTAGCCACAAATATCCCAACTGGCTTGTATCTATAGCAAAACTGCCTGCATCACAGACACCCTCTTAAGAGAATCAAATACAGAAATGAAGACACTTTGAACACTTGTTTCACAAAACAAAACTTCCACTGGTTATTTGAGACTGAAACATCACATTGGCTATGAACAGTTTCCTGACACATGTTTCTCAATATTACAGGTACTCTCACCTGGTCTCACAACAGTTGGATCAAGTGCTTGGGGAAATCAATAAAATCATGACTTCCTCCTGGGGAAGCTGGTGTAATTACTTCTCTTGGTTCTTTGCCTTTCTGGGATCACTGGCAGGTATTATAACTTTGATTTTAATTTTACCCTGCAGTTTTCAACACCTCATGAACTCCGTATATCATATGATATTTGAATTGCTCTTAATGAGTTCATAAGAAAAGGGGGACATGTGTCCTGCATGTAATAAACTTTCCTACACTATACAGCTGTGTGAACCTGTTCCCATAGAGTTTGTTTACTTCCCTGGGAGAAATGCCTACATCTGCTAAAGGAATGGCAAAGGCAAAATATTTCTTCCCTGCTCCTCGGCATTGCAGCTTAGACACACAAGGACATTATAAACAGCCTTCATTTGACCATGAGACCTTCAGTATACTGGGCTTGGCTGGTGATAGTTATGACATCATCGCTTTCTCTATCTCTGCTTTGCAGCCTCATCTATCTTGGAATGAAAGCTTCAGAGGAGCCCAGGAAAGGGTATTTGCACAGCACCACCTGTAGTGCCCTGGTGCTGTTGAATCTTGAACTGGATTTCGGTTCCTCAGCCTTAGTCATTGACAGGTCACAATAGTTACGCTGGTCATATGAAATAAATTTTTAAAGAAATCTGTCAAAATACATGCCAAAATCATATAACTGTAAAGCGATCGATTTATCAGGAGGATCGAACAATTGTATCCATAATGCATATTAATGAAACACTCGGAACACCAAAACCTGTAAAAACAAATATCATTCTTGATATCCAATGGAGAAAAATGGACTGCAATTGAATATGAGGAGAATGTTAACTTTCCACATTCAAAATTGGGCAGAAATGCAACAACGTAACTTTGGATTTATATCACTCCGTGAAACAGGTGTGGCTTTTAAGATACCCAGAACATTCCATCCTCTACCTACTGAATACACATGCTTTTAAACTACAGGTGGAAAATTCTCTAGTGTAGGTCAAACATTACGTCACAAAGTAAGTCTTAGTACACCACAGATCATACCCTGTTTAACTGGGCCAAATTCTTAAGATGCGCAGCAAGATAGGGATGACCACGCTCACCACCTGAGTATAATGTAGTACTGAAAGTCCTGGCCATAATGCTTGACAAAGAGAGAGAAATAAAGGGCATTCAAATAGGAAAGAGCAAAGTCAAACTATCTTTCCACACAGATGACGGGATCTTCAGCATGTTTAATTTGCAGAGATGTCAATGTGTCCATGTTTGTGGCATCACTGGTCACGATAGCTAAGATATGGAATCACCCTAAGTATCCATCACTATAAACCATAATGCATATTCTTTGGCCATAAATATGAATGAAGGATGAAGGTCTGCTATATGCAGTAGCATGGCTGAGCACAGAGGACATAATGCTTACTTAAATAAGACAGGGCCAGAAAGACAAATAGTGGCGCCCTTATGTGGAACCTCAAAAGCTGAGCTCATACAAGTAGAGAGTAGAAAATGGTTACCAGATGGTAGGGAGAATGGGACTATAGAAGGATATAGATCAGCAACCTGTGGGTCTCGATACCTTTGGCGGTCAAATGTCGTTTTCACAAGGGTCGCCTCAGACCATCTGCATATCAAATATTTACATTATGATTCATAACAGTGATAAAATTGCAGTTATGAAGTAGCAACTAAAATAATTTTATGATTGGGGGTCACTGAGTGAGGTTATATTAAGGGGTCATAGCAGTAGGAAGGTTGAGAACCAGTGGTATAGAGAGAAAAGTTGACAGATAGAGGATGCAATTAGATGGGAGGGTAAGCTTCAAATGTTTGCTGATACAGTATACGACAACTGTGCTTTACAACTGTTAATTGATTGCCGGCACAGATGAGTTTGAATGCCTCTCAACACAAAGAAATCAAACAGCCGAGGACACCGATGTGCTAACTATCCTGATGATGTAATTACACATTGTGTGCATTTTACACTATCACAATGCAATCTGTAAATACGTCTATTAACTTAAAATAACTTTTAATTTTGAAAATGATATTTGGAGCTACTTCAAAATGAATGCTATGAAACTGGTGTGGAGTGACACTGGCCTTTTCGTAGTGATGGTAACACCAGCTCTCGTTCTACTGTCTCTCTTAAATTTAATATTCCTTTAAAAAAGCTACAATAAGCAATACTTTGAGACTATAGATAAATCAAAGAAAAAAGAGAGGCAGAGTTCATTTAAAGTAAGTAGAGAAATAAGTTACTCATTGATGCTTCATCATTTTATATATATATACATATATATATATATATATATATATATATGTGTATATATATATATATATATATATATATATTTATTTATATACACACACACACACACATAGGAGGACAGTCACAGAAGAGCAGGAGAGGGGATGTGTAATAGAATTTAAGACAGAAATCCTATGAAATACTAATTTCCAGAAATTTTGTTTAGTTAATATGATACATAGTTCCATGCCATGATGTCATGGATACCATGTCAAAATATCAAACTGAAATATAACATGACAGAAGGAGAAGAAACCCGAGCCTAGACTCAGAAGTAAAGTTCAGTGAGAGAAAAGATTACTAGACGCTCACTCACCTGAACGCAGCTCAGAATTTAGCTCTTTCCAGCCCAGCTAGACGGAAAGCCAATTGATCACCTAAATGGGAAAAAGTAACATCATTTATACTCCTGTGCACTGAAAAAAAAAAAGTTATTAAAAAATGGTGTGTTATTATGTGAAGCAGCTGTTTTCTACCATTTTCTCACCATCCTCTTAAAACATCATCTTGGAGGAGAGAACAAACCAGAGTTCTGTGACAAAGTTCTACTCTGCTCAGATATACCCAAAGAAAGTAATGCCTCAGGACTTGCTGACCAGGTCTGCAAGATCCAGGGCATGAAATTATAGTTTCATTGCCCTGGTTTTCTGATCTTTGTATGTGCAGCTTGACCTAGGGGACATAGAAGATATGCTTGCCTTGTCAGCTTCCCCACCGCCTTGAGGGACTCTTGTGTTCAGGCCTATACTAGTGTAGGATGTGTGATACACAGAAAGTTACCACTGTTGGTGACAGACTAATACAAAATCCTGAGCAGTCTGCATCTGTATATATCTCAAGCTTTACAAGGATGATGGCTTCCACAGGAGTTCATCCCTTGCTAACTAGCTAACTAACTAACTAAATAAGTAGAATGCTTAATATAGTTCTCTGACGAATGGAATTACAAATTTAGATTCTTCCATCTAAAGTTTCTTATTTAAGAAAAAACTCACCAATTGAAATTGCAAGACAACTTTAGAGGTGACAAAAAAGGAAATAATGTTTGTGTGGATACCTATGATCTCATTATTACCCACAATTCAACTATTGAGTTCACATAAAACTGTGGAAGTATAAACCGTTATAGGGACTTTCATTCAGGTGCTGTATCAGACATGTTGAATAAGAAAGTTAGACTATGTGCAAATGTTACAGACATAGTAGTATCCACGGAAAAGGCAATGTGTCAAATTCTACTCAGGATCTCAAGTGAGGTAAGCTTGAAATCTTCCAATAGTTTCAAGAAGTAGAAATTGCAAGAATAGTTTCCCTGTGACTGTAGAGAGATGGAGCACTGTACGAGAGAGTCAGGGCGTTGAGTGTAAACTTCTTTACTGGACACGAAATAGGGGCAGAATGGGCACTGGAGATAGGTTGTCTATGTTCATATCTCAACTCCAACTTCAGCTGGGACTTTAAGCAACTCACATAACTGCACTGGCCCTCATCTTCCTAACATATAAATGTAGTATTGAAAGAATTTAATTATGATAATTAAATGGACTGACACATATAGAAAATCTTAAAGCAGTACCTACACACTTTAAGATCTCAGAGATACTGCTTTCAAATTACTTGGGTGAAAGCGAGAGAGCTTTAAAGAGCTTTAAAGAGCTTTAAATCAGTTAGAATAAGAGAAAAGAAGCATTTTTTTTTAACCGTTGTTGTTTCAATGTGAAGGGACATAATTTAAAGTTGTCAAGCGGGAACAAAGGAGACAAAGAGAAGAGAAGAATGATTAATGAGGAAACGTAATTTAGGCAATGGATGGGAGCCACAGCTGTGCTAAAATGATGTCTTGAGAAACAAATACTATTCTTCCATTGGGATAGAGAGGCAGGAGAGCTGGCAAAAATAGAAGGAAATATGTTTGGCTGTGGACATGTAAGGAGCTAAACTTGCTCTCCCAGATCCCTGCTATAGATTCTCCAGTGCAATAAAGATGATCAAGACTGGGAGAAACCATGGTAGTAAAGTGTCAGCTTCATTTGTTGGAAAGCAAAAATGAGCAACGTATCCTTTCCTAAAATTAACGACATCAAGGGAAAAAAAATAAAGGTAGGGCCAAGTCTGGCCTAACTAACTTAGCTGAGTGCTTCAGAATTGCTTCCTGCTGACAGAGCAGGTGGAAACTAGCCTACTCATACAACCTTATCAGGTAAACTGAGCCATAAGGATGGGAGAGATATTTCCTAAGGCTACCCTAGTTAGCGGAGGCAGCTGAAGCTTTTGCTAAAGGTTTCTCTGTCTACTTTTCACAAATTTTGCACATGTTCTCCTAAGGTCTGTTGAATCATGGTTATTATCCTCCCTCCTGTAGGCAGCTAATTTTTGGTCCTTTTCTCCTGAGTGTGTCTTCAAGAAAAGCCTTTATCTGGTCTTATTTTAGTACTGCCACATGTAAATTCTAGAATCTTTCTTATTCTTCTATTTTTTGCTTAAAGAGACTCACCTGTAGACAATGAGTAAATGTTGTGTAGCTGTCATTGAAGATTACTGGCACCATGTGAAATCGGTTCTTTATAGGACAAGTACAAGATGTAATTTGAAAGCTGTGGACACCCCTGTTCTAATAGTAGAAGAAAGGGGGAGGAAGCGCAAGGGAGCACCCAAGAGTTTCTCATTTTATAAGACATAGCACAACACACAGTAAGTTTCTGCTCTTCCAGTTCTGTCATCTTGAGTCATAAAACACTTTGTAAACTTGACAAAAATCTTAGAAACATTGCTATTTGTCCCCTGACATATATACCTTGGAAGAAATCTTAGGCAAATAGTCTAATGCCAAAGCAGCCATGTAAAGAGCTAGGCATTCAAGGTAAGAAAAAATGTTTTTGCCAACATATTTTGATAGTGACGTCATAGAACTGACTACAGAAGATATAAAGCATTAAGCTGTGTACCTTTTTCACACCTTGGAGGCTATCTAAAACTGTTCTCTTAGGCACCCAAGGATTGGTTATAAATATTTCTTAAGAATGTGAAACTTGATAAATAACTACATAAAAGAATGCAAACTGATGGACAATGAGCTAAACAGATAAACAGATACAAATAAACTCCAGCAGTGTCCTAACTCAATATGCCTAAATCTTGTCACAAAATCTCAAAGAATGTGAATAACCAAGAAAACACGCACACACACACACACACACACAGTTACATATGTGACAATAACAATTAAAGAAGATATCATGAATTTGAGAGAGAATTGGGGGTACAAGGAAGGAGTAAGAAGGGGAAGAGTAGAAATTATATAAATAGAGTATTTATATATGAAATTCTTAAGAAAAGACTAGAGGGATCTCAAATACTTTAATGATTCACCTGAATGTCTTGGAAAGACAAGAAACAGACACACATATACAAAGAGCAGACAAGAGATAATAAAAACCAGGAGCTGATAACAAAAGAAAATTGGAGAAAAGACAATGCAAAGAATAATGAAACAAAGAGCTGGCTCCTTGAATAGATTAAGAAGACTGGCAAACCTTTAGCTAGATTAACTAAATTAATAAAATCAGATCTGTAAAGGAATCAAAACGACATATACCAAGGAAATTTAAAGAACACAGTGACATATTTTAAAAATTTATATTCCTATAAACTGGAAAATATAAAAGAAATAGGTGGATGTCTGTACGTATGACCTACCAAAATCAACGCAAGATGAAGCAAATGATTTAAATAGACTCATAACGATGAATGGAACAGAAAAAGTGATTTAAAATAACACAATTAAAAAGAAAGGGAGCAGGAGGAGCAGGAGGAGCAGGAGGAGCAGGAGGAAGAGGATAAGATAGATAAAGCACAGAATTCTACCAGAATTTCAAAGAACTAACATTAATAAGCCTCGCATTTTTCTGTAAAATAAAAAAGGAAGGGACACTTACAAATTTGTTGAATGAAGCCAGTATTATCGTGATACCCAAACCAGACAAAAATATAACCAACAAGAAAATACAGACTATTATCTCTGATAAAAATTGACACAAACGTTCTCAATAAAATATTTGCAATTCGAACTCAAATTAACATCACAAATATTATCAATCATTATCAGGTTGACTTCATCCCAGAGATGTGGATATGGTTCATTAATCAATCAATATTCTGTATCACATGAAGGAACTCAAGGTTAGAAAACATGTGATCATTTAATTAAGGGAGGAGAAAGACTTTAATAAGATCTTATATCTCTTCATAATAAGATTCCTAAAGAATCTATGGAGACAGGAAGCATATCGCAACATAATAAAGTCAATATACAATGAATCCACAGCCAACGTCATGCTTAATGGAAAAACTCAAAGTACTTCTGCTAAAATCAAGAAAAAGATAAAGATTTTTGGTTTTACCGTTGCTATTTAATATAGATGATATGATCCTATGCATAAAGGATTCTAAAGACTACACTAGAAAATCACTACAGCTGTAAATTCATTCAACAAAGTAGCAAAATTACAAAATTAACAAACGGAAGTCAGCAATCTGCCTGTATGTAAATGACAAACATTCTGCAAAAGAAAATTTAAAAAGCAGTATCACTCGCAAAAAACTTAAAAAACACGTCGGAATAAATCTACCTAAGGAAGTAAAAGACATATAGTAAAAACATTATGACATTGAAGAGAGAAATTAAAGAAGATGAGAAGATTTCCTGCCCTCACAGACTTATATTGTGAAAAGGGCCATCCTATCAAAAATAATATAAAGAGTCATTGCAATATCCGTTAAAACTCCAGTGCAATTTTTTATAGAAATTGAAAATTAATCTTAAATGTTACGTGGTAACTTAAAAAAATCCAGAATAGAAAAAAATTGAATAATTCTAGCAATAAAAGAACTTCTGGAGACATCATCATTCCTGATTTTATGACAGAGCTAGCACATAAAACAGCACATCGATCAAAAGAACAGAATTGAGGGCCTGTATATAAGGCCACACACCTACAGCCATCTGATTTTATTACAAATACCCAAAATACATTCTGCAGAAAAGACACCACCTTCAACAAATGATGTTGAGCACACAAGATACCTCCAAGTGGAAGAATGACAC
Source organism: Cricetomys ansorgei (assembly GCA_026225945.1). Lineage (NCBI taxonomy): Eukaryota > Metazoa > Chordata > Mammalia > Rodentia > Nesomyidae > Cricetomys > Cricetomys ansorgei. The sequence continues at coordinate 1,418,172 of JAMJFZ010000271.1, read as the reverse complement.
TAGATCCATATCTCTGACTCTGCACAAAACTCAACTCTGAATAGATCAAAGACCTAAAAATAAGACCTGATAGCCTGAATCTGCTTGAGAAGAAAGCAGGGAATACATTGAAGTTATAGGCACAAAGAAGGACTTTCTGAATATGACCCCAGTACTGAGTGCACAGACCAGCAGTTAACAAATGGGACCACATAAAACTAAAAAGCTTCTGTACAGCAAAGGATACCATCACTTGAGTGAAGAGAAAGCCTACATAATGGAAAAACAAAGAACCATTATCCAGAATATACAGATAACTCAAAAAACTAAATATTGAGGCCTCTAGCTTCTGCCATACCAGAGAGGACTCAGCCCAGTGGCTTCAAAGTACAGTGTAGGGCCTGAGCTTTGGCTCCAGTGTACCCAGGGATCTTTGCGAGATTGGAGTTTCAAGTCCATTGGTCTTCAAAGCCAATATTTGTGTAGGATTTGGGCTTTGAGTGTTCCAGGAGCCACTGAAGAATCCTGAGTCCGTACTGCTGTGCTCCAGAGGTTACACTGGGCCTGTGGCTGTAACCACAGTTCTCAAATAATAGAGTGATTGTAGTCAGACTTCAGTGAGACTGATAATTGGTATCCTGCCTTCTGCAGGTTCATAGACGCCAAGGGCTGACCTTGACTCCATTTGATTTAAGTGTCATGTCATATTTCTCTCTCTCTCTCTCTCTATCTATCTACCTATCTCTATCTCTATCTCTCTCTGTTGTGTGTGGGGAGGTGGATAGGTGTATAAAAATATATTTGAAAATGAAAGTATAAAATCCAACATGAAGCTCCACATCTTCAACAAGGCTGTTGTAATTTAGGTATATTGACTTGGGTCAGGATAATCTAGTGCCACCATGTTATTTTATTTGTAAGCTCTTTGTAATAAAATGTTATTTCAAAACAAACAAAAAAAAAAACCCGAAATATCAAGAAAAAAAAAACAACCCAATTTAAAATGGGACATGGATCTAAACAGAGAATTCTCAAAAGATGAAATACAAATTGTTACAGCCTGTGACTCTACAAATGTTTTGTAACCTGTTTCCTGGATGACTGGGTAACTGGTTTTTCCATGTAACTTGTTTTGTTTGTTTATTTGTTTTGTTTGGTTTTTTCCTGTAGCCTTGGTTAAAGGGGAGGACCTGTTTCTCCATTATGAACTCACAAACTGCTGGCTCTCACAATGTGAAAGTTTTCCTTCTAACAATCAGTAAACCAAGACAAAAGGACGGGATAGCAGGAATGGTGTTTGTATAACTGCTAGTCCACGGCCCAAGGGTCAGTACTTGGAGGACAGCAGGAAGGAGATAAACATCTGCATGAAGCCACAGCTTGTCTAACCAGTTTAACCCCTATGGCTTTGCTAACTGCATTCTGGTTGGCTTTTGTAACCTGCTCACTTGCTCTGCTTGCCCAACAAGATTTGAAATGTTCTAGCCATGAGAACTCTCCTCCTGAGCAGAGTGAGGACTGGCCGCTATAATTAAATCTTTATTTAATCTTTATCATCTTGCAACCTTGAAACATGTTGAGTTTTTCATTCTGGCACCATTTCACAAATGATGGAGGGAAAACATTTTTTTTTTTTTTAAATTTTCAACATCCTTAGCCATCAAGGAAATGAAAACTAAAAGTACTTTGAGATATCATTATACCCACAGTCAGAGTGGTCGGGGTCAATAAGAGCAATGGTATCAGATGTGGACGCAGATGGAGGGAAGAGGGGACACTTACTCACTGCTGGTGTGAGCACAAACTGGTGCAGCTGCTCTATGTGTGGGAGGGGTTATGGGAGACAGGAAGGTGGGCAGGTCACAAGGATCTCCATAGTCTCCTGGGGATGGATGGGGACCGAGAAGGAGAGGCCCAGGCATCAGGTGTGTCTGCTACAAAGCTGGGGAGACAGAAGACTGGGGAGTTGGGATTGGTGGACAGGAGGAAGCCTGTCAGAATTACAGAGGAAGGGTTCCATTTGAGACGTAACTATATTCCCAAGATGAAAGTCACCTTTCATTTTTCTAGCACGAATTTAAGTTACGCTTTAAATGAATAATCGCTTGGGATGTGATGTCATCATTAAAGCTTCGCTGAATGAATATTAGTGTCCAATTTTAAATTGAGAATGAGTTAAAAAGGCAGCTTTAGGCTTACTAGAATCATTTTGTGTAATTTGGAGATCATGTAAGAATGCCCCCTGGGACTTTTGTCCTGATATGTTGTTGAGCAACTTCTGTCACACAGCTGGCCACTGGGCATAAAAACTTTGTTTTTCAAAAGATCGACCTTTACTGTTCTTTAGAAAGAAGTTGGGAGGCCAGCAAATTGTTCTCTGCTACTATTATTATTATAATTATTATTATTGTGTGGAGCTGGCTATTTTCTTTCTGTTGCTATCCCAAGGAGACCGTTCCTCTTGGTGAAATTGCAACCAAAATTTCCTATTTTTGTTAGATCTTGTTTGCTTAACAATGCAGGGAATTTTCTTTCAGAATAAATCCATTATTATGTGTTTCAAGTGTGTAACAAATAACAAGACCTTTCTCAGCTAACAATAAGCCTTACAGTTTATTTGATACTTCTTATACAATACACAACACAGAGTTAGACACTTTTCTTTTCATTATTTTAGGTTTCTGCTTAAATGCTGCCTAATCAGAAAAGGTATACTTAACTAATAGCTTGCTTCTTTGCCTACAACTCTTTATCTGATTACCTATTTTATTTTGTTCACAAGTCCTTTCTCAAAGCTAATGTCTTATCTGTTTAGTTGTTACTTTGCATAACACCTTGTTGCCTCTACCACAGTGGCTCTCAACCTTCCTAATGCTGTGACCCTTTAATACAGCTCCTCATGTTGTGGTGACCCCCAACCATAAAATTATTTTCTTTGCTGTAATTTTTGCTACTGCAATTAACCATAATGTAAATATCTGATATGCAGATGGTCTTAAGCCACCTCTGTGAAAGGGTCAATCGACCCCCAAAAAAGGTCTCAACTCACAAGTCAAGAACCATTGCTCTAAAACTATGCTGCTTGGTGTTAAAATTTTCCATAGATTCTTCAGAAAAACAAAAGCAAGAGTCATACCATTCTGTCTCAGTCTGTTTCTGGAGGCATAACAAAAATGGCATCAAGTAGGTAGATTTATAAACAGCAAATCTCTCTCTCTCTCTCTCTCTCTCTCTCTCTCTCTCTCTCTCTCTCTCTTCAGGTCTAGAGGAAAACCTCAGTCTAAATCACCGGGATTCAATGTCTGCTAACAATATGCTTTCTAGGTTGTGGACTGGTATCCTACACTCTATTTCTACATGAAAAAAAAAATGGACAAACAAGCTTCCCCAGGTGTCATTCATAAAAACAACAGTCTTATTCATGTGGGCTCTGCCCTCATGACCACCCAATCACCTCCTAAAGCCTCCTCATATTAGTTCCATAATTTCTGAAGTTAGTTTTCGGCATATGACTTTTGGAGGCACATGCACACACACACAGAGGCTGTAGCTAAGCAGAAGATTGGTAGCAAAGGGCTGGCTCCAGTCCATAGTTAATTATAATGAATTGTAGGCTTTTGGTTCCCTCTGCCAGTTTTTAAATGCGTATTATTTTTAATAAAGTATATTTTAATTTTGAAATCCTATCATAAATTTGTAGGATTGATTCCAGGATATAGACAAATCTAATGTGATGCTGATCCCTTTTGACTACACAAAAGAAATTAACTCTTGATGAAAAAATAAGGAAAGTCCAAGAATGACCATATTTATAAGCCACCTTGACTAAACTAGACAGTCCACAGCTATGCACATGGAAATCAAGGCCCTTCTGTGAAAGTGCTCTGCAGATGGGATTCATGTCCAAAATCTGTCAGCCTTACCTAAGTCAGATTGTTCTAAACGCTAAGGATGGGATACACTCTGTTGTGTTCTTCAGACAAGAGTGGAGACTCTTTTGATTGTTAAAAAAAAAAAAAGAGGAAGAAGAAATAATTCCATTTAATCAAACACAGGGACCCTGAGCTTATCCTCACTACATAAAGTACTTTTAGATTTAAATAGAAATGAGATGGAGTGAAAGGTACACATAATTTATCATCAGCCTTCCTCAAGGTGTGATCAGCTTGGTCCAGATAAAAAATTGTTAGCACTGTCATCACGGGAGAGACCAATAGGGCTCCTGAGAGCTCATCTCCTCAGCTCCAGCATGCAATGTCAGCTGTCATAGAACTGCCCTCATTTGGTAGGTAGCCAATCCTGTGAGGTTTTGCAATCCCTAGAAGCTAAGGTGGCTGTACCTATGTGCCTGTACTTTTAAGACAGTGACTGAAGACCTTTGAGGGTCTGGAACAGAATGTTAAAAATCTGACAGTGCAATCAATCACCCAGCTATTCTTTGTGCCTTCAGTTCTGAAAGCTATGGAGGAAGGCTAGGTATCTCTAGTTTCTAGAAGACTTTGCTTGAGTGATCAGTATACTCGTGTGCAGGACACAGATGCAAACAAAGGCAGACATACCAAGCTTCATTCTACTGTTACTTCCCTTATGAACTCGAGCAATAAGTCAATGTTTTGGTTTTGGTTTGTTGTTTATATTTTAGTAAAGTAACTTTTTAAACACCTCCGGTAGCTCCGGTTGGTTAGTCCCTATCTGTCTGGTGTATTTGGTCTGCATGATCAAAGGCCTTCTCCCAGACATCCCTGCGTTCCTCAGGCAGGAGGTTAAATATGAAAGGGTCAGAACGAGGCGGTGGTGGCACACGCCTTCAATCTCACCACTCTGGAGTCGGAGGCAGGCAGATCTCTTGTGAGTTCGAGGGCAGCCTGGTCTACAGAGTAAGTTCCAGGACAGCCAGAGTTACAACAGAGGAACCTTATCTTTAAAAAAACAGAAAAGAAAAAAAAATGGGGGAGGGGGAGAAAGGATCATATAAAAGTCATGGAAGGTAAGAAGGTAAGCTCCTAGGACTGGGTTAGGTTTTGTAATTATTTGATCAAAGTAGTAGGGCCTGAGGTACAGGAACGTAGGCGTTTTTCGACCTGCGCAAGTTCACCAAGAGAGAAGGCAACATAAATGCGTGTTGGGCCTTTAATACCTGCTGTTTCTCTGAGGGGCAGGCTCGGGGTACGGGCTGGGGGCATTTTATCATGGGAGTGAGTGTTGGAAGGACTGAAAACAGGAGAAGAACTCGGGATGAAGTGGATTGAGCGAAAGAAGCAGAGAGAGGGGGCAGATGGGGGGGCAGAAGTGTGCAGGCTGATCCCTGGTGAAGCCCAGGCAAACAGAGGAGGGGAGAGAGGTGACTGCAGAAGCCTGCTGCATGGCTAGGTGGGAGGTTTTTGGGAATGTGACTGATGATGATGATGAGGGGGAGGATGAGAAGGGGGAGGAGGATCCAGGGTTGGAGTTTCAATGTAAGGATCAGAGGACTCAGGAGGCGGGACTGAGACTTACAAGAAAGGAGAACACGGGAAGGGATGCAAGAGGCACACAGTGCTTAGAGTAGACAAAAGAGAAAGCAGAGACATAGGGACTCTCCTTCCATTGCCCTGGCGCCTACAAAGCTGTAAAAATCCTGGAAATGTTGGGACTGAGGAAGCCATTAAATGGCTTTGGTCAGCTAGGTGTATAAGAGCCATTTTTAGATGCTAAGACACACCAGAAATGTTGGGTATGACGTGTTGGGATGGAAGGAGCAGTTCCTGTCACTAATGGTGGCCAGTGAGCCAAGGCTGAGAGTCAAGGGCATCTTCAAAACCTAGAGTGGCCAAGATGAGGAGGCCTCTGGGAGGGAGGGGTCATCACCCAATCACCCTGACCGAAAGGGAGACAGAAGTGTCTGACACAAGTGTCTGAGGAGAAATCCGGAGACCCATCGACAGGATTTTCAGACAGGCAATAATGGACCCCTGATTTCAGTGGCACAGTCACCGGAAATGAAAGGAAAACTGCCAACAAAACCAAACTGTTCTAAAGGTGTTACCAGCTGTCTCAGGGACTCTGCAGAGACCAAATGCAGGTACTGGTGGGCTCTGCAAGCGTTTAGGACTGCTGGTAGGGGAAAACTTACCGATTAGATGCTGTCGGATAAGGAGAGCAGGTACTGGCTGGTCTGTTATGTACAAGGGGAGGGGGTGTAAAAGCGGGGGGGGGGGGGGGGGGGGGAGCTGTAAACTATCCAAATCACAGCACCAATGTAAGGACTGGAGGCGGCACAGATCATGCCCAGATAACAGATTCTCAGCACAGGGATTTATTCGCCCCAGAGGGACAAAGGTCAGGGGACAGGAGACAAGGAAGAGGAGGGGAAAGGGGCAAGGGGTAAGTGATATTTGCCTCCGAAGAGATAAAGCACCACCTGGGCATAGAGACAGACCTGACCCATGGCAGGTTTTAAAGGGTCCTGGGTGGGAAGGGAAGAAGGGGATGTACACTTGGAGAAGAGTTGAGGTTTCTTTATCCAATTGACTGGGAGGAGAACAAAGGAGAGGAAATTTAGAGTTTGGGGAGAGGAGGCAGGAGGTGGGGTGCTGTAGAGGGATTTCCAGCCTTTGTGTGAGGCTGGGACTTAAGGTATGTCTGGTTGTCTCTTTGTAACGGGGGTTATGTGGGAGATGTACTAAGGCTGCCTGAACCTGAGAGCTGCAGTCTGTTTCCTGTAGGCTATTTGGAAAACTTAGAACACACCTTGCCACCCCCTCATTTTACAGAAATCCCTTAATATATTCTCACTGGTTCTGTTTCTTCAGCAGAACTCATTTTCCAGTAATAGTGAAGTATCTGCTTTCTTTTAATTGCATAGGAAAAACTAGGAAAAGAGAAAGGTAAGATTGGGGCCAAATTTTCTACTTTTAACCTCTACATCAGTGGTTCGAAATTTTGTATAGCTACCCCTTTTTTTAACTTTTAGTTTTTGGTTTTTTTTTAATTTTCTTCTCTCATACAACTCACACAATACACCCTAACCCCCTCCTCCTCTCCACTCAGTTCCCCTGTAGTAGTTAGCGTGCTGTGTGGGCTCAGCCAGAAAATCAAGTAGGCATTTTCTTGTACTCAAACCCTGCCATACCTCAGCAGAGGGAACTACCATCAGGGCTAGAGCTTACTCACAGGGAAACCCTGAGCATCTGAGCTCAGGTGTTTTTATTGATTCAGAACTCCTCAGGCATTCTACTGATAGCATGTGCGGATCATAAGCAATTAAACATCCCCCACAGAAATCCAACACCTGTAGACAACACAAAATGCCAAGAACCTAGGAGAGCCCCTCACCCAACAGCACATAAAACAATTTCAAACATAACTAAAAATAAACTTCCCCGACATTCCCCCATCTCCCTTCTCCCTGAGATCTACCCCCCATCCCCACCTACAAACCACCACCACCACCACCACCACCACCACCACCACCACCTGCCTCTGCCCAGGAAAAAAAAAAAAAAAACCAGTCCTCCCAGGGTTACAGCTCAAACAGAGCATGGCATAGCAAGACAGAAAAAGGCCAGACACTACTCCCTATATCGAGGGCAGACAAGGCAACCCAGCAGGAGCAAAAGGGTCCCGAGGGCAGTTAAAGGGGTCAGAGATTCCCCCATTCCAGCCTGTATGATTTTTGCAAGAACACTAATCCAGACGATCATAAGACATCTTTAGGTGACCCTGCGGGTTCCGTGTCTGCCCCTTCAGTCTCTGTGAGCCCTAAGAGTGCTACTCAGTTGACACTGTGAGGTTACCCTTTCAAAAATATCATCTTTTATAGGGACTACGTCAAGATTTCTGAAAAACAGGGATAAAGTCTAATCTTTGTTATGGGGAGTCTGTCAGAGATGACCACTCAGACATAATTTATAGCCAACTGAAAGTCTATTCCAGATAGATGAGAGTACACTCAGGTATTCGGAGACCCAGGTATAGTCTCAAGGGTCCAGAACACATGGTTTTTGAAGGCAAAAACCACATCCTGGCATCTCTCTAGGTAGCTTCAGGGGATCTTCGCAAAAGAAAGCATTTCAACAGATGCTAAGATACGTAGTTAACCAGAGGGGGTCCACACAAACGGGCAGTTTTAATAGAAGCTAAGATGGAGGAACCTCAGCACTCTCTTCCTAAATCACACTGAAAATGGGTTTTCCAGTATCACTGGTATCCTGTTTTAAAGAAAGGCTATTGATTATGAAGAACAGGATCCTGAAAATTGGACTGAGTATATATGGGTAGATTGCAGCAAAGGTGGAGCCATTAATCATCAAAAATTCTGTTGAGTCTTCTATACCTCTAGGGCAGCCACCTCCTTCCATACCTGCGTACGGAGGCCCTCCTGCTTTGTGTGAACACCAAAGAACGCTCTCCTCTTCAACAGTTATCTTGCAAGGAATTGCTGGTTCTTTTGGGGACTTTCCCCTCCTTCTTTTCTTTCCCTTTGGTCCTATATCAAGATTCAGGTCCCAGCCAATTATGTAAAGTAGGAAATGCAAATCGTGGGTATGCTAAAACACAAAAAGACTGCATGATTTTTCCAGTTTACATGGAAATACGGGGAATGTCTGTAGGCACGACTCAATAGTTTAGGATCGTGTTAGAAGGCATATATAATTGGATTAGACTAAATTTATTGATTTATTGATTTGATTTATTAACATTTTGGGGTCAAACAGTTTGACTTACTATTAAAATACGGACCCAAAATTGGCTTTCATTAGGTGACATTGAGATACCAGAACTGGCCAGACGGTGGTGGCAGATGCCTTTAATCCCAGGACTTGGGAGGCAGTGGTGGTGGATCTCTGTGAGTTTGAGGCCAGCCTGGTCTACAGCGTGAGTTCTAAGACAGCCAGAGTTACAACAGAGAAACCCTGTCCTGAAAAACAAAACATAAAAAGAAAAGACATACCAAAACTTCCTTGGTATACCAGGTAAGTGCTGCTGTGAACACAGGCCCAGGACACAAGAACTTCATCACTGTTGTGGAAATTCCATTTTAGGGAGGCTGCCTAGCATCCTGGAAGAACTCTGCTGTTTCTATGTCAAAGATTTCAATGAAGCTTCAGCTCTGAGATTAAAGCTTCAAAATGTAGTAGAAGCAACGAATCCTGTAGCATTAGAGGCCAAGTAGATATGCCTGATCTGCAAACACAGAGCTAAATATTCATACCATAATGGGAGCTGGAGGCAAGGCGATAATCAAAATTGGCTGTCATCCAGGGAATTATTCATCGGTGGTGATGGTTGTTACCCTGGGACAGAAATAGATAGGAATCTTGACATTCTCACATGATTTCATTAAGCAGAAGAATCTGAGGTTCTACTAATGTAAGTCTAAGTTCAATCAGCAAAAAAAATAAATAAAGACTGAAGCCCCTAAATCTTCCCTGATAGGAACCATCCCATAGACACAGGCATCCTTGCAGGGAAGGGGTATGAGTCCCTTTGAAGAAGGGTCCAATTACATTGTCAAAACCGTCTGATACTGTGGTTTCCAGACATTAGAGGGGAAGGGAACAGAATATAGGCAAAATAAACCATCAAGGCAGTCAAAGCATCTGTTTTTTTGTTTTGTTTTGCTGTTTGGGTTTTTACTTTTTTTTTTTTTTTCCATGTTTTCAGACCCTCACTTTGCAGCCCTGGCGGCCTCGAACTCTCTATGTAGCTTGGGTTCCCTTCATCCTGGCCTAACTTCCTGCCTTCGCCCCCTGAGTACTGAGACTGCAGGATCACATCATCATGTTTGAATTTTTTAATTTTACTTATTTATACTCAGAACATGGTTCGAGAGTGAATTTACTTTAGATTATTCTTTACGGCTAGCTATTATTATTTGTTTATAGGCCTCTATGGAAAAACCTGTTTCTGCTGTGTGCGACTTGTCCTTGTGATCCTACACTTTAGTCATGTGACTCCTCTTAACCCTCAGAGTGTAAATTGTCCGGTGCTCTGAATAAAGTTGGCTACTGCCTGAGACTTCAGTCTGCCTCATTTATTGGCTCCACTCTCCTGTGTGTCATGGCCTCTAGAGCAGTTAACAATTTATAAGTTTCATATTTTGAGAGAGGTCTCGATAGGTTGCTAGTTTGGCTTTGAGTTTTCTCGAGCAGACGCCTCGAACCCCAGTTTCCCGGGTGTCTCAAGCAGGCCTGCTGACGCTGCACCAATGGCATCCGTCACCAGGCATTTACTCACGCACCCGTGAGCTGCAACTACGCAGCTTCACCTGCAGCGTGTACAGTGCAGTGGCAGGAACACTGCCCACGTGGGAGGCTGCGCAAAGTCTGCACTTACTTTGGATTTGGTCGTGCAACTAAAACTGCTGTAAAAAATAAAGCCTAAAGGCTCTGAAAAAACAGTCTGTATTTATTATAGATTCATATAATTTTATGTAGCAGTAATAGTGGTGTTGCTGTATGCTAAAACACGAACACGCCTTGAAACTCTCCTGCTACATAAAAGGCCGGTGGGAACAGAGCATATATTATGTTTCCATTTGTGTGGAATGTAAATAGCAGTCGAACCCAAAGAGGAAGTGTATAGTTTAGTGGCTTCCCAGAGTTAAGATGAGCAGAGATGATGACAAATCACTGATGATAATTATGGCGTTTCATGATAGGAGGATAAACGTTCTAAAATTGCAATGATGGCCGCAGAATTTCGAGAAATTCTAGAATTCCCTGAGTTATTCACAAAATTTCTGAGCTATGTACTTCAATGAAGTATTGTAGGTAATTATAGTGATAGAGGTGTTATTTTTTACAAACTTATGCTAAATAAGTCAACCTGTTAGTAAATACTAGTTGTAGAAAATAGTGGGTTTAGTTATGACCGGTAAACTCTATATTGTAAGAAATGTATAATTCTAATGCTGTAAACAGTCACAGAATAGGATAAAATTATTACTATTTGTTTAAAGCTCTAACATCCTTAGTACCAAAAACCTAATAAAGACTAGATTTCAGTAAAAATGCATCAAAGACAAAACTTCCTCCTTAATACACATGCAATGATGCAAATTAATTTCCACACAGTACCCAAGTGGGAATAAACCTAAGAATTCAAGAATGTTTTCGTAAGAAATGGATTGCTCTGCAGATAAGCAAAAGAAAAAAAAAACTATGCTCTTCATCATAGAGATCTTATAAAACTACTGAAATCAATGTTAATTTTGAAGAATTAAAATTCACAAAACAGGGATATTAAAAGTACACCTTTATTATAAGAAAGCAGTAGTCAGCTTCATACGTAAGAGTAAGATACATGAGCTGTTTCTAGTCATGTTTGGAATGCTAACACGAAAAATGAAAAAGTCAGACATTAAGACATTAATAAACATTAAGAAAAAAAACAAAATCCTTTAAGTTGATGTCAAAAGTGGTAAGTTATCTTCCTTGGCAACTAAATGTAATCAACTAATTAAATACAAAAGGTCTGATTATTAAGTACTTTATAAAATTATTAGCCATATTTTATAATTGATACACACTAGAAAATAAGATGCAAAATACAGTGGTCATTTTTCATAACTTTTAAATATAAATGCTTTGTATTTGACTCAAAAGAAATAGAAAAGGGGGTCCTTTTCTATGAATAGAGTATAAACATTACCAAATACTTAAATAGACTTATTTGCCTTGATACTAGACAAGGCTCAGTAAATACTTCATTTTTCTAAAAGTAATTTGGTTGTAACTCCAGCCATAACTGTAGAAAATATGCTTTTGCAATTTAATCTAATATACAAAAGACAGGAGTATAATATTAGAAATGATTTTATCAGAAAGTCATATTAAAGGATAATAAAACGATGCAGCAATATACCTATGTAATGTGTATTTCTATAACATTAATAGAGACTTACAGCACCGAGTCACATTGGAACGCATATATATGTTATATATATATATATATATATATATGTATATGTATATGTATATATATATACACATGATAAAGATGGCACTCAAGATGCTGAGTGCAGTTAAGTAAATGATAGTTCTGTCAATGTATCTTTTAAAACTAAGATTAGCAAATCAATGTTATAGGATACACCAGTGTTTTATACACTGTCAATGTAAAAAGCATGTGAACTAAAGCAAAACCCACTCTTGTTATCTAGCCTTTCTACTCTGCATCAGGGCAAAGTGGGGAGGAAAGCACTCTTTGTTCTTATAAATAAAACTTTATTAGGCATAAGTGCATCTGTACAGCTTCATACTGTTCATGCATCCTTCGGCACAGTAAATACTGTGGCAGAAACTACCAGGTTCCAAAATTACAAAACACTTATTACCTCAAGCCTTTTTTATCTCTTTTTTTCTTTTTCTTTCTTTCTTTCTTTTTTTGCTTTTCCTCCTCCTCTCCCTCTCCTTTTCTATCCCTCCTTCCTTCTTGCCCTTCCTCCATTTCTTTTGTTAGCTTTCTAGAAGAGCTATTTTAGAATGACTTAGAGTTAAACCTTTTAGCAGACCATATTTGTCCGTGCCATAGATACCAAATAGACCATATATGTGTATGTGTGTACCATATATAAAGTATACATGAAATAGCCAGCTATGGCATGAGTACACCTCTTCCCATGGGAAGGCATTCTTCAAACTGCTCTTGTTTTTCACACGGTGGTCACCTTTCCTCCATCTTGAACTCTAGTGGTATGGTAATTTTCAATATTGTTTGACAATTCCAAAGGTTATACAAGGCATTTGACTATACCCACCTCGGCTTGCCCTTTCCAACTCCCCTCGGGTTTCCCTACGCATGCGCCTCTCAACCTCATAGTCTTATATTTTCATCCTACTGAGTCCAATTAGTGTTGCCAATATGCACAGAAGTTTGGGGCTATCCAGTAGATCATTGGCACCCTACCAGGAACAACACCCTTAGAGAAAGCCGACTCTGCTTCTGGTAGCGGCCATCATCTGCCCATAGCGCCTCATCTAGGGGCGGGGTTTCATGAGGCCCTTCCTCGTTCTTGCTGGAGTCTTGATTGGCTTGCTCTTGACCAGCTCTGACGCAGCCAGCCACAGCTGCTATGAGTCCTGAATGCTGTCATGTCAAGAAGACGGATTTCAATAGGTCTAACACCTGAACACAGGATGGGGATGGGGAAATGGTGTAGATGTTCCTACTAAGGACTAAGTTGTGAGTGTCTGTATTAACCATAGCTCACTAAAATAAAAGCATCTCTGGTAAAGGCTGAGTGCTGGACTGATCTGTGGGTAGAGAGAGAAGTATTTAGAAGGCAGTTTGGTGTTATGCTCATTTAGCAAAATAAAAGATGTGGCTTTTTAATTTTAGCAATATTTTATCAATTATTCGAGAATTTTATACAATGAACATTGAACGTAGTAGTGGGATTTTTTGAAAAAGCGTACTTTAATTCTGTGTGTGTGTGTGTGTGTGTGTGTGTGTATTCAAGATGTTGACATTCACATCTCAAGTTTGATGTTGACACTATCTTGACATTTCCAGAAAGACTCAGAGAAGGACTCGCCTTCCTGATTTTATGGGCAATTCTAGTATTTAGCGTCAGAGATGCTGAAATGATTAAAGGTGTGTCTTACAGTTAATGAGATCTGATGGAGAGTTTCCCACAATGTCTAAACATAAATTCGAGATGGGAAAGATTTGAATGTGTAATGCAGGCATGAGAGCATCCAGAAAGTGGAGTTGAATATGTGCATGGTCCAGGTAGTGAGAAAAACAGTATTAAAAACAGCAGCATAAGAAAAAAAAACATAATGGAAAATGGTCACCAACTTTTTGTACTCACTTTGGATGGGAATTTATTCAAATTAATCTACGTTCCTCCTGTTCTCTGTCATTGTTACAAGGACAATGTCTCTTTCCTCAGATGGTTATTTTGAGGCTTAAATGAAGCAGGATCAAACATATAGCAGATGCTTAGAGCATAGTAAGGAGGAGGAAATTTTGAGCTCTTTTTGTGATTTTTACAAAGCAAACAGAGACTGACATCAATCAAATCTGCCACATATATTTTTATATCCTGTGTAAAATCATCCTCCCTGATGAATGCAAGTTTTCTTACTCTTTTTGTCAATTACATTCTAATCACAGCAAATTAGATCTTTTATCATTGCAAATGTATCAGTTAGCTTTTAACAAGGCCAGCCATTTTTATTCATGCTAATTTTAATTTCTTCTCTGCCTTTGATACTCACTTGGAATCAGAACATTCTAATCTCCGTCTCACGCCCATATTGAAAATGACTGACAGCTCTAGGAAAATGGCGCATGGCATTTAGTCTGTTTTATATGTGCGTGTGCCCATGTGGTACAAACAGCAGTCCTCACCTCCGTCTGTGTCCACACATTTCAGAGAAGGAGCGTAGAGGCTGTGACTGATAGCACAACCCACTCAGCTTTCACAGGGATTGAGTCCATTATACCATGCGATATTCCTACCTAGTCAATCACAATAGAAGGTAAAAAATTCACTCCTAAGCCTGTCTTGTACCTCAACAGATTTTAACAAGGGAATGAAATTTGCATGTTTTAACCATGCTCTGTCAGTACAAATACACAATTAAGTTAACACAGTGAACAGCGCTCTTTGGCAAAAACCTTGCTGAGAAATAATAATTACAACATAATCATCGCTTTTACCCTGAGTGGGGAAAGGTTTTATTGTATGATGTTGAAATTATTTTAAATCCTTCTAGAAGTTTCTATAAGACTCTTCCCTGACACCAGGCATCAATTAATCAAAAACAGAAATAGCAAATAAAAATAACAATATAAATAAAGGCAAACAAAAATCTTGGGAATACATCTAAATATATGTGGCAGATTTATCCTCCGTACAGAAAAAGATAAGAAACAAAAAATTAAGCACCACACCTAGGAAAAAAATAGACATTCAAATCAAGGGATCTGGAGGAATGCAGAGATAGCATGGCTGTTCTATAGCAATGAATATCACGTGTGTGAATTTAGGGCATTGTGCTGGTTGGTTTTTTATCGACTTGACACAAACCTGCACATATCTGGGAAAAGAGAATCTTAGTTCATAAAATGCTTCCATACGATTACCTCGTAGGCAAGTCATTTGCTAGATTAATGATTCATGTCGAAGGACTGGGGACAGCGCCACCCCTAGGCAGGAAGTCCTAATTTGTCTATGGAAGCAGTCTGAGCAAGCGCGGAAATGAGCAGCACAACAAACAGCAATCCTATACGCCCTTCTCTTCCGTTCCTGTGTCCAGTTTCCTGCCTTTACTTCTTGTTTTATTTTAAAATATTTTTGAGATTATAATTTAATTGCAACATTTCTCCTTTCTCTTTACTGCCCTCTCCAACCCTCCCATCTACCCCTCCCACTCTCCTTCAAATTCATGGCCTCTTTTTTCACTCTTTGTTATTGTATGCATATGTAAGGTCTCCTGTAGTTGGTTTGCTACGGTGCTTGCTTATCCTCTAGCTCAGTAAAGAGGAAAGAAAGAGAGAGAGAGAGAGAGAGAGAGAGAGAGAGAGAGAGAGAGAGAGAGAGAGAGAGAAAGAAAGAAAGAAAGAAAGAAAGAAAGAAAGAAAGAAAGAAAGAAAGAAAGAAAAAGAAAGAAAGAAAAAGAAAGGAGGAAGGAAGGAAAGAAGGAAGGAAGGAAGGAAGGGAGGGAGGGAGGGAGGAAGGAAGGAAGGGAGAAAGAAAGGGAGAAAGAGAGAAAGAGAGAGAGAGAGAAAGAAAGGAAGGAAGGAAGGAAGGAAGGAAGGAAGAAAGAAAGGAAGAAAGAGAAAGAAAGAAAGAGAAAGAGAGAAAGAAAGAGAGAAAGGAGGAAGGAAGGAAGGAAGAAAGAAGGCCAACTGGAAGTGATTGCTCTTCAACTGATTTATTTGTCAACCTGTTATAGAATTAATATGCCTTCCCAGTGAGAAATCACTCTGCATACTTAGAAATTAATAAAGGAGAAAGCTCTTTAAAAATGTGGTGGTTCTGGCTAATATGCAAAGAGGAATCAGCCCTGAACAGGAACGTTTACCAGCTTGTATATGGGCTTGTGCATTCCACATATACTGTCACCCTTAAATCTCCTTCAGGTACTGGCCCCTGGTTACATTTTGAATAATTTAAACAGAGACAGGAGAGGAAGTCTGGCAACTTGAGCAGATGAGTGATTTACATAGCAAAGAAAGCGCCAGAATTATTTGTAAGTACACCAGGGTTGTTTTGTTTTCAAATAATTGTTACCCAGGTTCATCTTGCCCACCTGGAAGAATTATGGTTTTCTTCAGAGCAGAACAGGGATGGGAGATATAAAGCAGAGAATTTAATGATGGTTGCTGCTCTGCACAACTCCCCCCTCCCAGCCAGCTGTCCCTCAGAGGCATGTTCTCTGATAAGGAATGAGCCTAATGGCTGATTGTAAATCAGACTTGTTTCTTTGTGTTACGGAGAGCGGAGCCCAGTGGATGGTCGATCCCAGTGAGCAGAAATTTAGAGAAGCATTGGTCTAGCAGTCCTACATTTCACTTATCTCTAAGCAGTGTGCTTAGTGTACTCCTTATTTTGGGGGTATTTTGGAGGCAGCACTCTCTTAGCCAAATTCAATTTTGTGCGTCTTAATGTCTCCTAAGAATGTTTATTATTAAGTCCTTTACAGCATCAACTCTACTAGTTGAGGCTTCTTCTACAGCAAACCTTTATACATGCCTGCGATTTTGTTTTCATTCAGCATATAACTCCTTGGAGTTTGATGTGCTATTTATGATGTTTTGTGATAATATTAATATTTCTTCTATTCTATATATGTGTCTGGCCTATTTAACAGTATGCTTTATCTTCTGTTAATTATTCTAATTGGAAGTATATTTAATATGTAAATTATCAATTCGAACTTATTGTATAGCTCTTTCCTCTGGCCATACGATGATGACTACATTGGAGTAGAGATTCCCTTCTTGGCCTGGTAGCCATGACAATTAACTCAGTAAAACAATATGGAGATAGCGAGGTCCATGGGCACAGTAATGGAGCTGTTAATACTACCTAATGGAAAAGGGGCTCAATCACAGGACTTTCACCTGAGAGTGAAGCCTTCGCTTCCTCAGGTCTCCTCAGCTGCAAATGATTTTTGGAGATGCTAGCGTATATAGAAAAAAGGAAGGTTAGCTAACAGGGGGATTCCCTAATGAGCTCTTATCCACAGTAGGTTATGACTCTGTGGCGATGAAATTGTTTTATTATAACCTGTGCTCCTGTAAATAGCTGCTTTATGGGCAAACCCAATAAACTCATCGGTTCATGGGCACAGAAAGTGACAATGGCAAGATTAAAAGGAAAGACAATCATCTGAACGTCTTTAAAAAGAAGTTTCTTATCTGAGACTTACCTTTAGTAAAGGCTTCAGCAAACCGGAGGGACTTTCCAGTTCAAAAGGCAGAAGAGCAAGGAATGGGATCGCAGAGAACAGGAATCACGTCTGCAAATCACAAGAGCATCTTACAAAGCGTTCTGTAGCGTGGTGACGTGTATTTGGGAATTCTGGAAATAAATGATGGTAAAAATTAAACAGATCTGAAACAAGAAAAGCACATGGGACTTTCTGTCACGCCCCTCCTTCGTTACCCTCAGAGCCTCGGGAAAGAGCAGGGCTCAGTGAGGAGAGAATACTCAAGATTCTCCTCTACCTCCTAGAAACCTTTCTCCAATTATGGTGCTATTGCAATCCCGACATTTTCTTTATTTCAATAGTTTTATCTACACTATGTTCAAATGTCTTTAGAAAGCATTTATAACATAAATTATCACTATATAACCTATACTATAATAAATTTGCTAGCAATATATATATATATGTGTGTGTGTGTGTGTGTGTGTGTGTGTGTTTGTGTGTGTGTATCCGGAGCAATAATAAAAATCTAATTTTATGCTTTTTTTTTTTTTGTCTGTTGGTGGGAAATAATTGTTCTGTGAGGTGCATGTAGTATGTCCCATGTCTTATCATAATAGTGACATTCCCAGCAGATCTTCTTTGAGCTGGATTTGTCTGTATCTGTACTGTGTCTTTTGTGTAATTTTATATAATTCTTCATATTACTTTGCCTCTTGCACTGTAAATTATAACTCACAATAAGTGTAAAATCCACCCAACTTTTGTGGCCGAGAATTAGCCGCTTGTTTTTGAATATCATTAAACACAGCAGTAAATAGATTCTATTAAATATCCATAGCTTTTAAAGCAGTTTTTAAGAAGCCAAATGCAAATGTTGTTATTATTAGCTGGGCTGATAGCATCTGTGAAAAACAGAAATGCTTAGCATGCACAGCAGACTTCTTGGGAAAACAGCAAAAACCCAACTATAGATTGAAATATCATGTTTAGTGTTTTCAGTGTTGATCTCGAGCTAACTGA
Organism: Cricetomys ansorgei; assembly: GCA_026225945.1. NCBI lineage: Eukaryota > Metazoa > Chordata > Mammalia > Rodentia > Nesomyidae > Cricetomys > Cricetomys ansorgei. Next base: position 1,399,801 of record JAMJFZ010000271.1, on the reverse strand, counting down.
GCTAATCAGTCTCAGAAAGGTCAACCTAACTGTTCGGGTGATGTGACAAGGATACAAAATGTGACATTTCAAAATAGACGGAACCAAAGAAAGTATGTCACTGACTGATTCTTTCCCGGTCGAAGGAGTCATTGTTTAACTAAGCCACCATTAAAATGTTCTTCGGTTTGAAAAAAAAAAAAAAACCAGAATCTGTACAATTATATGATTTTTAACTTTATGAAATGCCATCATCCTAAAACCTTAAATGTACAGATGTATAACTGAATATAAATGTATCATTAGCCTCTAACCTACAATTCCAAGTAACTGCTTTTCCTGAGAAGGCACAAAAATATCACCTACCTGACAGTATACCCAAGTCCTTCAAGGGCTTTTTCACAGTTCTTGCCTTCAAGCCAGAAGTTTCATGCTGGTAAGAGTTTGGAAAACAGGTGAGTCCCATCAACATATGCCCATAGCCAAAACTGATTTGCTAAGAGATGAGTTACTTGACAGAGATAATGGTGTATAGCAGCTTTTTTTAGGTTGATCCAATCACTGAAAACAGGGCAGGCAGAGTACATGACCCATGCTTATTAAATCTATATTAGCACGCTAAGACCAAATCCTGCCCCTTCTGTGAAGGAAGTAGTCCAGCAGAATTAGCATGTCTTCTAGTAGCTAGCTGGTAAGCGCAGGGAATGGCACCACACCAAGTACTCAGTACTTTTCTAATACGAGGCTCTCAGGAGTGATTGCAGCCAAACTGTCCTTGGTGAAAATAACAATCTGTATATCTGAATCTAGGCACCTTGACTCCTGCCAGCATCGTCACGTTTTTCATCATTCAGTTGGGGTATCAGGGAAGCCTAGGAAAAGAGCTGACTGGTACCTGCAGGGCTTGCATATTATTGCTTGCTGGATCACTAGCTCTCCACTGTGAACCTCACTCTTTGACAAGCATTCAATGGGACACAAATGTCTTCATGGCCTTTGTCCAACATAGAGACCATACATCTTTATCAGACATCCATGCCACCAAATTTCCCAACTGTGTTCTCCCAGTGCCCCAACTTTCCAGTCAAACCAGTTACCACAGATACTAAGTCTATATATAATTATACCTTTGGTTAGTTTTCTTTCTAGGCAAATAAAAAATAAGGAAAAAAGCTCTGGGCTCACGGTGCTTCTCCAAAGGCCAAAGACCACCTAATAAAAACCTCCATGCCAGACACGAGATAGTTAATAGAACCGAAGATTAGGGGAGATGTCACATGTTCTTTATAGCTTGCTGACCTCTATGCTATCTCAGAGTCCATACCAGATTGTAGGCCTGTAAGCTACAGAACCCATTTTCATGGACACACTTACTTTGCAAAAGAGTTTCTATGTAGTCATGCCTTAAGATTTATCGTGCGCCTGGAATTGGAATGATTGTTGTCTGAAAACTCTTTTCCAAATTGTACTATCTTTGTATATGCTTACAACAAACCGTCTGGCATTGGAGTCTCTAGAGCAAGAGTTCTCAACCGACCTAACGCTGTAACCCTTTCATAAGGTTCCTCCTGTTGTGGTCACCCCAACCATGAAATTATTTTCATTGTGACTTCATAACTGTAATTTTGCTACTGTTATGAATCATATTGTAAATATCTGATATGCAAATGGTCTTCCCTGTGAAAGGGTTGTTTGACCCACAAAGGGGTTGTGACCCACAGGTTGAGAATCTCTGCTCTAAATCAACTGAACAAAACTCATACGAGCTCGCAGAGACTGAGGCAGCAAGCAGGGGCCTACACGGGTCTGCAGCAGGTCCTCTGCATATATATTAACAGCTTTCAGTTTAGGATTTTTTATCGAGACTCCTAAGTGTGTGAACGAGTAGGTCTCTGATTCTTTTGGCTTCTCTTGCAGCTCTTTTTCCTTCCATTGTTTTGCCTTTGTCCAACTTTGACACAGTGGTTTTTGTTTTATCTCACTGTATTTTGTCTTGTTACATTTTATCTTTTAAAAGCCTGCTCTTTTCTACCGAGAGATAGAAAGGGGGTGGCTCTAGATGAGGAACTAGGAGACGGAGGGAGGAACTGGGAGGAGATTTGTTCTTTTCAGGAACTGTTTCAGCTAAGCTCTTAAATTTTCTCCTGAGCTCCGTGAATTTTCATATGAATTTTATCCTTAGTTTGACCATTTATTCAGAGCAGGCATTTGAGGTATTAAGGGAAATCGTACTTGCTTATAGATTGATTGTGATGGCCTCACACGGTTGTTGAGATCTTTAAAACCAGGGAAGGCTGAAGCACGGTTACCATGATCTCTTCAGTTCATCTCCAAAGTGGATCTCTATCTACTGGTTGCTAATTTGATCACTTATTGTGAAAAAAAGAGGCAAAGGCAGTTTGATTCTGTAGTCAGTCCGAGATATGCCTGTGAAATTCTAATCTTTTCTCTCTGCAGCTTGTAGGTTTCACTTTGAATGCAGGCCCTTTCAAAGCTGTTGTTTAGTTTTAGTTATTTAACAGCTCTTTGCTTTCTAGCCATATTATATTTTTAAATCCCCCAAATAAACATGACAAGACATGCGTTAAATCTATTTCAGGATTTCAGAGATATTTCAGTATGTAAGTAGTTGTAAAGGGTTTAAAATAGAAACATGCAGGTGATTGGGTTTGGGCCATGACTCATGAGCTATTCACAAACATCAGGGAAATTATAGCTACTCTGTACAAGTCATCTCTTTCACTAAGGATGAAGAAAATGCTGCTCTGTGTAGTAATTCTTTGGCCAAAAATAAATGAGTATATTTTTTAGATCTAAGTGGCCACATCTGTTTCTCTGGTTAGTCATGCCATTAATACAATGAGATGTGGCTTAATGGCCAGCAGACATGATATGAATTATTTTCAGTTCACAAAATATGTTGCCTAAAGACTCTCATACATATCTCCCCATGAAGTTTCAAAATAACCAGTGCCAGCCTGTCCATGCTATTGTTGACACGGGATTACTTGATATGTGTTTCACTAAACCTACCAATAGTGAAGATTGATTGAGAATTTGATTTGATCTGAGAGCATATATTAAAAAGATAGGTCTGTGTGGGTGTTTCTAGGAAGGATTGAGTAGTCCTTCCTCCAGCTTGAGCAGGGCAATGCAGTGGGCAGCCCAGATGCAAAGAGATCTGAGGAAAAAAATCAATGTTGCTTTTCTGCCTGCCTTCACTTTTTGTTGCTATTGTTGTTTTGTTTTTGGGGTTGTTTGTTTATTTGTTTTGAGACAGGGTTTCTCTGTTGTAACTGTGGCTGTTCTGGAACTCACTCTGTAGACCAGGATAGACTCGAACTCGTGAAGATCTGCCTGCCTCTGCCTCCCAAGTGCTAGGATTAAAGGCATGCGTCACCACCACTGGCTACTTTTTAGCTTCTAAAAAGAGAGTCTGTCTATGTCATTTTGCTGCTGCTGCTGCTGCTGCTGCTGTGATATCTCACTGACATCTGACTACAACTTGCCTTCTAATGTGGATGGAAGACTAGCTTCTCTCCAAGAATCTTTCAAGACTTTAGCACCAGATTGGGAAAGCTGATCAATCCAATTTCCTGACTTGAACATATGTATAGACCGGATGATTAGTCTCAGCTGTACATAAATGGTCACCACTGGATTACCCAACCCCAAATATTGTTAGCTATTCTAGTAAATTACCTTATATTATGAATGTATATACTAACATATATTAATCTAGGTTCTTCGAGACAGCCCTGAATAAAGATTGTGGTACAATGAGTGGTTCTAGAGAAATATTATTGTAAAATTATAAAGATGAATTTTTTTTCTACTTGGCTTGGCTCTATCTGGAGCTGGGCCTCTAATTGAAGTAAACCTAAAGTTGCTAAATATGTTCCTGTTGTGTGGAATACACTAATAATCCATGGTGTAGGGTGCTTTGTAACTATGTAAAATAAATGTGTTTAATATTCCTGATTGTGAGAAGCAAAACATTTGTTTAGTGAGTGAGTGAGTGTGTGTGTGTGTGTGTGTGTGTGTGATTTTTAACATTTCTGGAAACTGAAGAATACAATATTTGCTTGTTTCCTCTCACATCTCAGGATAAAGTAACAAAGAAAAAGAATGAGCTCAGAGATTAAATTTCCCAGTCCCAGGTACACAGAAGCAATGTGAGACCTTCTAACTGTACCCCGAGAGAAGAAAATTTCTCAAACAACCAGAGAGCTGGACTGGCAGAAACCAAACTCAAGCCCTCATCATATGGTCATCTACTCCCAATACAAGTTTAAGTCCAGCCTTGAAGGGTATGCACAGTTAAAATAAGATACTGATTGGGGAAAGTATGGTCTTAGAAAAGGGTAGAGATGTGTGGAATGGCCGGGTGGGTCCCACGACACTGAATTCTCAGATTACTGTGACTTTGTTTCATCTGACGAAGCTGTCTCCACACACTGAGTGGTGGGTGAATCCCAATCCCCACCCCTGCAGTAGTGCCACCTCCACATTTGACAAGTGAATTAATCCTGCATTACCAGTGGAGTCACCACCAATAACCTTCTGTGTAGGATACGGCAGTAGAGACTCATGCCAACCAGGGTCTAACTACGTCACTCACAGTTTGCCTCTAGTGCTAGAACCAGACTCAAGCCTCATCAGGCTACACAGTGGGGCCACGGGAAGGTGAGCAACACACCCGGAGAATTTCTCCCGTTTCCTAGTTCTTACAAACGGTTTGGGGATTATGTAAAATAGATTTTTAAGGTTATAAGACAATATGAAAAGGAATATAAAACCAGATCAAGCTAAATCTATTGATACGCATTTATCATTGAAGGACCCAAACTTATCAAAGGTGCTAAAGTTTATTTGGTTGGTAGGCTAATGTATGCATCAGAAGATGATCTACTGACAGAAAGATGGAGACAACTGATGATCTTCTTTGACTTAATGCTGCTAAATAGACTTAAAAACTCAGAAAAATTGGAATGCTAGAGTGGATTTGCCATGTAAAACTTCTTCTCCTATAATAGAAGGGATAAGAAGATGTGCCCTCCATTAATACTATAAGGAACAGATTTGTAAAAAGGGCCCAGAATCCCTGAGTGGTAAATTAAAATGTAAAGGTGTTTGGGTGACTTCAATGCTGGGTTGTGCCCATTGGCAATCCTTAAAAACTTTCGTTAAATTCTGCTATGCTTTCAAAATGTTATGAGTCATGCAGTAAGTCTTCAAATTTTACAATTCAAAACTTGTTTGGCCTATATCTTACACTGCATGAAATTATAAAATATTTATTCACCATAACATGACCTAAGACATATGTATGACTGTGTTGGTTTCATTTTTAATGAGAAAATCACTGTCAAGGGGTACAGATACTAATTTCTCTGGCTGTCATATTTTATCTCTTTAGGAAGATGAATATGAAGTCAAATAAGAAGATTGTTTAGTGGTTCTACAGTGTCTGTTGATGTGATTAGAGTGTTTGACAGCCTCCTGTTTTGACAGCTAGAAGCACTGAGCATCCACACATGTACCTGTCTCCAAAATAGAATAGGTTTATTTCTGGGACAGGACTGCCACGTAGCACAGTTCCAGTAGGTTCATCCACGTGTTGATCTACAGTTCCAGTGGGTTTGTCCCCATGTTGATCTGTATAAGTCATGCCTCCTAGGGTTGTACAAGAGAGTGTTCCTGGTGGAATCATTTTCTCCAAATGGTATCTTAATGCACACAGTTATTAATGTGCCCTTGACACTCATTTTTGCCCTTTCTGGTGATGGCTTTTTCTCTTTATAATTGGCACTTTCTGAGTTTTGCTATCTGTTTCTAAACACTATCTTGTTATTGTCGGAAAGCTTGCCCGTGAGATGCTTTTTAAAAACAAGACATATGGCATTTATTTACATTTTAAAGGTTTTATAAAAGTCGCAATGGAGCTTCCAAAAGCTTCCAAAACAGTGCCCAAGACTATAATTCTTTAAACCTACTCATGCCATGGTATGGTTTGAACAGGAAATGATCTCCATATACTCAATTTGGTTCCCAGCTGTCTTGGAAGTGCTGGAGACTTTGGAATACGGAACTTGTATGGAGCAAATCAGTAATCGGAAGAAAAAGTCCTTAGGGTGCTGACACATCTTGCTCTGGCCCCTCCTGTCTCTGGCTTGTTTCCTGGCCAACATGAGATAAGACACTTTGCTCCTCCTTTCTCCCCTCCCCACAATGCTCTGCTTTACCATGACCCAGATATGGCAGAACAAGCAGTTGTGGGATGAAACCTGAAACCGTGAACCAAAATAAACTTTCCTCTCTTCAAGCTTCTCTGTCTGGTATTTTGCCTCAGTAATGAAAATGTAAACTGGTAGAAGTCGCGATCTGAATATCCTTTAGCCGAGTCAGTTTAAACTGCTAGTCTAGAGAAACTAAAAACACGGGAAATGATGTTTGGGCCCTGTAGCACCACTCAGTATTCCCTAACTGTGGCACTGGCGACTCTTTCACAAGTTATCAAATCAGTCTATGACATAGATGCCCTGCTAGTAGGAGCCAACGGGCAGAAGGTAGCAACCACTGTAGACATAATGGTAAAGCATAGGAGCATAAAAGGATAAAAGATGCACCCAACCAAAACTCAAGGGCCTGCTTTCTACCTCAGGAAAAAATTCTAGTTCAGTGGTATAGGGTATGCAGACCTTTTTTTTTTTTTTTTTAAGATTTCTAAGTGTGGCTTAAGAATCTTCTTTCCAGCAGCCACCTGAAGATGTTTCCAAAACTAGCCTGCAATACGCAATTCACTGATTTACAACGAGAGTTTCGGTCTCAGCCTCGGAAGGTAGCTTCACTTAAATTGAGTCCGCTGATGGGAAAAGAGAAGGATCCTGTTAGTATTGCCAGCATAGATGTGATTTCAGGGCTGACTGCTTGGTATTGGGTAGTGAATTAAGGACTCATCCCTGATCAAGACCAATTCTTCACGCTCAGAATTTCTCAGTTGCCTGTAGTTCTTTCTCGAGGGGTAGAATTTCATGAGATTTTCTCATGACATTAAATCATCCTCTGCTGGTGTGGGGGTCGGGACCCTCGCCCCGGGCCTAAGATTCAGGTCCCTAGTATAGAAAAAGACCAAAACAGCCAAACTTTAGTCAGGCTTCTAAGAGCACCAAAATTGTATAGGCCCAAGCCAGGTGCACCGTGACCCTGGAGAGTTCCCAGAGTTAAAGAAAAAACCTTTTCTTAGACAGATGAGACGGCCTTGGGCTAGAGAGCTCCCCCTTCCCCCGTGGACCGCCCATGGCCTTGGGCAAAAGAGTTTCCTCCACCCAGTTGCCCAGAACCTTGAGCACGTATTCTTTTTAGGAGCCCGTGACCTTGCTATATGCTAGCGCCAATCAGTTTAGAGGTTAACTGGCCCCTACCTATCAAAATGGGAAAGCAATTTGGGTACCAATCAACTTGTACCAAATTGGTCTGTGCCTAGCAACTGTACAGCCCCCTAGCAACCGTTTCAACGGTAAATAAAAAGGCTTGCTTTCTGCCCCTGGGGTCGCTTCTATCCTGCGTGTTAGAACAGCCCCAGTATACTGGAATAAATCCTCTTGCTATTTGCATCGATATCCCGTCTGTGAGTCTCTGTGGGGGTGCGGCATTCCGGTTTGGACCCTGGGGGTCCCAGTTTGGATCTCTGAGGTCCAACACTGGTATTTCCTTGTTCATGTCTCATTTTGGCAGCCATATTGGGTAAAGCTCCCTGCATTTCTAGGAGACACCGCCTCGCAGCAGATTCCCTAACACTCTGGCTCTTAGAGTCTTCTGATCCCTCTTCCACAGGGTTTCCTGAACCCACATTTTTGAGTGCCGACTTGTCCTCATTGCTTTTAATATTGCACCGTGTAGACGGACAATGATTGATTTACTTCTTCCCTCTGTGTGACTCTATGAATTGGTTCCAGTTTACAGTAGTAATCCACAATGCTTCTATGAACGTTTGGATCCGAGCCTTTTGATGAACATACATGAACTCCTGTTGCACATATACCAGGGATGGGTCCACTGTGTTATATATGTGATCAGCTTAGGAGATGTAATGGTAAGCAGTCTTCCAATATAATTTCACAAAGCAGTCCTGTTGGAAGCACACAAGAGTATACTTGTATATATGCATATCAGTGAGTCTGCGTTCTGCTGTTTGCAGTGTCATGCTTCTGTGTGCTTAATTTGCATTTGCTTTAAGTGGGCACTTGTTTTTCTTTTTAGCCGAGTACGTATCTTCTTTTGTGAAGTTGTTTTTTTTTTTTTTTTTCCCTCCCAAATATTCTGGCTCTAAAGCCTTTGCTAGCATGTATGCAGCAACTTTCACTGTCTGGATCCCTATATCACCATCTCACTTTTATCATCTGATGAAGAAAACTTGTTCAGTTAAATATATGCATTTTGTCTTCCGTAATTAATACAGAAAATACAGCTAAAGGACACAAGAGCGACTCGTTAGCCATGAGCTATTGTGCCGGTGGCTGGACTCCTCTCATCCATTTGAAAGGAGACTCTACTTGTTTCGTACATAAAGGGTCTTCTCCAACGTGCCACAGGGTTGAGAGAAGACGTAAGTGTATAAGCTTCATGTAGCCTATATCCGCAGTCATTATCATGCCACGTTTTATCTAGTGCACTGCGACATTTTCATACCTGAATCACCTTATGCTGAATTTTGCCCCACCAGTGTCACCCTCCTTCACCTAGAGGCGTAAGTGAAGGGTATTATTAGTGAGGCGTTTACTTAGGGACAATTATTGTTTTAGTTGCGGACATGTTGAATCTGAGGCACTGTATTTAAGAGATTTCAAAGTGGGAAGCTTCCGCAGACCTCGGATTTCACTAGGTGGGTAAGGGCTGGAACACCGGAGTATCTGGGAATTGCTGAGGGCCTACTGCAGAGCTGGGAACCGTGAGAACAGAACCTTGATATACAGTGCCACTTAGCGGTCAGAGAGGAGTACTACAAATCTACATTCCAGCTAAGCTTTGTGGGTGTTTACCTAAATGTTGCCTAAACCATTTACTAAAATGGTTTCTGCTAAAAGATTTTTTTCACCCTCACACGGGCCCATTTCCAACTTCTTGGCACATAGATTTCTCGTTCCCCTGTAGATATGAACACAAATATATAAGAAGCTAAGATAAAATGTGAGCGGGATGGTGTGACGTTTGTCTTTCTGAGACTGTTACCCCACTTACACTTTTCGGTTCCAGCCTTTTCACTTAAGATTCGGAATCTCATTTTTATTTAAGGCTTAAGTAAAAATCCCATTGTATATATGTAAAATATCCATCCATTTACTGATGAACACCAAGGATGATTGAGACCTCTTTGCTAGGGCAAAAATGTAGCCTTAAATACGGATCTGCAAGTGTCTCTGTTGACTCTGCATCCTTTGGCTACATGATCAGTGGTCATGGGGCAATTTAAATTTAATTTAATTTTATGAGGAACTACCATACAGATACCCACAGTGTCTTGCATACCTCTATCAGCAGCGCATAAGGGCTCGCTCCCATGTCCTTGCCAGCATGGAGGTTTTATATTTTCTTAATGATTGCCATTCAGATTAAGATGAAATGGCCTCATTTCAGTTTGGGCGGGCATCTCCCTGATGGCTCAGCCTGGGAGACACTTTTTAATGTATTTATTGGCCATTTTTGCCTTGTCTTGTGAGAACTGCTCACTCATTTCATTCTATTTGTTGTTGACTGACAAACTGGAGGAAGTTAATTTTTGCAGTTTTAAAATATATATTCTAGATATTAATCCTCTTTCTGTAGAATAGCTGGCAAAGATGTTCTCCCATTTATAGTCTGCCTGTTTGCTCTGCTGAGTTGTGTCCTGACCTCACGGGGTTGGAACTTGACCTAGATGTAGGTCTTTCTTTTTCAGTAAAATGGAATTTAGCCGTGAATGTGGTTTGTTTGTTTTGCTGTTTGTTGTTTCCCAGGATGAAATAGAAAACCTGACATAGTGTTTGAAACATTTTCTAGTCAAACTTTTGGCTTCCTTAGTGTGTGCCATTGGGAAAGAGTGTACACAAAGTAAAACATCTTTAGATTCCAACTGGGCACAAACCTCATAAAGTCTCAGTTGAAGCCGGATGGTGGTGGTACACGCCTTTAATCCCAGCACTCAGGAAGCAGAGGCAGGCGGAGCTCTGTGAGTTCGAGGCCAGCCTGGTCTACAGAGTGAGTTCCAGGACAGCCAGAGTTACAACAGAGAAACCCTGTCTCAAAAAAAAAAAAAAAAAAAAAAAGAAAGAAAGAAAAGAAAAGAAAAAGAAACAAACAAACAAAAAGTCTCAGTTGAAATCTCAACTATAAGTCATAGCATCGGTGCATTGATGATAACTCTAGTTTCTCTGTTTATGCTTAATTTTCAGAATGTGAACCAGGGAATACGAATGCACATGACACATCTACAACAGAAAATAAACAAACAAAGACAGACAAAAATATTTTATATCCTGGCAGATTTTGATTGTATCAAATAAGATTGTATAAATAAGAAATCATTATTTTATGTAAGTTGTATTATGCCATAGGTATAAATATTAGATTTTGATTAAAATCACCCTTAATTCACAAAGCATGAAACTAATAGAAACTGATCAAGAACGATACAGTAAAATGATACAGGCTCCCTGGAGGGTTGCCACGTAACAGAAATTGGCACTGGATTCTGAGGCCGGAAGGTTGAATAACTAACGGCTTCAGCTTAGCTAATTTTTGAATTAGACAAAGTGGTTACTTTATCCTTTGGATTCGGTTTGCTCACCTGTTTTATAAGGGTCATGGCTTCTCCTCCGTCCATCAGCTTTTATGAATCCATAAGATAAAGGAAGTGAAAACGTTTTGAAAAATGTAAGACTTGACACAAGGGCATGGTATTAACTCATGGAATGTCTTAGGCAAGGAGGCAAACAGGGATAATGCACAGCTGTTACTGAGGGTAGGAGATTGTAGGTGTGTCATGGAGGACTGCTGTTTCTGGCTGTACCTTGAACAACTGTGCTTGCTAGCTATAGTCTGGATGCCCGGGAGATGTTTTCGCTGCCTAGACAGAACCGAAACAGGAATGCTGAAAATTTCAGAATCTTATAGCCCCTTCTTGTTGGATAATCCCATAGCAAATTTACTTCTGTTAGCATCTGCAAGGATCTAAGAGCCCCAGTCATCCCCACAGGCTCCTCCTTTTAAGAATCAGCAATTTCATGAACAATTACATCTTTACTCTGTAAGGAAAAAGATAACACCGTCAGTTATCATTTACAAATATTTATATTCTCAGCTCAAAATCCAGTTTACAAGGACTAGGAAAGTGACAAAGCAAACAGGAAGTTTCACTCTGGGTTTCCCTACGAGCCTCTCAGCAACCACCCCCAACAGGCTTTTAAAGGATTCTAGAAAGTTGCCACATAGAGATAGACACTGAGTTAAGAGGCAGAGAGGTTTATTACTGGTTACTTTTATGATGCATTCGTTAATTTGTTCATTTGTTCATTATATAGGCAATAATTCACATGACCATTCATGAGAATGACACTTATTAAAACATCTGCTCCTCTCTGCTAACTCGCCAGTCCTTATGCGCAGCTAGCCTTTCTGCTGTACATCCACCCATGTTTCTTTACATACACAGGGCAAAACAGTTGTGTGTGTGTGTGTCTTTTCCCTCTGCTTTTTCAAATATAGGTTTGCTAGGTGAGCACTCTGAAGTGTTGGGGACACAGCCTTATTTGTAGTAAGCACAAGTAGCCAAGTCTGATTCATTCAGAAGGTTATTGCCCTTCTGAGGAGGAAATTTAATCCTCTGTAGCAATTTTAATTTTAAAGTAAACTGTGGTGTGATGGCACGGCTCTGACCCTGGACGATAATCTCATTTCATAGTCTTGGAACATTCTGGAGCATCTGGTGTCCTTAATATATCCCAAGAGTCATATTATAAAAGTGCTTAAAAGAAACTTCTTGAATTCAATTAGATTTCTGAAGAAACTTGCCTGCTTAGGCTTGGGTTCTTCTTTATTTTAAATGAAAAGTTAGAGGCTGAGACAAGTGTCCAGTATTTTAAAATGAAGTAGCAAACATGAGAAGATAGAAACTGCATAAATCTAACTTCGGTCCACCCATCGACTGATGCAGGCAACACCGAGCCTCCATTCTGTTCCTGTGGGCACAGGGATGTTCCCAGCCCATGGATGACTATATTTCAGTTTCTGGCATACTCCATTACATCAGATTTTTTTTTTGCATCTAAATTATTGTTTTCCTTCTGTTGCTTCCCTGCTTCTGCACATTCACCCTTTAGCCTTACTCAAAATTACAGCCATCTTCATTCTCAAAGTGTAGTAGCATGCTGTAGTAGTTTGCTTGTGGTGTTGCTCACCAAGAAAGATGAGGAGGCATTTTCACAGATGCAAACCCTGCCAGACCTCAGCAGAGGGAACTACCTGTCATGGCAAGTACCTTACTGGACAGTGGAACCCGGATCGTCTGATCTCAGGAGTTTTTATTGACACAGAATCACCTCAGGTCTTCCATTGAGAGCACATGCAGATCATGAGGAATCAAACATCTTATACATAAAGCCAACACCTGCATGCCAAGGCCCAGGCAGCCCCTCCCCTAACAATGTACAAAACAACCATTTCAAACGTAACTGGAAACTTCCGCAACAGCCTGCACTGCCCCCAATACTTTCTCAAGCTTATTTTTTTTAAAGGCTAAGTCTTTACATAATAATAACACAAGACCTGCATTACCCAGTCCCCTTGCTTCTGAGCAAAAGCACGTAAGATACTGAGATACAGGGCAATGCTCTAAAGACTATGGAAGCATTAACAGAATAATGCATGGCAGCAGTTATCTTTCAGGTTAGCAAAACTTAGCACTAGGTATACGCAGTTTCTTGTTGATATCGTAGACTCCAGACATGAGAAAAATGATGACAGAACACTAAGAACAGTCACTGGCTTAAGCCAACGTAGGTTTTTCTTTTCAAGATCATTCACGTATTTAGGGAACATGGATAGACATGCATCCCTTTATTTATTTATTTATTTATTTATTTATTTATTTATTTATTTATTTATTTTTGCTCCATTGTTGTCCTATGTGTTCATTCATCAATAAGAAAATAAGTCAGAAACACCACAAAAGATAATTGACAACAGTAGATCCTAGACAAGTATGACCTAACATTCTTGTAATTCTCAGAGGTCAGAGAGAGTAATGAAACAAGTCAGGGCATCATAACATCAGTGCCTTGTCAAATATTGCTGTATGTTGAGAATCAATAAAAGACGCCAACAACGCCTTGGCCTTTGTAGTCAAAAGAGGAGAAAAGGGTGGCCTTCCTGTATTTACAAACACAATGCAGATAAAAAAAATAAACCTCTTAAGGAAATTCTCATCCAACAATGAGGTTTTCACACAAACTATGTTCTTCCATATAACTGTTTACCAGAACATATCATATGGTTAGAATCAATAACAACCTATTAGCAAAACCACTATCAAGTCCTTGAAAGAAAATAGATCAATACTCTCAAATCCTGCATTCTTACTCTTGAACATAAATCATAAAATTATACTGTAGACCACACAAAATTATCTACACAGTGCATTAATAAACAGTGGGACCTCTGTTGCATACTTCTTAGAGGAAGAAAATGAATTAGCAGCAGCATTCAGGAGATTCTCTGTGGTTGACATGGGCATCTCTGTCCTGCTTCGTAATTCCTTACTGATACACTGAATCTGAGCTTAAGATCCCATAGAGCAGCATATGGTTTTTGTGGTCAGACTATCACCCTGTCTTAGAGTTAAGTAAATGCCCTGTTACTGTTTTCAGTTTTGTTATCTATTAGATTGGCTGCTTTTATAAATCTGTTTTGTAAAAACTTAAAGAGGATTGCAGGAGCTACTATGTTCCCAATCTCCATCTTTGTATTTGGGGCTCTTATCTACCAAATACTCCTTCTTCTGCTTACTCTAATAAGTGTGTTCCCGCTCTCCCAAGAGACTCGCTTCCTTTCTCCTGGGGTCCTTTCTAAAACCAGCTCTTTTTCAAAAGATGACATCACATTGTTTTTCTTCTTTGCATTTACTACTATCTGAGTTGACCTTGTTTCCTCTATTACTGTCTGCCTCTTTAAATAGACTGTTACTGTCTGAACCTGGGAAATTTCCCCACCTCCTTCAGTTCATGTTTCTATCCCCATTCCCAAAAAGAAAATATATTCAATGAATGGATGACAGTATCCAGCCTACGGGTGTTATTCAGTTAATGATTCTTCTCTCTTCTTGAGGAAATCACTAGCATTTAACATGCTTGATATCAAATAATCCATAAAACAGTGAGAAATCAGAACATTTTCTGTATAGGAAGCATCTCTAGATTCATCCTTTAAACCCCGTCCGTCTATATCTTGTCTAACTTTGATGTATTCTGTTGCTGTGTGTGGTAGTTTGAATGAAAATGGTCCCCATTGGCTCACAGGGAGTGGTGCTGTTAGGAGGCCTTATTGGAGAAAGTGTGTCACTGAGGAAGGGCTTCGAGGTTTCAGATGCTCAAGCCAGACCAAGTGTCAGTCTCTCTTGCTGCTGCCTGCCAATCCAGCTGTGGAATGACCCAGATGTAGAACTCTCAGCTCCTTCTCCAGCGCCATGTCTGCCTGTGGGCTTCCATGCTCCCCACTAGGATGAGAATGAACTAAACCTCTGAATTGTGAGCCAGCCCCGATTGAATGTTTTCCTTTATAAAAGTTGCCGTGGTCATGCTGTCTCTTCACAGCAATAAAACCCTAAGACACTGTATAAAATACCTGTAGTGGGGCGGGGGGGGGGGGGGGGGGGGAGAAGGCTTCAAGGAGGAAAGATTTGCTTTAGTTCACTGGTTCAGAGGTTTGAGTCCACGATTGGCTAGGTTTCTCTGGGCTGAGGCAATGGCAGGGAGCCCTGGGAGCAGCTATTCAAATCGTGCTGGGCAGGAAGCAGAGAGAGGAAAGAGCACCATTTCTACCATTTCTCTTCCACATAAGACCCCAGCCTTTCACAGAGCTGACCACACTCTGGGCAGGTCTTTTCACCTCAGGTAATCATTGCTAATGATTCTCTCCTGACCTGACCATAAGTGCTTTAGGTCCCTAGGCATTCCCCAGTCTAATCAACTGAGAGTCAGAATTAACCACGGCACTTTATGTGTTGCTGGTTTAGTTAGCAAAACTCTCTTCTGAATTTGTCTACCTTTCCAATGTCTGCATTCCCAACCAGTGTCTTTATATAAAATTTAGTGATAAAGTTGCTGGAAGCTACAGATAAGAAATATCTGTAGACAAATTTTCACTCTAGAGTGAAAATTTTTGCTTATGGTCAGAATCTTGAGAGCAATGGCAGGTTTTATATTTGGCTGCCAACTGTGGACAGAAAAAAAAAGTCATTCTTAGTGGACTTGATAAAATAACCTAGAGGTTAATGAAACATTCATGAACTTGCAATAACCTCCTTCTAGCCTCTTCACTGGTCACAAAAGATTTCAGGGGGAAAAAAGAAGAGGCTTGATGTTGCGTGAAATTCAAATATAGAAATGTAGCATCAGTTCAAGAATTAATGGCCAGCAGGAAATTACAGAACAACTAATATCATTAATGGAAATTTATCTTGCTCTACCAACCACACCACGCTTTAGAAAATACTTGAAAATCTCATTGCTCCACAATTCAAAGAATGTTTCTACAGTCTGGAACAGAAATCCCTAAGTTGCTATATCATTTCATTCCATGTAAATCATTAATTAATTGCTGCTTTAAAATGTAGGGTATTTCTTTTAAAAATACAGTAAAATAAATGTTTGTGAAGTTGCTAACTATTGCCCATACAAAGAACAAGAGACAATGCAGAGCTCACATGAGGCTGGTCATAAGGATTCAATAGAATTTTTTTTTTTAATTTGTGTGAGTATGCCACATCTGTGGGTGCCTGTGGTGGAACTTACAGGTGGTTGTGAGCCATCTGACACGGGTGCTGGTACCCACTTTTGTGCAACAAGTGCTCTTAATCCTGAGCCATCACTACAGCCCAAATATGAGATAGTTTTAAGGCCTTTCCCCCATGTGATCATTTTCTCCCCACTCAAACTTATATTCGGTTCTTTTATTCTCCAGATAGTCAGAAACTCCTGAAGCTAACTGTTTTGACTTCTCCTGAATGTATGGGTTGGAAAGACGACTCAACAGTTGATAGCATTTGCTGTTCTTGCAGAGAATCAGAGTTCAGCGCTCAGCCTCTGAGCTCAGGTGTTTTCACTCTTTCAGAACTCCTCAGGTGTTCTGCTGATAGCACATGCAGATCATTAGCAATCAAACATCCCCCACAGAAACCCAGCACCTGCAGACAATACAAAATGCCAAGGCCTATGCATCCCTTTTTCCAACAGTGCACAAAAAACAATTACTTTACACATAACTAAAAATAAACTTCTGCAACACTGGAGTCTAGTAACAGTTGAGATCTACCCTTCTAAAGCAAAGGTCAAGGCTTGTTGCTGAGGCTGTTCTTCTCTTGTACTTGACGATTGGAATCCCATGATTCAATATTCTATACTAATGTCTGCAACAAATGTCTAAACATGTTTGATTTTCAGACAATGAGCCAAATAGTAATAAATAATAATAATAATTAAGTAATAAATAGTAAATAGAATTCTATGATAGAAGTACATATAAACTCCAGGAATTATAAACATTTCACTATATTCTTAATTATGGAGAATGGAATGTAACTGTGATTATTTGATTCAATTTGTACTGAAAAAAAAAAGCATTAACAATTGTGACAAGACGGGTTATCAGAATGATTTAAAATTCCTCAGGCTGACAGCCAGAAAACATGGCCAAGACTGCCATCTGGAGGGAAATGAAGAATAATGCACACTGGAAATCTAATTCCGAAACAGTAACTGAAAGTTGTCCATCCTTGTGACTTTCACTGAGGAATTACTAGAACAAGAAATTTTTACAGACAAGCAGTAGAAGCAGAGAGAATGTAATCTTCCGGTCACATTGCAGCCTCTTTCTCGATGTGGTGGACTAACTTCCTTCCAAAGCGCCTCCCACGTGACTTACTATCCCCCAAAAGGGTATTCTGAGAGCCCTCACTGTAGCAAAAGCATGCTGCCCTTCCAGGCTGCTCTTCGGCTGTCCCTGCCTGTCTGCGGTTTTCATGCTTGCTTTCTTCGTTTCTTAGCAGTGCTTGTTTTTCATCTCCAGATACGCTTGCACTTTTGCGTAGGCACGTGGTGTGCAGGTAAATGTTTGTAAGGTCAGAGAGGTCAGAGATTTTCCCCATGCGGTTCTGAAATATTTATAATTCGTGTCTTGATGGAGTTCTTTTCTCTGTATTACAAAGGGGTGCAGAGTTTATGACCAAAATAAAGATTTCTAAGGGGATGCTATTTAAAACTTACCGTTATCCTTTCTACAACTTTCCCAGGTTCCATACCTGATGACATTTCAGATACTGTCCGAGTTTGCTTTCTGTTGCTGTGATAACCACCATGAGCAGAGCAGCTTGGGGAGGAAAGGGTTGATTTCATCCTACAGTTGTAGTCCAGCATGAAGGGAAGTCGGGATGGGAGCTCAGGGCAGGGACGTGGAAGCAGAGGCCAAGGAGGAATGCTGCTTCCAGGCTTGCTCCCTGTGGCTTGTTCAGCCTGTGTTCTTATACAACCCGGGACCACCAGCCCATAGGCGGCACTATTTACAATAGACTGGGCCCTCCCACATCATCCATCAATCAAGAGAATGTACCACAGGCTGTTATAATGATGGTGTTTTCTCCATGAGTTTCCCTCTTCCTAGCTGACTCTAGTTTGTATCAAGTTGACAAGAAAACACAGATATCTTGAAAGATATTTAATCTCAAGATGCTGTAGATACAGAGGCATCACTTAGAGTTAAAATTCCAAGTCAGGCTATGTTTGTTCATACAGATTTGATTATCTCTCAACTGTTATCTCAACTGTTACAGAGAGATAACTGGAAAGGGTAGCTGAAGGCACAAATCTGACATTGTACTAGCTTCTCATAAAGTGTTTCTCCAGAGAAGTCCTCTCTCCTCCAGGCTGCAAAATCTTTCCAGGTAAGAAGGAATGGTTGCAAACAAACAGCTTAGAGTCCTAATTCAGGATGTCTTTCTCTCAGGTATTGGCCCCACTCCAAGAGTATTAAGGTGCAGCAGAGGGGGAGGGAGTCAAGGAGCAATTTCATTCACCTTGTTTTAACTGAAACCTGCCTATCCTTTCTCAAATTATAAATATTCTCTCTACACCACACTTCTCATGCAGTCTCTCTGTGTGCTGTGTGCTCTCCTTGTCTACTTTCTGCCTAAAATTAACTTCATGTGCTTTCAAGGATAAGGTAGAGTATACAGGTTCAGCAGGAATCACTATGGTACCCCAGATGAGAGAGAATCTTTCTGAAGCTTCATTTTTCAAATTTTAGTTCCCTGTTCCTTCCATTTTCTCATCAATAGAATGATGACCACAGTAGCATTTGTGTCATGGAGACATTAATAATGGCTTATATTAGTAAGTATCCAAATTAAAACATGTTTTACACTTAAGACTAGTGACTGGCTCATGTTCCAGAAACGCTGGCCAACTACTCAGGTTTATAGTACTTTTACTATGGAATTTCTGATCGCAGTCCTTGATGGCTGGAATGCATTCTACATCTGCACATCTATCTCTATAAGTATACGCCAAGAGACAATTTTTACATGAAATATAGAAATTTAGGAAATATATTTCCTATATAGGAATAAAGGAAAGAAATGTCCATTCAAGTGCAAAAGTACACAAAACACAGTGGACAGGAACAGAAGACAAATTCCCCATGTCATGTAATATTCAAAATACAAAGTGTACAGAAAAAATAAAGGATATTGAACAATCAATATCAGAGCTGAAACTAATAAAATAAAAATAAAAAAAATACACACAAAAATCAATACAATGAAGTTAGTTCTCTGAAAACACAAACAAGATCAGCAAACCTTTAATGAAAGTCACCAAAAGAAGTAGGGTAAAGTCCCAAATTATTAAAATCAGAACTGAGCAGAGACATTAAAATAGGTATCAATGGAATCCAGAAAATCACACCTTAAAAACCTATATTCTACTCAATTAGAAAACATAAAGGAAATGATGAATTTCTAAATGAATATGACCAAAATTAACCAAAGATGAATAAATAATACAAAGAGGCTTATAGCCAGCAGTGAGACTGAAGTGATACTTGAAATTCTCTCAACTAAAAAAGTCTAAGACAAGATAGATTTGCTGCAGAATCTTATCAGACCTAAAAGAATAAATGCCAGTCCTAATAAATTATTCCACAAAATAGAAAAAAGGAAGGCTTCTAAACTCTTTTCTATGAAGCCAATAGCATCTGACACCAAACCCAGATAAAGACACAACCAAAAAGATAATAACAGATCAATCTCCTGACTTAGATGCAAAATTTCTCAATAAATACTTAAAACAGATTCAAGATCAAAAAGATCATTCACCATGACCAAATTGGTTTCATCCTAAAGCATAGGGATGGATGGATATATATACCAACAAATGAAACTCATTACATACATGGACTGGAAATGGAAATCACATGATCATCTCAATACATGCAGAAAGGCTTTTGACAAAAATCCAACATTCCTTTTAGAGAAGTGGCAGAATACAAAACTGGTACACAAAAACAATAGGCTTAGCCAGGTGGTGGTGGTACACGCCTTTAATCCCAGCACTCAGGATACAGAGGCAGGCAGAGCTCTGTGAGTTCAAGGCCAGGCTGGTCCACAAAGTGAATTCCAGGACAGCCAGAGTTACAACAGAGAAACCCTGTCTCAAAAAACAAAGAAAAAAAAAAACTCACTGTCAACAATAAAAGTAGGCTTCCTTTCTAACAATTACAAACATAATGGGAAATAATCTCACCCACAACACACAGAGACATTCAGACAAACAAACATACACACACACACACACACAGACACACAGACACTAATAATAGTAATAATAATAATAATAATAATAATAATAATAATAATAATAATCTGGGAATAAATGTAACCAGAAAAATGAAAGACCTCTATAACAAAAACTTTAAAACATTCAGGAAGAAAACTGAGGAAGGCAACTCCCTGGTTCCTGGACTGGAAGAATTAATTTTGTGAAAATGGCTGTCCTACCAAAACCAATCTACAAATTCAATGCATTCCCAATCCAAATTCCAGGTCCATTCTTCATCAACATGGAAAAATAATCTTAAAATTTATATGGAAACACAAAAGGCCATGGATGACCAAAGCAAACCTGAGCGAAATGACTGTAGCAGGTATTGCATTACCACACAGGATACTGGCCAAAGGCAGACACAGACCCATGTAAGAGAACAGAGAACCCAGACGAAACTACACACAAATACACTTATTTGATTTTTGACAAAGATGCCAGAAATATATATTGGAGAAATGACTGTCTTCAACAAATGGTCCTGGGAAAAAATGGTTATCAACATGTAGAAAAATAAAATCAGAGAGTTCCATCTCTCATCCCGCACAAAACTCAATTCAAAATGGATCAAGGATCTCAACATAAGACTGCATACTTCAGAACTGCTAAAAGACAAAAGCGGTGTGTACACTTCAACACACAGATACAGGCTAAGCCTTTCTGAATAGGATGATGCAAACAGTGCAAGAAATATAGCCAACAACTTAGACATGGGAGTTCTTGAAACAAACAACAACAACAACAACAACAAAAAACCTTGTAGAGCAAAAGAAACCACCAATCACACACAGAAGCAGCTTACTGAATGGTAGAAAAACTGGCCAGTTATACCTCTCACAGAAATTGGGTATCTAGAATATATAACTAAAAAAATGGGGGAGGGATCAAGAATACAAACTATCCTATCAAAATAGGGAGCAGAGAACAGAGAATTGAACAGAGAAATCACAAAAGAAGTACGGCTAGTAAACACTTGAAAGGTGTCAGTATTCTTAGCCATCAGGAAAATGGAAATTCAAACTTGAGATTCCATCCCACTCCTATCAGAATGGCCACACTTTCTCATGAATTGTTGACCAGGGACACCTCAAGAAAACAAATGACAACAAATGCTGGTGAGGATTTGGGGAAAGAGGAACCTTCCATTCACTGTGAGTGGAAATGTAAACTGCTAAGTGCAAACTCATACTGATATGAATGTGGATGTTCCTCAAAACACTAGAAACAGAACAACCATTTGTTCCAGCCTTGCCTGCTGGACATACCCAGAAAAGACTGTATCCTGATTCATTGCTGCTGCCTTTACAACAGCTAGGAAGTGGAATCCGCCTAGCTGTCCATCAACTGATGAATGGGTAATGAACATGCAATGCATACACATAATGGAATTTTATCAGCTCTAAAGAGAAATAAAATTATGAAATTTGTAAGTAAATAGGTGAAGTTAGAACTACACTGAACAAAATGGCACAGGCTCAGAAATAAAAGCACCACCTGTTCTATGTGTATCCTTGTTGCAAATCTTCAGGCTTTTCTCTTTAGCAGGGAGAAGTACAGAAACCAGAAGAGGGTTGTTGCGGTGGAACATGACTTAAAGGAGTGGGGATAGCAGAATATAATGAGGTGATATAACTGAGAGGGTCAGTGCTGAGGCCAGATGGTTTAAACAGGGATTGGGCAGAGGCATGGAAAAGATGAGGGGGAGACAGAGAGGTTTAACCCAACTAACAATGCATGAGAAACCATATGGAAAGCTACCATTTTGTACACCAATTAAAAATGTAAGCTAAAACTAGACTTTTGGAAGGTAGGGAGCCTGCACGTCTGGGTAACACTGCTTCTAAAGGTCAAGGATTACTAAACAAAACTCCAGTGTCACGAGTCAGACACTTTCTCATGTATTGTTGGTCATGGACACCTCAGATTTTCCAAAAGCATGCACTCTTGCTACTCTTCTTGATTGCCCACCAGAACTAATTGATAAGACCCTATTGATTAAGACACCACATATGGTGGCCAAGTAATAAATCAAGTTGGAACTGAGCTGGACCCTTCCTCTCTATTTGCTAGCTTTCATGGTGCTGAAATGTGTTGTACAGGCTGTTGGGGATGAAAAGGCATCAGGAGTCACACCCAGATGTAGAGTCTATGAACTACATCCCAAGCTTCCAGGTAAGATGACCCCACAGGCACAACAGTGGCACAACAGTTATTGTGGGTAACCAACTCTGCTCAGTGGTTAGATCTGAAGCCCAATCCATAAGAAGGAAATCATGCCTGGTGCTGTAACCCTTGTTAAGAATCTGCTGAAGAATCCTTGGGTCCTGAAGGCAAACTACTAGATAAATTATCATTGTGCCTAGTGAACTAACTCCTAGTTTGTAACTGTGCTACTCCCAGCTTTAATCAGAGAAGCCTATATTTATGATGTTGGTGAATGTAAAGATACATGATTGTTGATTTAATTGTGCTGTCACGAAGTCAGCCTTAAGCAAAATATTTATACACCTCTCCTGCTCATGGAACATCACAGGCAAGAGACAGGGAACTACTTCTGGAATGTAGTCCTGACCTCACATCAGCTAGGACTGCCTGCTATGGGCCTATTGCACTCAATCATGGATTGAGGGAAGGGGTCATGGAGTCCTACTCCTCCATTCTGTAGTACTGGCTACCGATGGATACTAGGGCATTTCAGGGTCCAAGTGGTCTGCAACTCCTTTCAAAGACACACAGCCCTGGTTGTCTGATTGTAAAAAGCAATAGGCATGAGATGACTTATAAGGACTTATGTCCTCTGGTACAAAAGAAATTCACAGAATGGGAAAAAGGGGTCATAAAGACTGCTCAAAACTGCTCTCAAAGCCATCTTTAGTAGCTAAAGGCTATGTAACTGTGGGGAAAACTGCTCATTCCAAAAGCAAACCCAGTTCCACGTCTCTGCCATTGCCCTCCTTCCCAGGCCCGATGGTCCCATGGCTCTACTGGCCACAGCAAGTGGCGGGCAGGCAGTCCTTGTCTTCAGCTGTGTACCCACTGGTCAGATCATCAGGCTCTCAGCTCCAAATTCATCCATGATCACACAGACCATCCTAAGTGCAATGGGTCTCCAAGAATGTGTGAATATGGGAAAGGACTTATGGGGTAACAGGTGGGAGGGAGAGTACAGCCATCAATGTGCACTTTATATATGTATGGAATTTCCAGTAAGTTATACACAAAAAGATTTCACTGAGTGGACCCACATTTCCTGAAAGCTGAAATGACCTTATGTTGTGAGAGTACAGAATTGAAAAGTGGCAGTCACAGAGGAGAGACCCCAAATCTGTGTAGTGTGTAAGTCTTTGAGTAACCTCTTATCAGGGTGTGAGGGGAAAGCCCATACCCAAAAAGAGAGAAAACAGCATTTTTATACATCTCTTCATAACGGCCAAAGCCCAAGGTTTGAGTCTTTCCAAGTAGGTAATTGGTAAATTGTGACCTTTCTATGGACCTAGACTAGCAAAGACACCCAAGCCCAGAAACTAATTGTGACCATCCAGTAACTTAACTGACCGCTGTGACTGTGGAATTATAAGACAAGTATAAATACCCAGGTTAGAGATGGGCTCTTTTACAGATACTTAAAACATATTCACTCCTCTTTTCAAGAACCAGTTGGGTAGAAAATGGATTGGAGTAGAGCAGGTAGAAAGAGTAGTCAGCCCTCAGTTGAACTAAGAGCATGTTGAGAGGGTACAATATATTACAAAATATAAATTTATTTACCAATAAAATAAACATATAACAAATTATTTAAAAAGTCTTTATTCTTATAAATAGGTTTACTCAAGGGTTTAAATGACATGAATCACAATTTTAAAGTCAAACATCTGCAGTTTTTAATCTAACAAAATGTAAAACCTTAAAAAACGCATTTAAAACATATATTCACATATTTTTAAAATAAAGATATTCTTTCAGAAAGAATTATTTAAAAATCACAGATCATTTTAAAACAACCATTTCCAAACAGGAGTCTTTTTGAGAAATTAAGTTTTAAGCAACTACATCTCTATTTACTAACAAAGACCTTTGTTTCCTTGTAAATTAACAGGCCTGAAAACACCAGCCTGCATTGTAGGTTTTGTGTTCACATAACAGGAGGCACCGATGACACAATGAGATGGAAGATCGTTTGCTCTGAAGAGCCAGTTAGTGTGGGCTTCACTTGTCTGATCTAGAAAAGT
The DNA here is from genome assembly GCA_026225945.1 of Cricetomys ansorgei. Lineage (NCBI taxonomy): Eukaryota > Metazoa > Chordata > Mammalia > Rodentia > Nesomyidae > Cricetomys > Cricetomys ansorgei. The sequence continues at coordinate 1,375,470 of JAMJFZ010000271.1, read as the reverse complement.
AGTTTAGTGTAATTATATCATCCATACCATTTTTTCCCCTAAAATGCTAAGAAAGTGAAGGTAGATATGTGCTCTTTTCCCTCGTCAATCAACTGCAGCTAAGAGCATGGATTCTGCTTAGAGGGCCCACTCCTAACCCCAAGCTCAACCAGCTACTTTACTGGTCAGATAATCTCTCTGCTAAGTTTCTCCACGTGTGGGGTACGATTAGCACAGAGATCTGAGATACCATGGGTATCTCAGAATACAGAAGCACTGACAGCAGTAGCCAGTGAGGCTGAGTTTCCAAACTCATCACCACTATGGGAAACAATCCCCAAACCCACAGGGAAACAATTCCATGGCAGGGTATGTTAGGTTACATCATCTGAGGCATAGTTACGGAGCAAATGACGTTTGTTTTTACATTTACCTTCACTTCAGGTAACTCAGGAAACATTTTCAGTCACAGTATAACAGCAGGGCCGAGGACAGAGCTCAGCTGGTAGAGCACTTGCCTAGCAAGCTTTAAGTCCTATGTTTGATCCCCAGCACTGAACTAGGCACGTGCAGCATGCCTGTGATCCCAGCAGTCCAGAGGTAGAGGCAAAAGAATCAGGAGTTCAAGGTCATTCTTGGCTACATTGCAAATTCCAGGCTAGCCTGGATTATGAGACCCTTCCTGAAAAACAAGCAACAATAATAAACAAAGGTGGATAATTATAAATCTTTGTGGTTTAAAACAATACAAAACTACAAAAAGTTTAATATCTAGACTAGTAAAAAAAAGTTAAATTACAAGAACATTTCAAAATGTAGCACACTGTCATCACCTAGTAAACACAGTACTTTCCTGCTTATCACTACCAGGGAAACCCAAATACATTTTCCCACTGAAAAAGGAATATAAATATATGTAAGATAAATACTACATTACTGGTACACTGAAATATGTAACCTTTGGCTAGGTTGTATAACTTAAATTTGTTTCAAAAACAAGACAATAAGAGATAAATGTCTACTTGAATTCAGAAATAAAATTTATCAAAGGCAGAATACTCCAAGAAATAACTGAAAGAATTTAAAGAATATTAGCTACAATAAACACAGGTTTAAAACGACAGGTTTGAGACACCTTGCAAAGATATGATGTATCTGCTGTCTCAAGTCATTGAAGCTTTCCTGATAAAATGTTTTCAGTAAATCCAAACTTATTTTGGGAATCTCTACACCCTTGAAAAGAAAAGCAAATTTCTTAAAAAAAAAAAAGTGTTTTTGTGAGTTGAAACCTACTTATTGACCTCTGATTTAAAGCACTTAAACACTGTAGAATGTATAATACTTTCAATAAGAACTTACTGTTATAGGAGCTGGTTTTCCAAGTTAAGCACGGAGAAATTTTTTAACAATGATTGTAATAAAACCACTTAAGCATTTATCATTTTATTCATGCTCCTCTAAAAAGCTATGACAGTTTCAGACACAGTAATGTGCCAGGAGAGGTCTGACTAGTACAGAGACAGACCTTGCTCCATTCTTTCTCCTAATGAACTTTGATAGTGAAGCAGAACAGTAAAAACTCACAGCTTTATGATGGTAAAATTACAAACGGAATGGACATCGTGGAGACACCAGCGATGCCTGGCATTCAGCTTCTCCACCAGTCAAGAAATCAGCATCTACATCACAGGCACGTGAGCGAGTCAAAACACTATTGATGATGACAGCGGCAAACACGTGGCTCAAACACACTGACTGATCCAACTTCCTAATGCAAATTCAATATAGTATTTAATGTTACTTTTTCGAAAAAAAATTTACCCCAACTACTTTTGGTTTAACAGTGTCTAAGGTACAAAGAAATTACCACTAATCATTATCTCACTTCAAAAATAACAGAAAGATATTAGATTACCAAATTATCAATTATCACAAATTTTACTTTAGAAATAACTTCCAAACATTATGGAATTTAATGCTGGATTCATAGGTATATTAAAAATGTCATCAGTATACAGTTTATTATATATTCCTCAACAACATACATAAAAAGCACCAAAATAAAAGTACATAAATCTTTCCTAGAGCTAAAACAGCAAAACACAAGATGTTTCTAACTGGTTGAAATTTCATCATTAAAGTATCACAAATCATCGAAGCTCCTATGGTAGTTATTGAGATGACTTCATATTTTAAGTGTAGTACTAAAATCGTATTCTATTGTAGACAGCACACTCAGAAGTAAATGTGCATGTCTGCCCTAACCACTATAGAAAAAACACTCAGAAAATGAGCAGAAAAGGGATCGGGATGGCTCTCATTATAAAACACAATTTACTTCCAAAGATTAAGTTGATTACATAGTACTTTTCTAGGATATCTGCTTCCTTCTATGCTGAAAACTCCATCCAATATACATGTACCCAATATACAACATATACAGCATGTTGATGAGCTCCATGGACATGCAATAAGGCAGGAATCCCTGTTGAATACGGTAAGACCACACCAGATACTAACTAGAGTTCAGATATAACCTTCTCATTTGCAATTACGAATAAACAACTGTCCTTCAAAAATTTGTCTTTTATTCTAGAACCAAAATCAAGTACATTTTTTCCTACAATCTTACTTTAATTTCCTCAGGAAAAATATTATGTATATTACACTTTTTTTAACCATTTAAAGAAGTTCTAATTGTTTCAAAGATAATAATGATCTCTAATAAACATGGTTGGCTTTTTGTTTTGTTTTTTAATTTGAATACAGTTTTGAACTAGACCTAAAATGTGTTCACTCTTTAGGAATTATAAATTAAAGCTGTGGACTCCTTTTCTCCTCTCTAGACAATTATGGTGAGCATGTCAAGTTAGTTGACACTAGGAATACATTATGTCCTATGCTTTTCACTAGAAATAAATTACATTAGTTCATAGTGAGTATTTTATAACAGGTAAATACACACGACCATGATTACAGTAATTGCCCTCACAAGATTATGTACTGTATCTAGTACAGAACACTATTCCCACATCATTTTGTGAGAGGGAGCCATAAAAGGACTAGCCACGGAGAGCATAAATGTGAGCGAACACATTGCACACACATATATCTGAAAATGATAGTCTATGCCTATGGATTTTCACAGGAAGTAGAACTGGTTAAACTGAGCCTAAAGCAACTCAGGCCTTTTCATCATACACTTTAAAATTACCCTACCTGAAGAGGGGTAACAAAGACTGCAGGGCTCCACAAGCCCTTCAGCGGGTGAACTGTTGGAGGTAGGGAGTGGGTATGTGCAGCTGGGTGGTGACTGCAGAAGCCAGAGGCCTACTATCCCCTAGACAGGGAGTTGAAAGTGGTTATTGCTGTCCTATACAGGGGCTAGGAACCACACTAGGGTCCCCAGCAAGGGTGGCTCCTGCTTTTGATCACTTATTAATCAATAAATTCAATTAAATCTAATAAAATGTGAAATCACTTGATAATTCCTGAAAACATTTAAAACAGAACTATAATTTATACTTTGGGAAAAGCAAAGATCTGTCCAAGAGAAATGACTTCACAGAGCTGAGTCTGTTATTCTGAACCAACCGTGACACAACCTGCTGTGTGAAGCCTTTTTCTCTCACATGCTCATTTAGTTACAAAGTTTGAGAAATTCACCAGGAATGATCATCTTCTTGTCAACTGCCCAAGAAAATTTACCAAGTATCTACCTTAAAAGTATCAGCATGCATCCATTTTTAAATCATAGTGAAAAATAGCACCCTTTAATTCATAGCATCCCATTCTGAAATGCCAAGTCCTACCTTTGATGCTTTAAGGAAAGTGGTGTAGATTACCCCATTCTCTCCCTGTAGACCTTCTCTACCATGCCGCACAGTTCGTAACTCTTAAAACTGAAAGGGAACAGGAGCTTCTGAAAGTTTTCTTCCATCACACGGGTCCAAGGGCTTCCTTCCTTACATCAGACTGCTTAAGAACCCCACCCCTTCCACGGTCCTAAGAGCATCAGACAGCAGTTGCTTATTTAACTGAATGTGTTTGCATGTTCAGCTTCCTGGCCTCAGTTCTCTATCATAACAAAGCCGTCATGAAAGCATAAATGGAGTATGACTTCCGACCTGATCACAGTTCACTCACTGCTGTACTTGAGTGGCTTACTTTCTAAGTACTACACAAAGAAATGCTCTGTGCTGGCCGACTGCTCAGGACTAGCCTGTAACTTTCACTTTTAAATTGGTATACAAATTTACTACATATTCAAAACTCAAAGAAAGCATAATCCAACAATTAAAGGAAAGATTTTGTTCCTTTTTGGGGTGTGCATGCGCATACATGTGTGTGCAAAACTCGAGAAGAAAAACGGGCTAAAAAGTGAGCTCTATTCAGTCCTGGGTTTATAGTCAGACATCTAAGCAACAAACTGCCTGTCACAGAGTGACAACCTAATGAATAAACTCTAAACAGAAAGCACAGAATCAAAAGCCAAACCAAAAACCCCCAGAATCGCAACTCATGGTGTTCCCTAAATTATAAAATAAAGCTAAGACAATGATCTCTCACCTTTGAGTTATTCTGGTTTCTTTGAGTAACAGGGACAAATGAAATTATGACCTCCAACATCCTTGTTCTTCTTTCCCCTCAGCTAAAGACAAACTTTTACTTAAAAGTTTTAAGCAAGGACATCTCCTAAAAAGTTATTCCATTTCCCCCCACAAAATGATGTGTACCTGGAACCTGTGACTGGGACCTTACTTTAAAAAAAGATTTATAGATATAATCCAAAGTCTCCAGGTAAAGTTAGTCCGCATCAGAGGATCCCTAAATCCAATGGCATCGCCTGTACAAGAATACGGTGGAGACCGCCCTATGAAGACTCAGGCAGACTGGAGGGACCCGTCCAAAAATAAGGACCCCCAAACAGTTGCTGGAGTGAGCTGAGCAGAGACAATGGATTCTCCTCAGCTCCTGAAGGAATGAGCTCTGCAACACTTTGGGCTTAGGTGCTGCTGCCTCTAAAGCATGTGAGGAGAAACATTTAAGCCATTAAGATTTGTAGTCACTTTTGTATTTCAGAAAGATATCTCCACAAGGTGTTATAATCAACACAGCCCATCTTTGGCCTATATACACTTCAAATCAAGCATCAGCTCAAATGCCTTCATCACTTCTCTATTAAAGAAAACTTCTAAATTAAAAAACTCGATTCCTAGATGAACATCCCAAAGCCTCTACTTTGTGATTTTCTGTCTGTAAATCTATTCTGATTTAAGATGGAGGTTATATTAACTGCAATTTCTGGCACCTTTACTCAAGAATACTGCTATGAATGGTTTTCAAATCTTTGCCACTTTTTAAAAAAGAAAATAGGTGAATTGGTGCAGTTCTGTGGAGCTTACCCAGTCCCCTAAATGTGTACGTACACAGAGAAGTCCCCAAAACATCTGAGAAGACAGCAGTTATCAGCACCTCTCACGACAGCTGTAAGCAACTTACTATTACTCAGGCTTTAGGCCGATCTCAAACCTAATTCCTTTCATTTAATTTTCTTGACTTTACCTAAGAGGAATTCCACTTCTCCTTACCCAGTTATGTGCTGTACTATTTTTAAAGTATAAAATTCCTGCCATTACCACATAAACCTTTGAATGTCCTGATTATTTGGCCACTGAAAAGTCTTGTTCAGAAAGATATAAAAAGTTAGAAAATTAACAACTGTATAGCAACCCAGTTCACAAACAAGTCTGGATATGGGTGGCAGGGGGATGTTAAGCCTGTAAATCATGTACGGTAAAATGAAGTAACGGAACTCTAGTAGTTTCTGAGGAACTGTTGAAGTGACCAGGCATACAAAAAACATTAAATTCCAGAAAACTGATTTTGACTTCAAAGAGTCAGCTATAGCCCAACCAGCAAAAATGTAGGCTGGAACTAATAAATATTTCACAATTTCATGTCTCTGAAATACTCTTTTCCACACATAAAATGTGTAATGCCTATTGTCTGCCAGTAAATACTTGTGAACGTAAGTGAATTTCCAAACAAAAAATACTGAAACTAAAGCAATCACAGAGAACTGAACTCTACGTTTCCAAACTAAGCTAAGGAAAGTCTTGACTTTGGTAGGAGAAAGTAGGTGAGGGAAGGAAAAGAAAACAGTAAAGGAGAAAAAGTAGAACAACTGAGGAAGGTGAAGACAGGCTTCATGACTGCTCCGGTCACCGATAACAATCCCACCATTAACTACCACGAAAACAAGAAACGCCAACAGCAGAAGGACGTAGGGCCAGGTCAGGAGGAATAGTACGCTCAGGTTCTTAAATGATATGCAGTACACCAGCAGAAACTGGAGAACTCTTCTGAGCTCTGAAAACGGTCCTTTAACCAGGGGAAGCCTCTCTTCTTTCTTCTTTTGCAGCTCGGTCTTCCAGGCTTCAGTGAACTTCTGGGCAATGACGTGTCCTGCACAGAAGGCAGCCCAGATGATATTGGTCTGACGAAACATGAAGCCACAGAACCCAAGCAAGGCTGAAGTTCTGTGATTGCCATAAAGACACATCAAATAAGCAAAAAGAGTGAAGAACACAGAGCCAGCTTCTGTATAATAAAGGAAGTTAAAAAAATAGAGGGTTGGAAATACTGCCAAGGTCAATGTTGACAAGATTCTCTGGATACTTGAAGAAGCCTTAAAGGAAAAAGGAAAATACAACAATTTTAGGATAAAATAAATGTACTATTTCTGCTGATTTAATGAAAAAATTCACTTAAAAACCCATTAAAGTTTAGTTTCAATTAAATGTACTTCTGTTTTCGCAACATCATGTATAAGAATATTTCTAGTAATTTTTAGTTACATTAATCAGCTTGGAAACCACTAAAATACTAATGGGGTGAACTCTTAATAGCTTAAAATCTTTTGACTCACTGAACAAATAATTTAGGGGTTACTGTATATACATCACTGGACTAAGGTACACAGAGATGAATAGGACACAGCAAATATATGGACAGCTACACGACCTTGAACTTAGGTCTTAACCATCACCCACCCTTTTAAGGAGAGCCCTTCAAATCTCTACACTAGAGAAAATTGAATGTGCAAATAGCATTAATTACCCTGCCCAATGATCTTACTTTTTTTAATGATAAAATTACAAGGATTTTTACTAAAAAAAATTCAGGCCTATTCTACACTCAAATGTCTTAGCTTTTCTGACAATTTCAGAACGTAAGTGTCTCTTTGAACTGTATCCTTCACTTATCTCTAACACATAAATCAAATCATGCCGACCTTTGATTTAAGCCATCCTCAGGCCAGGTGTGCTGACACATGCCTATCATCTCCACACCCGGAAAGCAGAGGCAGGTGGATCTCTACGAGTTCCAGGCCAGTCAGACCTGCACAGAGGGTTTAAGGCCAGCCATGGCTACACAGTGAGACGAGACCCTGACTCAATAAATAAATAAACAAAGCTCCACAACAGCCTGTGAACTTGCAACACACGATACATCTTGTGGCTTCTGAAAATATTGTGTGTTGTAAACAGTTTTATACAAAATACTAAATAGTGGAGACTGCATAATTTACAATATGATGACTCTGTCACAGGTAAGAACATTCGGTTTCATTCCCGTTTCACACCACTACACCCCATAGTTGTATAATTTTAAACAGTAATTCCCTTGATGATGCTGTTCCTATAAAGATCACCCCCTATCTGTCAGTTTTACCCATTCATTAAGGTTCAACACAGATTTATGAAGGCTTTGCAAAGCCACCCTTTCCCCCTTCATCCCACCAGGCTACAGGAATATTTCTCTGCTCCTGTTATGCATCCTCTGAGTCCTCATTGCATATTATGCCTCCCTCCTTTTAATAATTCATACTGCCGAAAGGACCTTAGGAAACATTACTATCCCAGCTAGCCATTTACTGAAACTTTATGTTAGGTTCTAGTCTAAATAGGCACTAGGTACACCATCCATTATTAAGCTCCTTTATTCTTAATACACATTCAATGAGGTAAATTCTATTACTATTTAACGTTTAATTTAAATTATTTCAAATATAAATTCACAAAGTCACAAAGGATTAATCTGCTCAAGTTAATATAAGTAGTGGCCAGGCAAGAATTTAAACCCAGGCCAATTTTACCACTAAGACTTGCAGTATGAAACCACATCAAAACCCTCAGCTTAAATCCATTTCCACTAAAGAAGATTTAATTCCTTAAGAAACATGAAATTATTAATCTGATTTGGTTCACCAACAAACATCTACTTTAGATTTTCAAAAAAGTTATTCCAGTACTTAAATACAGATATCTTCTAACATATAAGTAGAGCACTTCCACTTAACTTTATAAAACATACACATTTTCCTCAAGATCTTATAAAGCCAATTCATAATTGTGAACCTGACTACATAGAAACTTGCAATAACTTCATTCTGTACATACCCTGTTTCTGGGTTGTACCTTTCGGAAAAGCAAATACAGTAAGTAGAAGTTGCCAACACTGAAGAGAAGATTAACAAATCTGAGCATTCCAATGGAACAGACAACATGTTCAGACCATCCAAGGATCCAGCTGGCAGGTTTGACCACTCCAACTGACACCAGGTACAGGCCAGGTAATGTAGTAATCATAGGGTCCCACTTGAAAAGAAAAGACCAACAGTGAAGCAGAAGCAATAATGACCCCATTGATCCAAGCATGTCTAAAATCAGGTTTCATTTGTTCCAATAATGAAGAATTTGGGGAGGATATCTTATGACAAAATTAAGTAAATCCTGGCAGAACAGGTATCTCTAAGTTTTATTTTTAAGATTTAGTGTGTGGCCCACACACCTGAGTGTATGTATGTGCAACATACTCATGCAGGTGCCCATGGCAGCCAGAGAGGGCACTGGATCCTCTGGAACTGTAGTTACAGTTGATTGTGAGCAGCTCAATGAGGGTTCAGGGAAGTCTGGTCTTCTGCCAGGCAGCCAAGAGCTCTCAACCATTGAGCCCCAACCCCAGCCCCAGCCCCAGTGCCATTTTAAGAAACAGTTTTGCTCTCTGTCTAAACCTATTTGCAGTGATTAAGGTAACAAAAACCAACAGAGAGTTAGGTTATAATGTTTCTATTTTAAAGGCTTGCTCTTTAGAAAACGTGTATTTTTCGACTAAATTGCATAGGCCCCAATTTTACAAACCAGGCAAACAACAGTTAGGTCTCCAGTGGATCTTAAGATACTGAAGTATTTAGAAAGACCGCATCACAGGATTTCTAATCACAAAACCTGTCAGTTTGGGACTTGTGCTTAGCCCTGTTTTACATCTTGCAATACACCTGTATTCGAGGCTATAATTACTATTATTTTGCAGGTGAGTGATCCTTAATATGGCAAAAATTACGAGTAACAGAACCAAGAAATGGGGTTTTTGTTTAACAGACTGTATTTCGAAGCAGTAATCCATACTGTGTTCAGAAAAGAGGGATGATGCGTTTATGTATTATGTATACTTATGTAGTCGAATATATGTATGTGAATATATATATGTATGTATGTATACGTATATATATACATACATATATTTTAAATGGTGCAATCTGACTAGTTCAGAATAAAACAATCACTTTTTGTGACCTAAGATTCTCCACTCCGTGTCCAAAACACTGAGTGGAATACCTCATAGGTAAGCTTTAGGTGTTTTTTGTTTTATTTTTCCTGCATTTTCAAGGGGCGCCTGCATGCATGCCGCTAGACCTGGGACTCGGGAAGACAAACTGGTCAGTTGCCAGTTTGGTCAGGAGCTATAATTTGGCGTCCCGCCTTTCCCACATCACCTGAACTTCATGCATTCGCCTATCAAATACGCCACAGGTCTCGCAGGTTCGGTGGGTCATTACCCAGCTCCTTTCCCGCTGAGTGTGGGAGGGCAGACGGGGAGAGCTAAGGACGCGGGTCGGGAGGAGTGCATCCCGGGACAGGGTCCCGCAGGGACCAACCTGCGACGGGGCGAAGCGGCCCTCACAGTAGCGCTGCGCCTGCGGCAGATGGAAGATCTCGTCCATGTAGGGCTCGCGCAGCGCGCGGCTGAAGGCGGAGAAGAGCAGGCAGGACACCAGGAAGGTGCAGCTCAAGGCGGCCGAGAAGTAGTAGCCCTCTAGCTGCGCCATCGCGCTCGGCCGCGTCCCGGGCCCCGCCCTGGGCAGCCCGGAGCGCCGAGCCCGGAACGCGAGCTCAAAACGAGCGCCCAAGGCCCTCGGCTACACCGCAAACAGCACGGCCGGGACGCGAGGAATGCTGGGAGAGCGTTGGACGGAAACAGAGGGGCACTGTTTCCGGAGTGAAGCTTTTAGGCCATGCACTGGACGGTTATGCTGTCAATCATTCTACTCAGTGCTCTCAGAGTGGCCAGAGCCTGAGGAGTGGGCGGGTCTAGGCTCAGGCGCGGGAGCAGCTGCGTGGAGACCCTGGGAAGAGGTCGTGTGCCTTTTGTTGCTCTCCAGAAGTCCGATGTCCCCAGGTTTCTGACCTCCAAGCTCCCAAACTGCATTTGTTTCCCGTTATTGCTGTCCTCCATTGACAGATAAATTACTAGAACCTTCCTTACAGTCCGCTTCATCCTGTCATCTCTGGCGGGTAGGTTTCAGACCGAAACAGGCGAACAGCCGTGGCTGCCGGAGGACTCCCTCCCTGGAGGAGCCTATTAGTTTACAGGGCACCATGCCCACGCCCGCTGAGACCGAGTTAGCATTCAGACTTGGTGTGTCTTCGGTGAGGAACACTTCCCTGTGAATGTAAATTTGGTTGCTGTTGCGGTGGGTGGTGGTGGCTCACATCTGTAGTGCATCGCTTGAGAGGCTGAGGCCGGGGGATTGCTTCTATTTCCATTAACAGCCAGAATCGTCAATTCAGTTCTTTCTCCGTGGCTTATTCAGCTAATTTATGGAAAGTACTTCAAACGAAACTGAGTGCACTACTATTTCCCCTCTACTATTAGAAATAACTGGAGTTATGTCAGGTTTCATAATGACATGTTATTTAGCTCATCTCCACCCTTTATCTCCCCTTTGATTACTGAGTCCATGTTATACTTACCAATTGAGACCATTTCCAGACAATTTACAATCAATTGGCCTCAGATCCAGTAGGTCCTTATTAACATTAAACATTCTTTGATGTTTATTTTTTAAAAAGTTATCAGTAAGGTCATGAATTACATCATTATTGAGTGTCAAACTTTTCGAGGCTAGTTACTTTTATGACATTTGGTATTGTGGAAAAATGAGTATTTGCTGAATTCTAAGATATTATTATATTATTATACTCTTTATTCTAAGATATTAAAGCAGGGCACACCTTTAATCCCAGCCCTCCAGAGGTTGAGGAAGGTGAATCTCTGAGAGTTCGAGGCCAGCCCATTACAGAGTAAGTTCCAGGACAGCCAGCGTTACAACAGAGAAACCATGTCTCGAAAAAAAGAAAGGGAAGGAAGCAAGAAAACATGCACAGAATTTTAGTTCAAAACATTGCAGGGCTCCCACCAGAGAAGACTACTCAAACACAATCTATGAGCTGATTTAAAGTCTTTATTCCAGCTGGCTGATGACTATACCTGGGTACTCAGAAGCCTTTTCCAGGGTCCATACTTAAGCAAGAAAGCCGCATACTGGTTGGAAAGTCCCCAAGGTTTCCTTCCCAAAGCTGCAAGTGTAAGGCCAAGGCTGGACTTGACCAAATTTTAGTAAGGCTTGAGAATGTACAAGTAGGCCTGAACTTTGCCTGAACTTTTGGGAAACCTTGGCACCCAGATAAGGAAAAGTTCTAGTAATGTTCACATATGAATAGGTTTCAGCTCTTCCCTCCCTAACTATGAAACAATACACCTGGAATATACCAATCTATGTCATTTCACCCAACCAATCAACTTAAAGGTTATGTGGTATCATTGTATCCAGCCAATCAGCTTAAAGGTTATGTGGTTGCTAAGAAAAGAGTATATAAGCAAGTTTGAAAATCCCTTCCTGCCTCCTGCCCTCTGTGTGGGGACTCTATGGAGGTCCACCGTGACACGTAGGAAGGACAATAAACCTCATGCTCTTGTAACGATTTGTGCCTCAGTGTCTCTCTCGAGGTCTCACCTGATAAAGAAGACCCAGAGTGGGCTCCTCGTAGTCTCTCTGTGGCTTCTCACAAGCTAAGCAGATAGTTACAAAAGTCAAAATACACAGCAGAAATAACAAGGTAAAGCTGACCCTTGCAAAGAGCTCACATCCTTGAGCTGTTTTTTCTTCCTGAAATTGTTTTTCTTGAGTTTCCCCTACAATTACTGGCTCTTTACTGAGAAAGACAAAGTTCATCTGAAGTACCAAAATGGAGTCACCATAGTCAATTTGCAGCCCTTGTCACAAAAAGTATTAGTAATTGTTTTACTGAAAATATTGAAGATATAGTGAGAGAACAGATCTTTCTAGTTTTCAGGGACTGTTTCAGTTCTGGCCCTGAGCATCTCAAATTAACAGTGATGGATGGTCATCTAGGAAATTATGCCATACAACTCGAAACAAAAGTATGTATGAGTGACTCTTCAAATGTGGTCCACAGACCAGCAACACTAGCAGCTCCTGAGAACCTGTAGCAAAGCAAGTCATCAATCCAGTGCCTTAGAACCAATGAATGTCAGAATGTCAGGAATAGAACCAAATAATCAGTGTTTAACCATTCACTTCATAATCAATTAATGGGGCTGGAGAGATGGTTTAGAAGATAAAATGATTCGTGTACAAGCACGAGGACTTGAACTCTGATACCAACAGCTGCAAAAAAGCCAGGCATGGTGGCACATGTCTGTAATCAGGAGGATCCTGAGGCTTCACTAGCCATCCAGTTCAGCAGAATCAGTAAGCTCTAGATCATTGTGAGATCCTGTCTTAAAAAACTAAGGTGGAGAGCAGTAGAGGAAGATATGGTCATCCATGTCTGGCCTCCACAAGCAGGCACACAGGCATGCATGCACAACCACATGCAAATGACACGTGCATGTGAAAACACACACACATACACACTCACTTGTCAATTATGTCTTAGATTCTACCTGCACCAGTGCATGCGAATGTCCATACAAGTTCTTGATTTTCTGATGTCCATGCTGCCTTGTTTCCTCTGGTGGTCTCATTTCCTGTCCTTACACGTAAAAGGATGTGTTTTTTTCTGGTTCTTTATCTGCAGGTTTTCCCCTATCACAAAACAAAGTGCATTGCTAGTGAACATTATTTCCCCAGCATGAAGTGGGAAAATTGGGCTTTAAATATGGTTTCGTATTTGACCATATATGTTCATATTTGGATATATATGTTCTTTCTGTCATAGAGTCTCTATATGAAGAAGAAGTACTTTTTCATGCTATTGCTGCCTATAGAGGAGGAACATTCACAAAATAGAAACTTCATGAAGGCTTTTTGCATTAATTTGAAGTAAAATTTGAGTGTATCACCAGCTGGTCATTAAATGAGTCTAACTACTATAGTGAAGTTTCAGAACCATTTAAACACCAATGTGAGAAATGAGAAGTGACAACAACCTAATTTTAATTTATAATCAACTTTATATTTTAGCAGACACAAGATATAGTCTGAATTTGAAAATCTCAGAGTTAGAACTGAGCTTTTCAGGTGGACAGTGGTGGTGCATGCCTTCAATCCCAGCCCTCTGGAGGCAGAGACAGGCAGATCTCTGAGTTCAAGGCCAAACTGGTCTACAGAGTGAGTTCCAGGACAGCCAGAGTTACAACACGGAAACTTTGTCTCAAAAACTCCAAAAAACAAAAAAACTGATCTTTTCACCATTCAATTTTTATAACTGAAAAGCTATGTTTTACCAAAGTGATGGACGTTCAGGCAGGAGGCGCTGATTTGTCCCTTTGGTTTTAGGAGCAGAGGAACACTCAAGCATCTTTAAATCTAGTGATTGATGCTCAGTGTAGGTTAAAAGATTAGGATACACTTAAAATATTAATCTTTAGCTATCTGCATGCTTTGGATTTAGTATAAGCAGAGATCACATGAATTTCCATTAATTAAGTTCAGATACCTAGTGCAGATTTCCTCTCACAGGCAGAGCCAGACGAGAGGGGATGGCCTGGTCTGCACTTCCTGTCCTTACCTTCCTGCCTCGCTTTGTATTCTTTATCTGAATAAGATGGAAAACTATATTAAGCCATTTTCATTTATGAAACACTCCACTTTTTATTACTGTCTTAAAATGGTAGTTTCTCCATTTATCAAGTTCCAATGATTAATTCAAGCCAAAATTTGAGAAAGGTCTATGCCATTGAAACAGTTGTGATAATACTTATTTCCACTAGAGGGTGATGACAGCTTCAGTAGAATCAGGACCAGTTTTTTACCTTTCCGTTGTCTCAGTCCTGAATGTTAATAGGCAATCAGATATTTGCCTAATAAGGCTGCCATTCAGGGTGGCTGTGTATATTAACTTTTGAAGTTCATAGTGATCAATAACAGTAATTCCTCACTATTATTTTTTGTTTTCTTTATTGTGTTTTCTAACAATCTTATAATCAGGCCAGAAATTGTGGAAGCAGCAAAGAGACTGGAAAGTCTTACAGGGAGTCAAGTATGCACCTGTGTGATTGGCTGGCTGCCCCCATGAATGAACAGAAAACACTGTATACTTTCCTGGGCCCATCAACCACATGAAGTAAAATCCTTGTCTCTGGGGAAGGTGACTTTTCACCCCAGGACTCAGGCAGGGATCCTAAAGGAGGAAGAGAGGGGGAAAAAACAGTCTGCCCTTTTTGGTTGGAGTATCCCGAAGGCGTTAGGCCAGGATTCCCTACTAATCCAACACAGGGGTCTGTGCTTCTGCTAGAAGCGTGAAATACTGCAGGCTCTGAAGCTGCCTCAGCTGCTTGAGCAGCTAGTCAGGCCTTCCTAGCAGGAGGAACCGAACAGTGGAAAAGAAAGCCTGTTTTCCTCAGACATCCAAGGCTGATACCAATGAAGAGGGACCAGGACGCGAACCCACGCCATCTCCTACCATGAGTGTGGCACGGAGTGAGTAGTAGTGCAGTGCTGCCAGAGATGAGGCCAGGAGCTCCCACCCCACTCCCAACTCCACCCCAGCTTGGAAGGACCAGTTGAAAAGAGGCAAAACCTTCTGGTCCCAGTGATACAAAGGAAAGGCAGATCTGCACAGAAATTTGAAACAGATCTCCACGTTTTATTTACAACCCAATTAATTAGGCACTTTGATTACGTGGCCTAGGCACACATTTAGGCTATAGAATATATAGAATATGTAACAATGCTATAGTACTCTCATAAATATGTACATTTTCTAGTTCAAATATCGGCAAGGGAGTTGGGAGATAATTACACTAATTGACACTTCTCCAAGCAATGTGTAACTTAACACAGGGTTTCCTAGTCAACACTTGATACTGCTTATTTTTTATTTTACACACTCCGGTGCATCGATAATGGCATCCCATTGTAATTTTAATTGGATTTCTCTGATGACTGTTGAAATGAGAGCATTTTGATACGTTTATGGATCATTTGAATGCATGCCCTCTTTTAAGAGGCCCTTTTCAATTCAGTTGCCCTTTTTCACAGTAGACAATTTTGATGACAGTTATAACGGTTCCGAAGAAGCATGCAGATGTTTGATAGTGACTGGACAAATGTCAGTGTTGTCTGAGGGATCAATCTCCTAACAGAAACAGGAGTCGCTTGTTCTCTGGACTGAAGAGGGTTCCCAACATCAGGAGGGAAGCTCTAACATCAGTGGGGATTATTCTGGTCTATCTGCCTGCTTCTTTTATACTCCTATATTCCTGTTTTGCATGTATGTATTTGAAAACACTTCCCAAGAAGTTTACAAAACGAGATTTCACTACATATTGAAAAAGAATAGTTCCTACACCATTGTTCAGGAATGAAAGCTAGGCGTGTTGAATTCCAATTATGATAGTTATTACAGGCCCTGTGTTGCCATCTACAATGCTCTAAATGGCATCAGATTGGCAGGATATTGCAAAATAATAATTTTATTGAAATACACTAAAATTCTAGCCAATTTTCAGCTTCTGAATTTTAAAAGTCCAGTTGACATCTGTCTTCTACCTTCTGGCCTGTGCAGTTCTCCCATTCGTGACATGAGCTTTTGCTGTCACATCTCTTGAATATTTTCTCTGTCACTGTTTGTGTTTTTGTGTGCTTTTTAAAATATTAAGGAAGACTTCATAAGTCAGAGCCTTACATTTCTCTCTCTCTCTCTCTCTTTTAAAAATTCTTTTTAGTTTTTCGAGACAGGGTTCCTCTGTTGTAACTCTAGCTGTCCTGGAACTCACTCTATAGACCAGGCTGGCCTCAGACTCACAGGGATCCATATGCCTCCGCCTCTGGAGTGCTGGCCTTAAAGGCGTGTGCCACCACCGCCCAGCTCCTTAGTTTGTTTTTTGTTTTTTGTTTGTTTTTAGATCCTTGTATATCAATGGTTAATATAAATGTTTAAAATTGGGAAACTTTCCAGTGAGGGGATGCCAGAAGAACATTATATATAACTGAAACTACACTGTAGACTTTTATCCGCCCCCTCAAACCCCCCCCCCAACCATACACATCTGTAGCAACAGTTTGCCTACAGTGTAGGCTACCGAGAAGACACAGGAGCATTTTTCATAGGTGGAAACCCTGCCAGACCTCAACAGAGGGAACCACCATCCTGGCTAGTGCCAGATTCTGAGCATCTCAGCTCAGGTCTTTTCATTGAATCAGAACTCCTCAGGTGCAGACCATAAGCAATCAAATATCTCCCACAGAAATCCAACACCTGCAGGCGGTATGCAATGCCAGGACCTCGGATAGGCCCTTGCCCAACAGCGCATAAAACATTTTAAACATAACAACGCACATCTGATATCTAATACTGAAAGTTCAAGGCATTCTAATATGTAGAGCCAGAAGAACAGACTTAGAGAGTTTATGATGGGAATAGCTGAGAAAAAAATAATCCAAGATAGGGAAGAATAGTGAACAATTGCAAGTGTATTATTTTTAGTTTATCTTTGGAATTCAATTGCAATGTGTCCTATGTCCTGGGGATTTGGCTCTGAGGGACATTCTTGCTTTGTATGCACAAGGCCCTTGATATAATTGCCTACAGTGAAAAATAATCTGTGTTGCAAACTGGTGCTAGTCTTAAACGCTATAGTACTGATTTGTGACCAGATGGAGACAGAGAACAAGAATCTTTTGATTTACTTCTCTGTTAATGTGATAAACACCATAACCAAAAGGAATTTGAGGAGAAAATGGTGTGTTTGGCTTATACATTTCAATCACAGTCTATCTCTGAGGAAGTCAAGGAAGGAACTCAAGCAGGAACTGAGGTAGGGAACATGGAGAGGTTTGCACTAGCTTGCTCCCATGGCTTGTTTAACTTCCTTTCTTATAAAACCAAGGACCACCTGGTCAGGCTTGGCTCTGCCCACAGTGAATTAGGCTGGCTCACCTAAATCATTAAACAAGAAAATGCCTCCCAGATTTTCTTAGAGGTTAAACTGATGGAAACAATTCCTCAGTTGATATCCTCTCTTTCAAAATGAATCCAGTTAGAGTCAAGTTGAAAAACAAAACAAAACAAAACAAACAAACAAAACCACCTAACCAGCAAAAGAAATAAGGCTTTTGATCTCTATAAATAGCAAAATGTCATAGTCATTTTACATCCTTGGCATTTTACGTCCAAAAAGTGATTGACTATTTCATGCATATTCTATTCTTTTCTCATTTTGTATTTGTAATTATTTATTTTACTATATTTGATAGAATTATTAATAAATGATTAATTAGAAATGAAAGAAACACTTGTTCTGTTATATTCATAGTTTGAGAAAATTTTAAAAGCATTGTGATAAACAAAAATTTAGCTAAAAATAAAATTTAAAAAGTTTGACTTCTTCCTGTATCCGGAAGTCACTGAGCACGTGTCACCTGATGACTTAGGAGACCATCACCGTGCTCTTCCTGTCCATATCACTTAATCAAATGTCCAGCATTCTGCCTTCGCTCTCCTCTTCAAGTGTTGAACATCTAGTGTTTTGTGATTGTCTAAAGTGTTACTTATGGGGTTAGGGGGATGGCACAGAGGGTGAGGTCCTTGAAATGTGTGAGGAGCTGTGTCCAGATCCTCAACATCCAGATCAAAGCTGCAGATGGCAGTGTGCATTTCAGAGAGAAGACACAGATCCTGCGGCTTACTGGTCTACCATTCTAGTAGAAGCAGCAATCTCTAGATCCAGTAAGAGACTCTACTTTCTCAAAACCCAGGTGAGGAGTGATAGAGGAAAGATTCTGATGTCAGCTCCCCACCCTCACAGGTAACCACACCCTTAAATACACATGCCCACACATGCACCCATCACACACAGAAAACAGAACACTGCTATCACCTAGCTCAAAATAATTAAACTTTCTAGTAAGCACCACAATTTTTCGCTTTTCTCATGAACGTGACTATTCTACATGGGCACACTTAAGCAACTACTCCTTCCCTCCTGCATCTCACTATCAGATGCTACATTTTTATTATGTTTCTCAAAAAATAAATCCTACTGGCCACACAAAAATAGAATAAGCCAAAAATTTGCTTTCAAGAAAGAGTAATAGATGAGTAAAGTAGATTATGCATACGTGTGGAACCATTATAATAAAACCCCTTACTTTTCATAGTTAATGTATACCAATAAATGTCTTTATCAAAGAAAGAGGGCCCCTGTTTGTATATTGCTGATCTTTCTTTTCGCCCTCTGCAAGCTCAGACATCGCCCATGTGCACATTCTTGTGAAGTGGATGTGATATTTGTATTCGTTACTTTCTTATCACTGGGACAAAATACTTGTTATAAACATCCAGGCAGAGGGTATGTCTTCGCTTCTCATTTCAGAGAGTTAAGCCCATTGGGGCATAGTTCCACGTCCCAGTAGTAGGAGCTGGAGGCAGAAAAGCTTCATCACCTCGGTGGTGACATTACTACCACCAATAATGAGAATTGAGTTGTGTGGAAGCCTCTGCAGAATCAGCCCAGCTCCTTCACCACCAGGAGGTTGTCGCTCCAGCCTGCGTGCCACTTGGAAACTTTGATAGGATCAAGTCACAGCAGCCACAGGTCATGCTGTTTGTGCTGATACTGTTGTATTTGTCATGTTGCTACAGTGTCCATGCGCTCTAGTTTAGAAAAGAGTTGTTCTCACACAAGTTCTGTTGAGGTTTCATCACTGATGGGAGTGCTGGAAGGTATTGGTGCTATGAAGGGATAAGTACATTTCCTGAGGGACTGCGTTCTTGCTCTAAAGGTCTAGATTGGCCACTAGGAGAGTTGGTTACTATGACTTGAGCCAGCCCTTCCCCTTTATGCTCTGCAGTCATGAGCAGAGCCATCATGAGGCCTTCAGAACTGTAAGCTTAAAAAAAAAAAAAAAAAACCAGTTCTTCACTTTATAAAGTTCCCAGCCTTGGGTGTTTTGTTTCAGCAGTACAAATCCTTATCGTGTAAACAGGAAGAGAAATGACATGTCCTATGTCAAATGCACAGAAGCTCTGAATAGTTACTAAATGAGTACATACATGGATAAATGATGAACATAAACTGAGAAGGCTATGGGATATAATATCGTCTGAGTTTCATGGAAAGGAGAAAAGTAGTTAAAATCACTGGGGGCCAGCTGAGGAGATGGATTGGGTGATAGGAAGATAAGAATGTGATGAGTTAGCTTAATGTGGTGTGACATCTTTTGTGCAATAATATGTAAATGATCTAGTCTATAAAATACTCTGTTGATGCATGGATAATGAGTTTTCTGTTTGACATGTTCCCAGTAAATATTTAATGAATTTCTGTTGATCTTAGTATCGCTTTAAAGAACACTTCACGGAAAATGAATGCCGCCTTATTAAAATAAGCAAGTAAACTAGAATGGAGGGCACGCTATTAAAGATTACGACAGTGTTTAGATTAGCAAATGAATGATTTGAAAACTCCATATTATTAAGGCACAGTCACAGCACCATAAATTGACCTGGCTCATTTGTCTTGAAGAATAAATTTTAGCCTTTAATTGTTTATGACAACTTAAGGTATAACCAACAGATTTATGGCCTCATTTGGAAACTTTAATCAAATCTATGCTTTGGGGTACTTTATTGTTATTAATGGGCACAGATACATCAGAAATGAAGGTTTGGGAATGGGGAGTATCTTGGACGCTCAGATGCTTCTTTTGCACCGTGTGGACATGAGTACTCTGCTGCAGTACTGTTGCTGAGTGAGTACTGTGCTGCAGTACTGCTGCTGAGTACTGTGCTGCAGTACTGTTGCTGAGTACTGTGCTGCAGTACTGCTGCTGAGTACTGTGCTGCAATGCTGCTGCTGCAGAGCTAGGCCCTGTGGCTGCTCCTTTCTGCTCCAGCAGCACAGGCAAGTACTGTTTCAACATGTCCCAAAAGAAATTCTTGGGAGAATGGTTTAAAGAAAAAAGTCACCGTTTTTATCCTCAGATATTCTCCAATAGCATAAATTTCCTTTTTTTTTTTAAGTGTTGTTTTAGACATAACCATTGACTACACCTTTTGGAGGACTGAGTTTTTGTCTAGACCGGAAGTGCTTTGAAGAGTGTGTCATAGCAGTGCCTCCCCTGACATGTGAACCGGAAGGGACAAGCACTCCTACCAAGGAGGCAGTGACTGTGTCTCACTTCTTAGTTTTGACTCCCCTAAGTTTTATATTGACCTCATAAACACAGTTTTTAAGAAGACTTACTATGGCTTCCTAATGACAAAAATAAAGGAGTACAAACCACAAAAATCAGTTTATAGTGTTTCGCTTTAGAAAGGCTTCCTGTGAATACTTGTGAATCTGAAGCACAGTCACTCAATTCTGTTTTGACTGTGGAAGATAAAGAGCCTTCCATCGCGCTTGTTTATGGGGCTTGAGCTCAAACCCAGCGCCTTATGCATACGAGGCAAGCACCCGACACTCACCCACACCCAGCCTGTCTAAAAATAGTTTTTGAGAAAACTAATACACCTGACCAAACATTTGAAAATCAGTTCCAAATAAACTTATAGATATAAATGGCTCTACAAAGATGCTCAGGCATGGAATAAAAAAGATTCGATGTTGTTTAGTTGAAAAAGGAAGCACTTGAGAAGATGAGCACTTTGTTAGCGATCACCACACGAGGAAGGAAGCGTGAAAACAGTTCAAAGACACTCATTCAAGTCATATTTTATAGAAGAAAACCCCACAAAACTACAGATAGGGAATGAGTCTTCTTAAACTCCCAGGCCTTTTACATGACCAGCCCACCAGTCAGGTGCTCAAGTTCACCACCTTGCTCAAGGGTACTGTGGAAGAGTTGGAAGGTGGGTGGGAAGCAGAGGTGTGTGTGAGCCTTATTTTCCCAAGGGCCGTGGCAGCAAACTATGGCAGGACGGAAAAGCCACCCAGAGACAAGTGCTGGACAGGATGACACAGGAAACGAGAGGACCCAGTGTCCTCATAAAATATCCAATATGGACGCCCCATGCACTCCAAAATCTGGGGTCCCTTCGTCCTGATGGAAATTGCTAGTCTGTTTCAATAGAACGGTTACTTTTGCTCTCCCTCTTTCCTGCTTTTTTTTTTTTTTTTTTTTTTTTTTTGGTCTCTTCAGGACTTGTCCTCCACCCCTCAGATCCCTCTGAGATCTGAGTAGACTCCTACCCAAGGTGAGTGTGCTGACTGACAATTGTGTGAAAGGACTCAGAAGCGACTAAGCCCCTGTCACCCATAGGCCCCTCCCCATCACAAATAGCACTATCAGAACCCATGTCAGTCCCCCCCTCCCCCTCTGGACATACAGAGACCAGAGGACTGGGTTCTGGGGAATGGCTTACTTTGACCTCATACAGTCAAAGAGAGATTTCACCCATGAATTTGTCCAATAGAGGACCTGGGCAGGCATTTATACTGCCACCTCAGATCTAACAGATACCACTGCAGGACCCTGAGGGGCCAATCACTTCCCTGGGAGAAATATCTTAGAGGAAGAAGGAAATCTACTCAACTGACTTGTCTTTCTGGCCCCTCTACCTTTATAGCAGCTAGACTACTCACTTTCTTTATGGAGGCCTGAGAAAGAGCAATGCAATTCAAACCACACACACACACACACACACACACACACACACACACACACACACACTCCTCAGTCATTTTTTAGCATTCCATCAAGACTCCTCTGACACTTGGCTTAGTCCTCATTCAGTCTCCTCTCTTCCTGAAACTTCTTTTTCATCTGGGTTATCATCCTCTTCATCAACCCCACTTGATTTTGGTGGGACCAAAGGAATGGTCACTATGGTAACTAATGGCCTATCATCCTCTTCATCAACCCCACTTGATTTTGGTGGGACCAAAGGAATGGTCACTATGGTAACTAATGGCCTTCCCCTGGTGATTCACCAGCTTCACCAGGAACCTGTTATGTCTTATGGTCCCTGGCACTCTCAGCTTGATACTTCTAAAGCCACAGGAGACAAGATTTACCTTTTAGGCAGACTCCTGCAAACTTCGTATTAGTCAGCTTTAGTTACCTCCTTCAGGCTTTCCTCCAAGAAATCAGATGACAGAACTTTTGTTTTAAGGACTGGTAATTTCAAAAGTATTTGCAACATAAGGAAAATTGTTAGAAGCCTGGGCCTGCCAGCTGGAGCCCCTACAGACTGGGGCCCAGTGTCACATGGTTCTAAAAAGGGGAACTAAATGAGACAATTGGGAGGTGGCAGAGGCTGAGTCATGTGTAAGTGCAGAAATCAGACCACCACATGCAGTCCAGCCTCTCCCCAGGACAGACTAGACCTGACCAGCTGCTTCCAGCCAGTAGACTAGAGACATCCCTGCCCACAGGCAAGGGGACATGGGTAGAAGGGAAAACCCAACCCAACACTTCTTTATATTTTCTCCCCCATCTCCTTCCAGATAGGACAAACTGTCTCTAGGATCCCTCTGAATCTGCCTTCTCAAACACTGAGAAAGATTAGTTCCTTAGAAACTTAAACAAAAGAAGTTAATGTTTTTCTGCCAGGAGTCAAGGCTGCAATATCCCTGGAGGTGGTAAGAAAGTTACCCTACATGAGCCTTAACCATAATGTCCTCGTCCAGTTAGATTCATTTTTCAAAAAGGAAGGAAAATGGCCAAGGGTACCCTGTGTACAACTATACTTTCACCTGTAGGAATATCCTGGACTGGCTAGCAAATGTCAACCAGATCCAGTCATTCTAGCCAACTTGCATGAGCCCACTCCTCTCCCTTTAAAGACAAAGCTTTCTTTTTCTGCCTCTTGTTCACCAGGTGAATCTCCTCTTCTTCCATCCCAGCTCTTCAGAGGTCCCTTTACTCTAGCCGGCTTCCTCCTGACTCCTGCCCACCATATCCTGGGGGCTCTAAAGGAGCCCGATGCACCCCTCTTCCTTCCAGGGATATTTTCCTTACAGGAAGTAAAAGGGGAATTGAGGGCCCCCAGTGTCCACAGGGGCTTTTCTCTGACAGGATTAAAAGATAGCCCAAGGGGACTAGGCAGCTTCACAGGGAATCTTGATCAGTGTGTCCCAGCTTCCTTACAGCCAAACGCTCCACTCCCATAGGACTTGGCCTGGAAGCATGCTATGCTAATCTTAGATCAAACTTTGACCTCAGTGGAAAAACAGAGAGTGATGGAGAAACTCCCAAGGGCTGTGACTTCCATATGCCCCAAACCCAGGACCTCCAAATTTTGGTTCCAGTAGGGGCTGAAGCAGTGCCAAGAAATGATTCCCTAAGGGACACTGCTAACCCCCTTGACATTTGGAACAGAAACATTTCATTCCCTACATTATGGAGGTCCTAAGGAAGGCCAGAATAAAGCCTTTCAATTACTTGCAATCAGCCTCCTTTGCCAGGGAGAAAATGAGCTCCCTGTCACCTTCTTCCAGAGGCTTGAGGAAGTAATCTAGGAAGTAATCCTAGAGTTACTGGACGTGGAAGTTCTCCTGAAAGATAAATTCTTGACCTAATCATCCCCAATTAGCTATAGAAAATTGTAGGATCTGCTGGCTGAGCCAGGCAAGAGCCAGCCTGGACCAATTGGTTCAGTGTATTATAACAGCCTAGGCTTGGCAAAGGGGAGGAAAATGGACAAACAAAATAATGACTGTCCTAGTTAGTTCTGTCAACTTGATACAAGCTAGCACCGTTTCTCAACCTATAGGCCACAAGCTCTTTTGGGGTGGAATGGCCCTTTCACAGGGGTCACGTAAGACCAACTGCATATCAGATTGCATCATGAGTCATAGCAGGAGCAAACTTACAGTTATGAAGTAGCAACAAAAATAATTTTATGGTTGAGGGTCAGCACAACATGTGAAACTGTGTTCAGCAGTCACAACATTAGGAAGATTGAGAACCACTGAGCTAGACTTATTCGGGAAGAGGAACCTTAATTGAGAAAATGTGTCTGTCAAGTTTCCTGTAGGCAAGCCTGTAGGGCATTTTCTTGGTTAATGATGAATGTGAGTGGGGCCTAGTCTTCTAGGGGTGATGCAATACCAGAGTAGGTGGTACTAGATGCTATAAGAAAGCAGGCCAAGCAAGCCACCGGGAGCAAGCTAGTAAGCAGCAGTCTTCCATGGCTTCCGCTTCAATTCCTTCCACCAGGTTTCTGTCTTGAGCAACTAACTGCTTTAGCTCCCTCTGAAAATGGACTCTAACCAGTAATCCAAATAAACCCTTTCTACCCCAAGCTGATTTTGGTCATGATGTTTATCACAACAACAGAGACCTTAACTAGAATAATGACCTACTGGCTGTTATGAGAGTTACCCAAGAAGATGCCCCGGGATCCCAGTAGGGCATGCTTCCTCTACGGACAGCCAGGGCACTGCTGGAGGGAAAGCCCCAAGATGCAGACAACCATGATAGATATGTACCTCCCCCTGGACCCTGTCTCAGCTGCAAAGCAACCATGGGAGGTTACCATGTCCCCTGGGCCAAGGCACAACCCCTTTACCAGTTCTAATAATCTAAACAGTCCCACCAATATTCTCTACAAGAAACAGTACCCACTTCAAACTTGAATACATAGAGGGGCTCAAAACCATTATTCTGGCCATTAAAAGGGGGAATTTTCCAATCCATAACTTATCCATTTATGGAATTCAAAATGGGCTTAACAAATGGAGGTCGGTACAGTACCTCTGATCCATCAATGAAGCCATTGTCACCTTTGACCCCATGGTTCCCAATCCCTAGAACCTCCTGGCCCAGATCCTATGTGGAACAACTTATATTCCATCTTGGTTTGAAGGATGCCTTCTCTTGTATCTTCCTGCTCCAGACAGTGAGCCTTTAATTGCCTTTCTGAATCAAACTCATAAAGCTGCATAACCCCACTTGGACTGTCCTATCCCAAGGATTTAGAGATAACCCCCATTTACTTTGGCATGGACTGGTCAAGTCTCCATACGACCTTGCTTCCCTACACAGATGGCCCATTCCTCTGTGGAGTGTATGAGTAAGGGGTCTGTCAGGGAACAGAGTCCTTCAGCTTTCTAACCATAAGGAGAGATAGTCTCTCAAGAGAAGGTCCAATTATACCAATAATGAGTCACATATCTGGAGACAATACATGAGGGAGAGGGTACAGCCTAAGCTCTGAACGGATTCAGCCTATTCTGACCTATCCCCTTCCTCGAGCTGTCAAGCAGTCAAAGGCACCAGGTGGCTTCTTACAGTATTGTGGGGATTCTGAATTACTTTCAGGATATGACACAGGGCTAGACCGTCCCCTCTCATGGATATCATCTGCTACACTAGACAAGTTCAGTATAGCCCGCGCTGTCCCCTCCAACACCATACTTCTTCATGTTACCCCTCAGCCTCCTCTCACATTAGATGGAGTGCAGAAATTCTTATAAAAAGAGATAGGGGAACGTATCACCACGGGTCATGCTGTAGTTTGGCCTGGCTAATTAACAAAACAGCGTGGTGGAGATAACCGAAGTAGTAATACATTTCATAAAAGCAGCACGTACACCTGTTCTTTCATAGTGACACCTGTAGACAGTTTACCTCACAGTCGTTTGGCCATGGACCTACTGCTTGCTGATCAGTGAGGAGTGTGTGTGATCTTAACTTCACCCTGCTACCTTTACATAAACCCCCTCATCCCAGGTGGAGGCTAAGGTTCAGGAGTTGTACTAAAAGGCCACTTGGAATGGTGCCCTCAACCCAGCTACTAGATCAAAGCCCTGAGAACAGATCCAAGTCTGCCTCCCCTCCTGGACGTGGGTCATGCATTCTTTGGGCCCCTCGTTGTCATCACTAGTGTGACTGATCTTTGGTCTTTGTCTTCTTAATTGCTAAGTTTGATTCTCATTGTATCAATGCTATTAAACTGCAGATGGTTTTACAAATGGAACCCCAGATGTTTTTGCTTGTGGACTTCTACTGAGCCCCGTGGACGGAGCCAGGAGGGTGTCTTAAATCAACACCTCCTAAGCACTTTCAGCTTGAAGTAGCTAGAGCAGTCACTGCCCCTCCACTCCTGGCAGCAGTAGGAGTCACCAGGGAACTGGGAGAGAATATTAAGGGTCTAGGCATATAGGGAGAATAGGGACATGAGTCTTAAAACCACCACTTCTTTCCCCAGGGGATATGACATCTAAGTGTGGTAGTAAGAAAAGGTCAACCAGGGTAAATGGTAGGTAGATGACAAGCAAGTGGGAGGACCTGGGAACCTTATTACATGCCCAACCTTATCATGTCTCCCTTGAAGAACCCCCAAATCTGGGCATCCTCTCACCCTGACAGGAGCTGTCAACCTGTTTCAATAAAACGATTATTTTTGCATCTCTGCATATCAGCTTTTATTTTTCTCTCACCTGGACTGCTGATACTTTTCGTGTCTCAAAGAATGAACTTGGTTACCGCCTGAACTCTCATTCTAGAGCAGTACTATTCCAGTCTCCGTGACTCCAGTCTCCGTGACGAGTGAAAGGCCTGCTGGCTCTTGCAGAAATACCAGTTCTCAGAAAGATGCCCCTCAGAGTGTGCGTTTTATCGTCACAGTCACCCCACCTGCCTGCCCCCTCCCAGTCACTCCGATCAATCTGGCCTGGCAAAATCGATGTGGTGAGGTGTGCCAGAGCTATTTCTTACGTACTTTTCAGAAGCACTTACACTCTAAGCAAGGGAAGCTAAATCTTTCAAAAGACGTGAATGAAGGTTTCCTCTAAATCAACACTTTATCCTGTTTCTGAAACTGAGTCTTTGCTAACGGCAAGAATCATTTCCAGCATGAATTAACTCACGGTGCTCTACATCACCTACTAGAGAGTGTGGGTTCCTGGCAACATTGCATTAACTTTAGTATTTTGACTAAAAAAATCTTTTTTTTTCTATTCTCTTAAGGCTCAGAAAATTATATTATATATATTATTTATATGATATGATATGATATGATATGATATTATATTATATTATATTATGGATTCAAGAAAAATACAAATATTTCATTGTATATCATTGAACACATTTATGATATTTCCAAGAAAACCTGTGATTTTTATAAATTAAACAACCTAGTAATAAAAACCCATGTTTCCCGAAAAGTAGGATATACATGTTTATATTTTGTCATTGATAAGCTTATTCCATTTTTCTAGCAAGGGCGCCAGGACACCAAGAGTTGTATATGATAAAGTAAAGCTTTAAAATGTCAACAGGAAAACCTTCTACCACACGATGAAGGTGACGTGGCCATACGGGCAATACGGGAACCAGATGGTGGATTTCCAATACGGAAACTATGGAAACAGCTTTCCAAGTTGCATGATTTCACTGTGTGAAAACAAAACAAGGCCTGGAACAAATAAGTTAAAGACTGTACAGAAAATGTCATAGCTTAAATAAAGAGAGTCAATATTTACTTAAGAGTCTCAATTTGTTTACATCTTTGGGGAGACATGCTGATTCTTGACAGCGAGGTTAGTTAGTAGGAATATGAAAACATCAGTACCAATAGCAAGACATATGTTCTTGAGGATGTCCTAAATCCCATGAAGGCAGTCACTATGACAGTGCCTATTCAGTAAGAATAATAAAACGAAATCATCTTAACTTAATGTTTGTGGTTATTATTCACAGCATATCAAATTCGTTATAAAATTCACATAATGATTTCTTGTGTACATTCTTTTAGCTATAATATGAAAAAAATGTCACAAGAAGAATGGAGGTTGTAGAGGTTAACTCAGCTACTCAAAAAGGTAGAGTTTGAACTTTAACATTATTTATAATAAGCACAATAGTGTAATGATGTGCTTCGTGAAAAGATTTATTCTCAACAAATTGATGTAAATTGGTGTGTTTATATGTCCCATCTCCTATTAATATATACTTATTCCATGTAAATATTTAAACAATTTTTATTTCACATGTAGGTGTGACTGCCTACATGTATGTCTGTGGCCACATGTGTGCCTTG
The DNA here is from genome assembly GCA_026225945.1 of Cricetomys ansorgei. Classification (NCBI taxonomy): domain Eukaryota; kingdom Metazoa; phylum Chordata; class Mammalia; order Rodentia; family Nesomyidae; genus Cricetomys; species Cricetomys ansorgei. Next base: position 1,346,905 of record JAMJFZ010000271.1, on the reverse strand, counting down.
TACCTGTGGAAACAAGAAGGCATTGGATTCTTTGGAACTGGAGTTACAGGTAGTTGAAAGATGCCATGTGGGTGCTGGAAACTGGACATTGGTCCTCTGCACGAGGAGCCAGTGCTCTTACCTGCTGGTCCATCTCTCCAGCCCCAACTACGGAGTTCTTATTTTTAAAAACGTACACTATTGCTATTTTCTGGCTTTGCTTTGTTTTTGAGACAAAGTCTTGGAGATTAAGAGATATGTTTCCTCAGTGATCAAAGCATGAGCACACTAAGAAAACTCTTTTCTTCGTGGCCTGCTTACCATCTACTCAGTATTACTTTTATTTTGAAAAAAAAACATATTTGTATTTACTGTTTGAAATTTTCATATGTGGACATGGTGTATCTTGATCATATCTACCAACCCCACCCCACCCGACTCCCTCTAGAGTCCTCTAATACATCTCCTTTTTATCTTCATATCCTGTTTGTTTTTGTTTGTTTTAACCTATTGAGTCCAACTAGTATCCCCTACATGAACATGGATACATAGCTATCCACTGTGGCGTAGGCAACCTCTTTTGGATACTTTTCCAAAGAAAAGTAATTCTTTATCCCACAGAAGCTGTCAACTGCTGATAGCTCCCTAGAGCTGGTTCAAGAGCTTCAGCAGGTAGCCTCTTTCCCCATCCATGCTGCTATTCTTAACTGCTTTGATTCCTGTGCAAGTCTTGTGCAGGTACCACAGCAGCTGTGTTAATGTATGCCAACAGCAATGTCATATCCAGAGAACAGGATCTTACAGCCCTCTTCCTCACTCTGCAGGCTTTATATTCTTTCTACCATCTTCTGTGATGCTCCCTGAGCCTTGGAGGGGGGGCAGGTTAATGTAGATCTTCCACCTACAGTTGAGCATCCACAGTTGCTTGTTCTCACTACTTTGAATACTTAATGAGTCTTCACTGACCACACCCACTGCAATAAGATGTTTCTCTGAGCAAGGATAAGAGCTGCAAAAGTCAATGACAATAGTCATAAATGTTTCAAAAGAATTTGACAATGTGGCCATTTAGCAAAACAACAAAGATAGGTTTGCTACTAAGGTCTACAACTTCTGTAGCTGTGGGACTTTACCATATTTGAAGTATCTGACATGAATCCTGTGAAGAGGGACTCAAACCCAATCAAGAAAGCTGTTGGTTGCTGGCATTAGCAGTTTTTCCAGTACTACCTCACTGGGCATATTGCCTGGCAGATCAACATTACAGCACCCAGTGTCTGGCACTGGGTAAGGCCATTAATGTCTTTTCTCCCCCAGATGCCTGCATTGCCTCCAGCTCTATGAAAGTTGGGAGAATATATCCTGATCACTTCAAGCTTGGTTTCTCTATGTCCAGTAACCAAATATGTTGTGTAGGGTCTCACCATCTAGTTATGGTGGGCAGCCAGGAACAACAGCATTATCCTACAAAGAATCTCTATTTCCGGATGATATAATTCTATACATAAAAGGATCCTGAAGACTTCACCAAAACGATTCTTAGAGTTAATCTAACAAATACTATTAACAAAATGGCACAATAAAAAAAATCCCATACAAAAATCAGTAGCTTTCCTACATACCAAGGATAAATACACTGCGAATGGTATCAAGAAAACAACTTCATTCACAATAGGCATGAATAAGTTAAAATACACGGGAAACCAAGAAAACAAAATTCCTTTGCAACGACAGCGTTAAGACACTGGAGAAATAAATTGAGGAAGACATCAGGAGGCAGAAAGACATTTCACGGTCATGGGTCAGAAGAGTTCATCTTGCGGAAATGGCCATCCTACCAACAAGCAATCCACATGTTCAATGTGATCTCAGCCAAAACCTTACGCTCTTTATTCACAGACCTAGAATAAACAATCTCACAATTTACCTACGAGCACAAAAGACTGAGGGTACCCCGACCAATACTGCAATGCTATGTGGCAGCTCTTTGCCCTGAAGCTTCATGGATACCTTCTCAGGGGATCCGATTCCCTATAAAATGTGTAAATGGTGTTTATATTTTAATTTTAACCTTTGGAGACGGAATGCGAGTGTCCTCTAAATCGGTTCTCTTAAACAATGCTTTGCACGATGGTGAAAGTGTCCATTTCACACCGCAGAAGTGGTAGGTATGACCACATGTCACTATGCATTGTGATGAAACGAGATTACAATTTTATATTTAAACTTAAATATGCTCGCATGGCCAAGTAGCTATTATATTTGAATTTTTATCAGTAGATGCATATTTTCAGAGCTGAATATTGCCGCCATCTGATTAAAATTTTGTGTTGGATTTCGTGTTTCAATATGCAGCAGTAAAACTCAAATGACTGTCTTGCAAGCATTTCCCAACAGTTTGGATGTGGGAAAAAACCAGCTCGCACAGTCACTCTGCAAATCAGTACAGAGGTTCCATATGAAAGCTACTGAATGACAAACTCTAACTTGAAGGTCCAAGGCATAGCAGCACATGTGCAATTCTTTACAAGCCCTGATTAATTCCGAGAGTAAGATCACGACTTGCTTTTCATGTTTGGATCACAGTTAATAAACAAAAGACCTTTACCTGCATTTATTTTGTACCTATTTAAGTAAAAGTCTAATGTAGAGACTGGAGAGATGGATCGGCAATTATGAGTATTTACTGCTCTCGCAGAGGAACTGGGTCTGTTTCCAGCACCAACATGAAACGGCTCACATCAGCCTGGAACTCCAGTTCCAGGAGATGCTCATTTCTGGGCACCATGGGCACTACATCCATATGTACATACCCATACTCACACACACTCATATGCATGTAATTAAAGAGAAAATCTTTAAAACAGCAACACCCTGCACGCACACACACACTTTTAAAAGTATCCAATTTAAGCTTAGATTATCAGTACTTAAGAGGCATTTTCTTTTTTTGCTAAAACATAATTCAAGAATATTTATTTAGCAAATAATATAGAGTTTTAGGCATCATTCAGCTGTCTGTTTGCCTGTCTTATTCTTACACCTACCCAATGAGAACGATACAGCTACAGCCCCCATTCTATATTCCTGAAGGTGGAGAGCTTCACCAACTGGCTCCAGGTCTTCCAGTTAACACACAGCGAGTCCAGGACATCAATCGTCCATGCTACTCTTGCCCGGAACAGCTGGAGGAAGAGCTCAAGCCTCCCCACTTCCTAGAACTCAGACCTGCAGATATATTACCTTACCTGGAAAATGCTACATTGCAAAGATGATTAAGTTAAGGTTTTTGACATATATAAGGATTATTTAGTCAACCACGTATACCCACATGGGTTCTTACAAAAATGAAGAGGAGGTCTGAATGAAAGAAGGCCTCATGACAGAAGCCAGGCCAGAGGATTTCAGGAAGAAAACACAAGCCAAGAAATGCAGGTGCTCCCGGAAACTAGATAGGCCTCCTAAAGCCTCAAGAAAAACGTAACCCTCAAGAGCACCCTGAGGAGATAGTTAGCACCCATTTCCGTGTCTCTGTGAGGAAGGAGCTTACACTAAAGATGAGGGCCTAGAGACTGTGTCCAAGTCCATCCTTTCCTTCGGAAGTAAGTGACCCCAGAAGAGCATGGACTCCAAGCACACGTGGGACAGTCTCAGAGAGGGTTCGTAAGACGACTGCTCTCCTCCAGTGATCACACAAACTGTTTACTTCAGAATCTGGTCACTAGCACTTTTATTAATAACAGCAGCAAGTAATTCAAGCAATGAATTTGGTCTTGAAAAGAACGCAGAGCACTTGGCTATGAAAAGAGAAGCACTCTCAAGGTCCACAGAGCTAGAGTGCGAAGAGCAATAAGAGACACAGGAGGGGTCAGGGCTGTACTTTAAAAATAATGATCTATGCTATAAAAGAGCCAGTTCATGTTTTGTTGGGAAGAAGGTGGCTTTCTGTGCGGGACTTTCCTAAGGGCTAAGAGTGTGTTGAAGCTGGCTTCGAAACCCTGCATCATCCCAGGGGATGAGAACGGGAGGCATTCGGCTGCTCCACACCTTAGTCCTAGTAATCTAATAATCAAGTCCAGCTAGATTATTAAATTATTAGATATTAAATACTGTCTGCTTCACAGAAGCAAAGAAATGTGGTTGATGCTTTGTCTGCCCGGTAGCTGGAAACACAGGGAGGCTCAAACTCCACACATGCAGATGAGGCTACTCCCAGTATCCTTGCCTCAACCAAGGGGTCCCATTCTTGGGGTCAGTGACTCCTCCCCTGCCTACCCTATAAATGTATGCTCGTGCTGCATTTAAGTTGAGACCATCCTCAGATGCGTCGTCTTCCGAGTTCCTGTGTACTTGCCTGCTCACTGGGGTCCACCAAAGACAGGGTACAGATACAGTAGAACCGCGTCTCAGCGTGGAGACAGCAAACCGCAGGCTCCGCCATTGCACCAGGAGGAGAAACTGCGGCTGGGAACATGCAAGTGGAAGAGCGTTTCATTTACAACATTTCCCCTTCTTCCTCACAGGTGTAGCTCTGCACATTGTCCAGTCTCCCTGGTTGTTTCATGGTGGCATTATCTCCTACGTGTCTAGGATCAAAACAGAAAAAGCTAAGCTTCTGTCTCATAGGTTGACCAGTTCAATTTTTCTATAAAGTACACTTTTTAACAATCCAATAACAACATCTAAATTTATAGAAAGATCTATAAATATAACTTACAAAAGATAGTAAAGAAAAAAAATTTTAAGTTACCATTTCATAGATGAAATATTGGCCTGGAAAGATCAAGGAGTCATAGAAGCTGGAAGTAGTACTTTCACGTCTTGAACTAAGCTCTTGGTATGTCCTTCACAGGTATGGCTCTTTTGATCCCTGGAGAGTGTGAGCATCACGTCGTTTTTGTATAAAACATTCCCCCTTTGAGCATCAGCTAGTGACTAGTGTAGATAGCTTCTTCAGGTGACAGTGGAAACCATAAAGCCTCTTAAAGCAGCAGTTGGCACGCTGGTGGTCTGAGTACCCATGGCTCTAGGCACAGTAGACAAGATGGTGGACCACAGTTAAATGGGAGCACACGCTACTGACAATACAACTAAAAAACAGATTTCCACCCCCCCCAAGGAAAATACACATTACAGTTTAACTTGGCATTGACAAGGGGGTTGGGAGCTGTGTTCCAAATACCAGTTTCATAAAAGAGAACATTCTTAGATTTTTAGCGATTGTCTTTGTTAAGCTTTCTATTGATGTAATGAAACACCATAACCAAAAGTAACTTGGGGAGGAAACTATTTGAACTTATAATTGTAGAGAGTCCGGGTAGGAACTCAAGCAGGGCAGAAGCCTGGAGGCAGAGGCCATGGAGGAGTGCTGCTTATTGGCTTGCTCTTCATGACTTGCTCAGCCTGCTTTCTTACGGAACTCAGCACCACTAGCTCAGTGGCGACATGCCTTACAGTAAGATGGACCTCCTCACATGAATCACTAACTAAGAAAACACAACACAGGCTTTCCCGCAGGCCGATCTGGTGGGGCGTTTTCTCAATTGAGCCCCCCTCTTCACAGATAACTATAGCCTTTGTCCACCTGACATAAAAACTAGCCAGCACGGGGGTCCGCCGTATATCCCATAATTTCAACTCCCAAAAGTAAGGAATGTAGATGATTATTTCTATGCATTGCTTATAAGTCAGTAAAGTGAGCATAGGTTGCTTTGTTCTTGATGTACTCTGATCGTAGGGGAAAGCTTCATCTGCATCATAGGCTATCCGTGGTTATGACTGAATAACTCAATAAACCACTCTACCTGAGCAGCCTTCGGTGCTCACACACTTGCTTTCCCTACCTTTAGCACCAGTGGAAAATAAAGCTAGCCTGGGCCAGCTGTATAAATCACAAGTGGCTGAGGCTTGGGGGAAAGGTAGTTTAACCACATTCACACAGAAGCTAGAGATGCAGATAAAATTAAAGAAATCTCAGTTTCAAATCCAGGTTTCTATTTACCCTTTCTTTTTTCCCCAAGGCTTAAGGGGCAACATTTACAACTCTGTCAAAGGGGGTTTCCACAAAAACAACAGAAACTGATTCCTGTGTAAATCTTTAAAATTCAACCTTGGCCTATTCCTTTTATCCCTAAGGCTAAGGCCTCAGTGCTAGTTAACATCCCTTTGCCTCTATCTTCAATGGGTGCATTTTACACCCCCCCACACACACATGGATGACGTACACATACACCCACATACACATGTGAGCACCCCCTTTTCCATCCCTCTTCGCAATGGAGCAGAACAGTGTACACTGCTTCATTTTCTGATACAAAGCTGGGCTGTATAGGCGGGGACGTTCGAAGACTGCGTTTTATAGCAGAAAACTTCTTGCCAGAGCTGAGCGCTCCCTTCTGTGTCCTGTGCATAGTTTTACACTGTACAATCGTCTGACGTGCTTCTGTACAGTGTTTACATCCTGATCGTGCTACAAAGAGGCATATTTTCCATGTTTCTTAACACGTTGTCAGACCGCTTTGTGGGTTCCCTCGAGTTCCACGATCTGCAGCGTTTAGCAGAGCATAGCGGGTAAGGGCGCTCCTTTTTCACACCTTCTCTAGAACATCTCCCGCATACCTGATCATGATGGGACAACGGTATGAATGCGCAGAGGTGATTATACTTTTAAATGAAATCATACCCACAAGCTCATAGCATACTCCCTATTGCCCATGCCCGTCATTTGGAATGACTAGTGTGCATGTTTTCAATTTTACATGAAAGAAAATTGAAAGCAACAAAGCCTTGTCTATGCACATGACCAGAAATTCTAGGAAAGGGAACTGTTTTTTGTTTGTTTGTTTGTTTGTTCTTCTGGTTTCCATGGATCACTGGATTGTTTTACCGTTTTATTGTTTCTTCCTGCTTTGGCTCAGGGATGAAGGGAGAGCTGAAGAGCTGCCAACTACTCTCCACCTCCCCATCTGTGTGACTGATTGCTCAGGGGAAGGGGAAGCATCGATTGTGATGGCCATTTTATCATTATTCATCTCTTCTCCGTGCTCTTCCTGAACTGATTAGTAGCTGTGAGTGGGCTGCAGAGACTCTGACAATGAGAGATGATTTCTATGTGTCACATCATGATGAATGGAACGAAACAGTGAAACACTCAACACGCCATTGAATGTATGCGGTGATCTATGGGTTGGAATGCCATGTGCACTTCCGTCTCTAGGACAGAACACTCTGACTAAAAGCAACTTCAAGGAGAAGAGGGCTTGATTCATCATATACTGCCAGGTCACAGTCCAGCAGTGCGGGGAGTCATGGCAGGAGATAAAGGCAGGAATCTGAAGGCAAGACTGCCTGCTTTTCCATGCATCATGGCTCACTCACAGGCTCGTGCTTAGCTTCCTTTCTTATATAGCCTAGGTTAGTATTGCACACAGAGGGCGGGGCCCTCTTACATCAATTTCCAATCAACGCATTGCCTCACAGATGTGCAGCTGGCCAATCTGATTGGGGGAATTCCTCAGTTGACATGACTTTTTCCCATGTCCAGTTGATAATAAAAATTAACCACTAAATTCACTATTCAAAATAAAAACCAAGTCATTATTGCCACTTCTTGCGAACTGTATGTAAGAAAACACTGAGTACGTGCAGTAGCTCATCTGCTTATCGTTCCTACAAGGGAAGATTCTGTTCTGGCATAGCTGAGGTGGTCTACAAGGCATGCTCACAGATAAGCAATCTGGCTTTGCCATTAACCAACCAGGAGTTTTAGAAAACCACCACCTGTCCCTGGGCCTTTATTTCCTTACCATTGTAATTGAAGTTTTAAGTTAGATGTTTGCTAGGATGTCTTTCCATGCTACAAGATTCTTGGGACTTTGCTATGCAGCTTAGTGAGAGAACACTCATAGTGCATGCATGAGACCCTGAGTTCAACTCCCAGTCCTGAAAAAATCAAGACAAAACAGAAAGAAAAGACCTGTGATGAACAACCAACCAGAGTCTGCCGACATTTTTGTTAAATCTTCCAATTTAATATAATTGTTACAAGCATTTTTCTGAGTTTCATCCTAAAGTTACAATGATGAAAAGAAATAAAATACCCTGTAAAAAAAATTTTTTTTAAAAACCTAGAGGAAAACATTCCAGGAGGGGTGATGCGCCACGTGCAAAGGCAGAGATACAAAACATTCTGAGACACTCAGAGGACAACACGGGGTTCAGTCCTGCAGGAGTATTGCAGGAGTCAGCATGCACGGCAGACAACCAGGGTCAGATACAAACTCAAGGGCTTTGTCAAGTAGCCAAGTGAACAGGAGCCACATCTGAACAACATTCTGGTCATTAGGCAAGTTTACTGCTTTCCCCCCAGGGCTCTGTAATTGTCAGTGGGCTTTGACTTTCCAGGATGTGTTCTTGAGCCTCTTCAGGAAGTTATTGGGGGTGCCTATACTTTCAAACAAGCAGCAGTGACTAGAATGGGTTCATCTCCATTTCGACTGTTACACCCAGATCACAGGGTCCCCAAAGACACCAGAAGTCCAAAACCGTATGCAAAAAGCAAGGGGACTTTTATTCTATTCTGCAGAGCAAACCAGCATGCTAGGGTCGAGTACAATGAAAAATGGCCGACCCTGGACAAAGGCTTACTGGCCTTTTCATAGGTTGTAAGGAGAACTTAGCATGGGCGAGGTGGTAGGGAACATAATTGGTGGTCAGTGAGTCACTTACATAGGTCAATTTGGTATTAGCTAATTTTAAGATAAGATACTCACGTACATCCTGTCGTGTAGGGGTACCAGGTGCAGGTGTACGGCCTTGAGATAGGCCTTCCTGCATTCCTGTGGTTAAGCTGTGGTTGCCCTCATCTCTGATTGGTTAACCTTAGAGTGGGGGGTGGTTCTTTTGGCCTGTTCCTGGGATTTACTAGCTTGCAGTGTCAGGCCCAGGTCAGAAGCTTAGTGCGTGTACACTGTGGACCTGGACCAGGTGAGACGAGGGACCACGCACGTACACACAAAGAGAAATGGAGTTTAGGTCCTTCAACGACCTTTGTTAGACGGAGGCAGAAACATCACAGCTCATCGGTTTTACTGAAAGTGAAGAGTACAGGGCACGATCCGAAGAAGACATTCAGTTCTGGGCCAGTCTGAGAACAAATAAAATGCCATTCAAATACAGTGTGTTTCCTTGGGATCAAAGTGTCTCAGCCCTGTGGCCAGAAGAGGTAACCATCATTTCTAGGAAGACACAGACAGGCCAGCAAGTTGAACGAGGAACATGTTATGCTTAGGTTACAGTGGGTAAATGAAAACATTTCTGAAGCAGAACAGGACTCCACGCTTGAGGCCTAAACTCAATACACAAATGATAATTCATTTATTTATACATACACATAACATCCTGAATCTTATCTGTACCAAATGGAAGAAGAAAAAAAAAAAGGAGGAGAATCATTTACACATGTTATATAAACCAGACCCTATCTGAGGCTGAATTGGAATGTTAGCAATTTGATTATTTTCTTTAAAAAAAAAAAAACCGCAGTGTATTTATTGTGTGTTTGTGTGATATGCATGTGTGTGCGAGTTTGTGTGAGTGTGGGCCCATGTGTATCACAACACGGGTGTTCGGGTGAGAGGATAACTTTTGGGTGTTAGTTCTCAACTGCTGCTTTATATATCTCACTTGAAACAGGATCTTTTGTTGTCCACAACGGAATATGCCCAGCTAGTCAGCCTATGAGTGCATGGGGATTCTTGTTCCCGCCTCCTGCCTAGTGATGGGAGCATTTGGATCGCAGATGCATGCTACTGTGCCTCGTTTTACCTGGGTTCTGGGGATCTGAACTCAATGTCTTCAGACTTGCATGCAAGTGCTTTACTCAGTGGCCCATCTTCCCAGGCGCTGATGTAGTTTTGTATATGGTTTATACATAGATGTACCTGGACACATCGCAGATGTCCACACAGTGATGGTTATGATGCCCAGAACCATGGTAATCTGTGATTCTGCATCTCCTCATTTCCTTGCATTCCTCAGACTCCAACCGTGTGGCACCAATAGGCTCCTTATCTCCAGCTCCACTAACGGCTGTACTGGAAGGCTGTAACCCTTCCAATGTGTCTGAATAGATAAGTAATTAACTTAAAAGCGTGATATAATAGGCGGCCAGTTGCAGACCAGATCAGGGTGTTTTCAGAGGGATGATATTATTAAAGGAAGCTGTGAACAAGATTTCTTGGAGAGAGGCTACGTCTGCAAAGACTGATTGACTGTTTAGAACTTCAGCGATGTGGGTAGGATGGGATACTGCTGGCTCAGAGTCTAATTACCACTTATCTTGGGCTATCTTTAGTCTGCCAAATAGCCGTTTCTTGTCCCTTGCCCTGTATCAGCTCTAATATTCTGTCAGTAAAAGATAAAGCTTGATCTAATATCCCAACAGATCAAACAAACAAAAAAATTTTTTTGGAATGTATTTTAACATTACCCCAGTTCTCCCAATTAAGGGCTAACAGTGTTATTAGATAGCATCTGTGACCAGTAGCCTAGATTTTTCTGCTTGACTGTAACCTGCTCCTTTGATGTATCCATAAATGTATTTTAAAATACTTGTTCTACTACTACAACTTTATGAAACTCCTTACACACTGGGACACACAACCTCGGGTAATCTAAATCTGCAATCCTGGCCCATGGTCAGTGGTATTGGGCTCCAGAAAAAACTATCTTATTTCATTTGAGGTGAAAGCTGTGTGTTTGTATGAACAAAGCCTTGTACTACTATAAATGCTTTAAAACGCATGACGTACTTTTCAAAATTAAGTACAGTTAATACAGGCCACGGTTAGACTTCGAATTCAACTCCTTGGCTTGACACTCTCACTCACTCATCTTGTACTTTTAACATGATTGAAAGCCACTTCCTTTCGGCCGCCCACCACTTCAGAATAGAGCTCGGCAAAATGCCACCTGCAAATGAAGTTAATGGCAGAATGCTAATTATGTGAGCAATAAGCCGACACATTCAGAAAACTCAACACTTCCCCCACTCCCCCCCTAGTTCGGAGTCATTGCTATTCTGGTGAAATGAGATGCCCCCAGGTGAAAAGCAAACCTGACTAACACATCAGCAGCACACAGGAGCCAGCCATGAGCAATTCTGACAGTCAGCTCCTGTCTGTCAAGCCCTTTTGAATTAGAGATGCAGGGGCTCAGCCATGGTTGGGAAGTGAGGAATCTGGGTGCCTCCTTTTTTTCCTTAAGTTTGCAAATCTGCATATTGACTCTTCATCAATGAAAGCCAATCGGTATTTGTAACCCGAGCCCTATCTGGGGCACACATTTCTAACTAGTTGGCTGAGAGAAATAGCCCACTGTGACTCAAATCTCACACCATTTGGTTTAATTAAGGAAGCTGAAGGAATGGCACAATTCAATGCACGTTCTTTTCCTTAAAATGGCATTTTGAATACGTTTGCAAAAGGTATCCATAATTGTATGATAAACAAAAAAATCTATCTCGGCCTGTAAGTTTTCTGCAATAGTTTTGCACCCATAGCTCAGGGGAGCAGAGAATCAGAAAAAGGAAGGGCTCCTGAGTCACAAAGGGTGACTGAAAATGAAAGAGAAGTCAAACACTTCATGACGGAAGTCATTAGAACGGTGAGTGACGGGAGACTATAATGCAAAGTCTTTAAGATCATGAACTGGTCCCAAAACAAACATTTCAAAATCTTTCAGAGATTTGTGTCTTGATTGGTAGTAAAAGAGACCACTGTGATGAACACAGGAAATGACTTACCAGTTGGAAAAGGGCCAATAAGATCAAAGATCAAGGTACATTCCACTTTGTACTTGTAAAATAAGCATCAAGTCTTGGGCTGAGTGATGGCTCAGTGGTCTAGGGGAAGGGGTGACCTCATCTGGCATCTGCAGGCACACATACACATGCACCACACACCACACACACACCACATACCACACACACACACACACACACACACACACACACACACACACACACGCACACATGCACACATGCACACGCACATGAACATACACATGCACAATTTCTTTTAAAGTCCTAGGAAAAATGGCCTCAGGAAATTAGAACAGTTAACAATTTAAAAAATTCTATTTTTGAATCTTAATTGTTCTCACATAATGTTACGGTATGGTAATTTTTTTATATGTCCAACATTAATAGTTACTGTATGAGCAGTCTGTGTACATTTAAGAGAAATGTATACAGCAGGGATGGCTCCCTGATTTAGCTGTCCTTCGGAACTCTTGTCTGTGCCAGCAAAAGTTATTAGCAATTAAGCCAGTGAATTAGGCAAAAACCAAATTCTAATTGAAACTGCTAAGAGCAAACTGTAACACAATCCCCCCACATATTTCAAAGCATTCACTCAAACGCAACAAAATAAAAGATGTACACAGCTGGCCTTGTCCATTCTTTGGAAAATCATGTTTAATTTGGACCATTTTTAGGTCAACTGCGGAGACCCAGGTGCAGACTGATATTTTTATACCTACAAAGGCCGTCATTCTGAAGAACAGGTAGCTACTCATGTTCAGTACAGTTCTCTACTATACATTGTTCTAAATTCTGGGGCAGAGCAATTACAGAATTAATAGATCCATTTTTTTTGTGTAATGCACAGCAAAAGTAGAAGAGATAGACAAGGAAGATGAGGAACGATGGACAGCTCTAAGGGAAAGGTTATAAGATGCGGAGAGCGGGTGGGCAGCTGTTTGAGACTGTGACCGAGAAAGAACCTTCTGGATAGAGTCACTTTGAAGCCATATCCTCATAGCATGCCTAGGCTGCCATGCAAAGAGTAGGAAGAAAAGCTCACTGATGTGCGAGAGTATCAAGTGGGCCCATGCTCATGCTCTCTGATTAGAAACTGGGACCCTAAAGCTCAATTTGTATAGTACCTAATAGAAAGAATAATATGGATGTTTGGAATATGCTTAAATCAGGGCACAGTTCTTAAGTTCTTAAGAGATTAGATCCTATCCAGTCTAATGCTAGATAGTGCTATAGAGGAAAGATATCAATTTATTAATGTTTAGGTGGATTAACCAGGCCACCTGGTAAATAATCTATTTGAGATAGGGGCATTGTCCTCTATGTGAGAGAAGATGGTATCATAGATAGAAAGAATAAGAAGCAGTAAAGTGAGTAGACTTGGGAAATATTTTAAAAAACAGAGCTATACAAACTTGAATGAATGAATGTGACTGCTTAAGAATGGCAGTACTCAGGGAAAACTGATATTTTTAGTTTAATGGAAGTTCTCAATGTATTAAATCCAAGGTCAGTTTACAGAGGAGAGGGAACTTTTGTATATATTTAATTTAGTTTTGGAAGTACGCTCAGTGTGGCTGAAACTGGGACTTTTACTGTTGTCCCTATTAAATTCTCTCCCTTTTGCTTTCTCCACATGTTGAAAACTTCTCTAGCTTTGCCAACTCTAAAACAAGGGATAAGTTCACAAACACAAATACTTAGTGTCTTATTTAGGGTTTCCATTACTGTGATTAAAAAAAAAAAAAAAAAAAGTTGTGGCCAAAATCAACTTGGGAAGGAAAGGATTTATTTCATCTTACACTTCCTGGTAGTCACTTTCTGAGGGAAGTCAGAAGAGGAACTTACACAGAGCAGGAACCTGGAGTTAGGAGGTGATGCAGAAGTCATGGAGGGATGATGCTTATTGACGTTCTCCTCCTGGCTTATTCAGCCTTGTATCTTACCCACGACCACCTTCCCATGGTGACACCATAGACAGTAGCCTAGGCCCTTTCACATCAATCATAAATCAATATTATCCCCTCAGGGAACATTTATTATTGTTGATGGGAATAAAAATTGTTTCAGAAACTCTAGAAAGCAATGTGGAGGTTCCTCAGGAAGCTGAGAATTATCTACCTGAAGATCCAGCTATCCCATTCTTGGGAGCATACCCAAAGGAATTTACATCCTACTACATAGATACCTGCTCATCCATGTTCATCGCTGCTCTCTTCACAATAGCCAGAAAATAGAAACAGACTAGATGTCCAACAACTGATGAATGGTTAATGAAAGTGTGGTATATTTATACAATATTACTCATCTGTTAAAAGTGAAATTATGAAATTTGCAGCATTTAAATGGATTAAACTATAAAAATTCATATCGAGTAAGGTAACCCAAACCCCCAAAGACAAATACTGTATGTGGATGTTAGCTTTTACATTTTTAATATGTGCACTACAATTTAAATAACCATAGAAGTTAGGTGCCTAGTAAGAGACAATGGGGAGGAGAGGATCTCACAAGGAAGCAGAAATGGAATATAGTTTCATGGAGAGACAAATGAGGAACTAGAAGAGAAAGGAAGATGGGAGAAAAGAGTGAAGGAGGCACCATGGGGAAGGACAACTAACACTGAAAACCATTTGAGAAGCATATGGAAACCTACTGCAATAGAAGCTTTCAAAAATAAAAACATTTTGGTCCTTTGAGGTCCACTCCATGAGATTAAACCCATGCCTGACACTGTTAAAATGTCCAATAACCTGAGCCTAAGGGAAAACATAATATTATTATTCTGCTAAAGGAACACAGCAATAAAATAACTCCCAATGACACCCCCATAGATTAGTGCTTTGTTCAACCCACATAAGAAAAGAAGCTTCTTGCAGTAGATGAGAATTATCACAGAGACCCACAACTGGACAATACGCAGAGAGTGAGAGATTTTGAATCCCACTCATGAGTGTATGTAGAAGAAGAGGCAGAAAGATGGTAAGATCCAGATGTGATGAACGGCTCCATAGAAACAGTATCTCTCATATTCAACAGGACTGATACACATATGAACTCAGAGCTTGATGTAGCATGCACAGGAAGGTTCATGTCAGGTGGGATTCTAGAACTGAGAGAGGGAAGTAGATACAGGGTTCCAACCCTAATAAGCTATTTGAAATGGATATCCACTGGCAAAGAGAAAAATTAATTTTCACCAGTTTTCACTGGATATATCAACCACACTCCAGGGCAAGCCCCAGGCCCAGGAATAGTTGACCAACACAAAATAAATCCATGTTTTCTTTCTTGTGTGTGGACTTCCTGTTTTATTTAGTTTTGGCCTATTTTTTTTGTCTTATTGGTCTTTTGCTTATTTGTTTTTATTTTTATTTTTGTAGGTTTTATTTGTGGGTTTTGTGTTTTGAAAGAGAGAGTGGAAGAGAAAGGAAGAAGGATAAAGGTAGGGGGTAGGGAAACGGGACACTCTGGGAGGATTTGGGGAGGGAAAGATGACCAAAACAAAGTATACACATATAGATAGAAGTATATGTATTACTAAATGCTTACTTTTTACCAAATACTTTGTGTAAAATTTGTCATTTGACTCCTAGAAAACCTTATGTGGTGTGTCTGGTGTTATACTTAGCTTAATACACCAGGAAACAGAGGAGAAAAATCTTTAAATTATGGTTAGTAAGTGAGCATGCTGAAGATATGAATGGACTTCAAGCCTGGGCTCTCAGTGTCTGCTATTAGTAATATATACATATCACATGTGTGACTATAAGCTAATTTTTAAAGTAATGAATTCATATTTTAATTAATTAGTTAATTAAGAAAGGAAATCCACACAATCCTTCTGACTTAGTCTCCAGAGTGCCAGGATTCCAGGCATGAAGCCACTGTGCCCAGCATTTCGTGCTTTTCTTCTCCGGATTTCCCTTATGCAATGAAGGGGACCCTGACTTAATACAAAACTTCATATCAAGACCCCAGTGTTATGTCTGTAATGGAAGGCTCAGGAAAGAAATCATTGGAATGGCTGCTCTATCATTCTGGGGAAAGTCTTTTTTATTGTGGATAAGAGAGAAGATACCCAGATGTTACAGTGAGTTTACCAGAGATGACCTCTCCAGACAGTTTATAATTAATGTCTTATTCCAGCCAGTATACCCCCAAGTATTCAGTGTTCAGAGCATGAAGCTTTTGAAGACAGAAACCACATTCTGACATCTTGCTCTTCAGCTTCATGGAGGGAGTAGCGGGCTTCACAGTAAGCAAGCAATGTGACAGAAGCTAAGATTGGTGCTTAGCTAGAGGAGAAGGTTTGCACAAGCAGGCGATTTAACAGAAGCTGAAATAAGTTTGCTAGGATATCCTGATCTTGATGTCCCAGAATAGATTTGAGTAATATTCCATGGGATTCATTATCAAATTCTTCATCAAAGGAGATCAAAATATTAGTTAAACCTGAAATGACATCAGCAAGAACACTACATGGAGGAGCCTTTGCACTGCCTCATCCTGTCACTGAGAGGCATCTGGAAGAATCCAGAGCAGAGCAAAAAGGAAGCAGACTGGACACTGCCAGGGATATCTGTGAGAGAAGCTAGAGTACTTGATGAACCAGCATGGCCTCCATCTTGGACTTAAAAGCCATCTTATAGTAAAGACAAAGTAGGCTCATTCCTCTTTATGATTAAACCTCTGTTTCTCAAGGATTGGGCTTGCCCCACCTGTTACAACCTTGACTACAGTTGGCTCTATACTGCCTGTTCCAGGAAACATCAATCAAGAAGAGTGACAGGTATGGAGGGGAGCCAGCCTAAGCCTCAGAGACAAACTCCGTGTGCTGTGGATGGCAGGCTCAAAGAAGTGGAGCTCCCAAGGCTCATGGGAGCCAGAGGCTCATCTGTTAGATGATTCAGATGTGTGAAACTGGGCGTTATACTGTCTGACTCTACTTTTGCCTTCATTTGAATGTAAATGTGCCTTGGTTATCCCCTCTTGGAGGAAGAAATTATGGACTTGTTTGGTTTTATTTTTATTTTTATTTTATTATTATTATTACTTTTTTTTATTTTACAGGAGCCCAGAGTTGAGAGACTTTGAAGTCTTAAAGATACTTTGGAAGTTTAGAGACACTGGGTATTGTAAAGAAACTGAACTTTTAAAGTGAGTTTTTAAAGACGTTGGGACTTTTAAAAGCTAGAATGCTTTATATTCTTGTATTAATATTAACATAGCATTTTGGGGTACAAATGGAAAAAAAAAAGCTTTTCGTTAATAGTGATGTGTTTGTGTGTCAAATTGACAAAGGGTAAATTGACCTGGTTGATCTTTGTCAAATCAACACAAACCTAGACATACTTGTCAAGAGCAAATCTTAACTGCGAAAACATATCTATGAGATTGGCCGGTAGGCAAATCTATGAGGTATTTTCTTGATTAGTGTTTGATTGCGGGAGGGCCAAGCCTACTGTGGTTGGTGACACCCTTGGGCGGGCTGTCCTGAGGTGTTTAAGAAAGCAATCTGATGAAGCCAGGAGGAGCGAGTCGGTAAGCAGCACTACACCTCGGCATCTGCTTCAGTTCGTACCTCCAGGTTCCTGCTTTGACTTCCTGCCTTGACTTCCATCAGTGATGGAGTGTGACCTAAGAATTGTAAGATGAAACCAATCCTTTCTTCCACAAATCACTTTTGGTCATTATCACATCAATAGAAATCCAAACTAAGAGAGATGTGGTAAAATACTCTTACTTTTTTTTTTTTGTTGTTAGATCTAAGGTTGTTCTAAGAAGCCAGATCTCATAGCCTGAAGAAATGAGACCATGTCCCTCACCTTTCTCTCTGCCTCTCTCTCTCTCTCTCTCTCTCTGTCTCTCTCTCTCTCTCTCTCTCTCTCTGGAACAGAGAATTAAGAAGCCAAGGCATGCTGTAGCTCTAATTTATGGTCCTATCCACTACTTGCTCCTCCGTGCTCTGTGTCACAGAGGCTACACTGGACTAAATCAGGTGGTGTTGAATTGCCTGCCACTCCAGGAAAACATGTAACAGTCAGATATTTGTCTTCATTTGTAGATTTCTCTGAAGCTGCTCTCCTGAGCCTTCCCCTATCACCCATCCATGACTGATATCTCCCCCTTACTTCTACTTTAAGATATGCTGCTCTTCTCTGATTTAAAAGGAAGGGTCGGCTTCCCTTTAAGGCCACTTTCATGCTGTCTCTGATATAATACACTACCCTTTCTAATGCTCTCCCTCCTCAAGGCCCAGTCATGGCCTCCATAATTTTGAGGTCCTCTCTCCTAATAAAGCTCATCTCTGAGGGTGAATTTATGTCAGCTCCTTTTCAGAAGCAACTTTAGCCATCTTTTCTCCATCTAACATTTTCCAAATCTCAACAAAAAAAGAAAGAAAGAAAGAAAGAAAGAAAGAAAGAAAGAAAGAAAGAAAGAAAGAAAGAAGGAAGGAAGGAAGGAAGGAAGGAAGAAAGAAGAAAGAAAGAAAGAAAAAGAAAGAAAGAAAGAAAGAAAGAAAGAAAGAAAGAAAGAAAGAAAGAAAGAAAAAAAAAGAAAGAAAAGTATAAAATCTTTTTGTGAGTTGTACATTTTTCTTTCTGATTCTGAGTGTTTAGAAAAAATCATCTCAGAAAAAAAATGTTAATTGTGGACTTGAAGTTGATAAGCCAGTATAATCACTCTCTTGGAAATAGCTGGTTAATTTGTATCTCAGGAGGCCTCAGAAGTTACTTCCTTTCATCAAGGAGCTAGGATCACTTATAACCTGTTTAATTTCAAGTTTGAAGATAGTCATATTAAAATGTGGTTACTTTTCAGTTTAACCTGACCTTCTAGATATAAACCAAAGGAACTAGGTTTTAAAAATATCGAAGAAAGAAGTCTGATGAAGGCATTTTCTAGAGTCAAAATGTGTAAAAAATCACAGACACTACTGTGAAGTAGCAATCGCGAAAGAACACGTGAGACTTTTCTGTTCTTCACGATCAAATTACTATTCAAATCTATTCCATTGGACATACCTCTGGCTAAGACTTTGTTTTATGCCTTTCCTTTCCTTATGTGCTAGTCTGACACAGCACATGCCTGTACAACATGCTGAACACGAACAGAGCTTAGTAAAAGTAAACATGCATGAGATGGCCTTTGAATGATCACATAGAACACAGCAAGGGTCTCTAACACCTTCCACACATTTTACAGTACTTCTTTGTGACCCCCTTCTTCCTTCTTCCTTCCCCTCCCCACTCTTTTCTTACCTCTCCATGCAACCATTATTCTGCTTCTTGAAATCATAGATTGGTTTACATTTTCTTAAACTTTCTAGAAACAGGCAGACAGCATGTACTTTTTTGTGCATGGCTCCTTTAATTTGTCGTTACTATTCTGATATTCGTCCATTCTGTTATAGCTGAGTAGTCCATTCAGTCCTTTGCGTTGCTGAGTGGTAATTCATTGACCCTCCAAATCACAATTTGTTTATTTATTTACTGCTGCATCTGTTACTGAGATAAAATACCAAGACCAGAAGCAGCTCAAGGAAAGAAGTTTATTTTGGCTTATGGCTCTCTCCAGAGGGAGAGTTCATAGGATCAGGAAGCTGTTCAAACACACACAGGAAAACAGAGAGGGAACTGGAAGAGGGGCTTGGTTATACTGTCTCCCCTTCGAACTGGGGGCCAAGTGGTCAAAACCATGAACCCAAGGGAGAAGCTTCACTCAAACCACCATCGCCTCTTGGTGAACATTTTGGTTTGGGGGATACTTTAATAAAGCTGTGAGGAGCATGGATGGTTTGAGACTCTGTGCGAGCACATATTTTCATTCTGAAAGGATAGCAAGCATCCAGGAGTAGAATGTCCGGATCATGCAGTCAGTGTACATTTAATGTTGTTTTCCAAACTAATCTCATTGTTTTATACGGCGAAGAATAGAGTGTAAAAAATACAGGTCCTCTGCATTATGCTTTAGTTATTCTAATAATATTAGTTGGTAGATAGTTGTGGTTTTCATGTACATCTACCTAACGGATGGTGGTGTTTAGATACTCTATTCAATGAAATTCCTTTTTAAAAAAAACCTGTTTGGCAGCTCATACATGTTTGTAATGAATAGTCATTTTCAAACTCATTATCCTCTCTCATGCCTCCCAAATTCTTCTTCCTTCCAATGAGCCTCCCTGGTAATTTCATGCCTTCTTTTGTGTATGACTCACGCAGTTAGTTAGAGTTTCTTAGGCAAGGATTAGTGGGAGGTTACTGGATCAGGGGCACCTTACCAGTGATGACATCATTATAGAAAATGAAATTTCTTCCCCCAACAAATGTTAATTGCCAACAGTCCCTCAGGTAGGGGTGAGCCCTTATAGGCCACTTCCCTATCCACAATGAAATGTTCATCACAGTCTTGTGCCGGTCTCTCCTGTGGTTACTAAGAACTACCGTGAGTTAGTGAGCGCAGTGGCGTGGCGTGTGCAGAAGATGTCCTTTTGCTGCACACTTCCCCATCCTCTGGCTCTTACAGTCTTTCTCCTCCTCCTTCTGTGGTGCTCTCTGAGTCTCGCAAGAGGTCATATAGATTTCATAATTATTATTTATTAATAATTAACTTAATTATTCAAGTAATTAATAATCAAATAATTTATTATTATTATTACTATTATTATTATTATTATTATTTGTGGTTACGGCTGAGTATGGACTCTCCTATTATTTCTTGGTATTTTGACCAATTATGACACTATAATGACGGCTGCCCTCTGCACTAAGTTTCTCTGAAGACACTTGGTGTGAGCACAACATTATGTATGAACGAATATAAACATGATCATTTGAAAGGCAGTGTTATAACATGACCATTTAGCAAAACGTTAGCAGTATGTTTCCACATAGGGCCCACGATCTCTCTTGATTAGGTTTACAGTACTTCAAATGCTATCAGAGAGCAGTTGTTTGTCTCCATACCTGCCATGCCGTATTACTTCTTACTGGCTTGTTTGAATTATTATTGTTGTTTCTATTACTGAGCGCAATAATTCTTCATGTACTCTAAATAAAGTCTTTATCAGATAAATGTGTCATGTACTGATCTATCTATCTCCTTTGTAAATATTTAATACTCATACCTTTAAAGAGAAAATTTTCATTTTGATGCATCTAATTAATCAGATTCTATGGGCAAAGCAGTAGGGGCTAAGGAGGGGTCCTTCCTAGCACATGGCTAGGCCATTGGCTGCTTAGCTTAGGCCCTGGGAAGGAAAGTGCAGGGCATGAGTCAATGCATCCAAGCAAGTCCCAGATCAGAGAGTAAACTGGACTCTTGGGAGAGGTCATCAGAGGAGCATAGCTCTCATTTATTAAAGCAAGGGTGGTTACTGAGTACAGGCAGGGGAGGGTCTTCGGTACTTCCTTAGGGATGGGAGCCATTAGTTAAGTCAAGGATACTGGCATAGCCTCATTTGCATGCTGAGCTCAAGTCTAAGTGTCAAGGTCTTACAGTGGTACCTTCTGCATAAGGTGTGGTCCCACAGGGAAAAGAAGAAGACACCTTATCAGTAAATGGGCTCAGCCCTAGGCTTCCATCTACAGCGAAGATAAGCACCAACTAAGCCACATTTCTTTGCTAATGGCCTTCTGCGAGGCAGGCAGTATTGAATATTTAGCTGGGTTCTGGCCAGGGCTAAGAAAAGCAGGGAGCAACTGAACTCCTACAGGTCTCAGGGTGAGAAAATCCAGGGTTCAAGGCAAGCTTCGACCCACTCTTAGCTTTAGGACAGCCCCACCTGGTTACTGAAATTAAATAAGAATTCAGAGGCTAACAGTGCTTAAGTTACATTCGCAAGGGTTTGGTAAGTAAATCAATCTTGTGGTAGTTAAATTGTTGATCAGACTTCAGTGCTAGGAGTCCTGCAGATCTCTGTTTTGAGAAGCACCTTGAAGGGCTGATGAGCTACGCTTTGTTTAGCAAAGGTATTTGTGATGGTCTATTCAACTTATGATTTTAAATCCACGGGCAAGTCCTAGTTGTTAGGAAGCTGAAATTCTGGGCGGTAAAGTGCCTTGATTGGCTTCATGTTCAAACCCTGGTTTTGGAGGAGGCGATCGCTTTCTGTATGGCTTTGAGTAAGTTCATCAACCTGCGTTTTCAATGTTCTCAACACAATGAAGATAATAATAGTCCCTGGCATAGAGTTCACACAAGAAAGGAATCAGATAATATGCCTAAAATGATTAGCATGCTTTATGGCACAAAGTAAGTACTAAATACCTGTTAGTCACTGATAATTGGTGTCACTACTGATATTGTCATTTCCAGGAAGAGAACAAAGAAGAGGAATGTTATATAAGGCCACAGTATAACTGGCAGGTGTCCAATCCATTTCAACTAGAGCCTTCCTCATTAACATCTGGGTTGAAAAGTTTCCCACGTTCTTTTTCTACTACTATTCATCGAAAGTTCAAACCCTTTCATGAGATATTTATGTTTATTTTTAATGAGGCAAAACAATCCCCTCACTCAACATATGATTTAACTATTTGATCTGTTTGATGATTCTCAAACATTAACTTCACATTCTCTTGCCTTTTGGCCATGTTCTTCTTTGTTGAAATGCCCTGTGCTGTCCTGACAAACTGTTATTAATTCAAGACACAGCTGTCACAGTCAGAAGTTGTTTGGATGTAGTTAACAGAGATCACCGTAAGCTAGATTTTGTGCAGACTGTGATTTAATGAGGGAACACACTGGTCAGCAAATAAGACCCAAGGATAAGAAGTACAGTTGACCTCCGGAGGCTTGAGGCAGATGGAAAAGCAGCCTGGACTCAGCACTGTTCCATTCTCTCCTCTTTTCTCTGTACTTCATCATCTGCTTCATTCGCATCTGTGTCTGAAATTGGATTCTGCCTTTCCAGGTAAATGATAGAAAATAGCTACCACGGGCTATACACTATTTCTGTTTGATTAATAACAGAGTTGTCTAGAAGTTTAATTTCTAAGTTACACATTGCAAAGAAACACAGTCCAGTTATTTAGCTCTGAAGCCATACCTGGGTAAGATCAACACTGAGAGAGCCAAGTTCTCACTACTGAGATCCACTAGGCAAGCTTAATGGAAGAAAGGCATGCAGGCAGGATAAGTATATTAGGTGGAACATGTGTAGTTTCCTTCCACTTAAATATATTCAGATTCCTGCAAGGTAGGATGCACTACTCCCATTCTGGTCCTTTGGAGTTTCTCATGCCATGATGTCAACTATGTAGCGCATTTAGACACCCTCACAAATGTGTGGACAAGACAACTGTCATTTAGCTCTGGGTTTCTGCCATTTAATGATACGTCTTCAAAAGGCTTCTCTACCACAAAAGCCGAGAAGAGTCACTGGAATACAAGAAAGCATTTTCTAAATGAAACCAGCAGTGTGGAATTCAGGAGCACTAAAACTTATTTCTGATATGGACAGAGATATTTAATAAAGGAAGTGGCATTTGGCTTGCATCTTGAAGGACTATAGATTTTCCAGATAGAAAAGTTGGAAGAACGCCATTTCTAGCTCTGAAAAAAATTGTGAGTGTCATGTAGCACCTTTTCCCTCTGAACATAACATGATGCCCTGCTTGGGCTTTACCCCTGGTTGCCATGGCAACTAGAGTAAACCAATCAATGCTATCTGGGTCCATGGTAACTGTACTGAAGATTGATCATTTGAGGGGGACACACGATTGTTGGAAAAAGGAATTTGCCAGTGTCACGTTGTCCCATAACAAAACACCTGAGCGAAATGAAAGTAATCTGGGAAGGAACTCATATATTTTTTTTTTAATGTATTCAACACTTCCAAACTGGAGTGTCAGGCAGCAGCACACATGGCCTTGAATGGCTTCTGCCTTTTCCTTTGATCCCTATTTCAGGGTGCAGGGGGGTAGGTGGAAAGGGGGGAAGAGGGGGGAGAGGTTTCCTGCTATTCCTCGCTGGCTGAGGTTCAGTCTCATACTCTCTCACAATTAGCTGATTCAGAAAGCAGCAGGAAACAGAGGAGAATGCAGAGTTAGCAACGCTCAGCTGTTTAATCATCTCCAGGGAATGCAAGAAGCCAATTGCACCAGATCAAATGGGCTTATTTAACAAATGACCAATTAAATAGGACTATCAGGGTGGGAGGTGGGGTCAGGGGATGGAGCTTAAGGGGAAGCAGACTCACTGCCATTAAATCTTTCTTAAAGAAAAATGAGGGAGGAAATATCTCACACTATTGAAGTTCCAGACATAATAAGCCAGCTACTGCAATACTGACATGGATTAGCAAGTTTCTGGTTGGGTTTCAGTTCTCTTGGGGAGGCCAATGGACCCCAGTGGGAAAGCAACTGCTATAGTTTTGAGGTCATGTGAATAGAATGAGTGCATCTAGGATGAGTTACCCAAAAATAAGTGTAGGAATTAGTAGGAATTTCTATTATGATAAAATCCCATGACCAAAAGCAACTTCGGGAAGAAACGGTTTATTTCATTTTCATCTTATAAATCCATCACTAAGGAAAGCCAGGGCGGGAATTTGTGGCGGGAAGCTGGAGGCAGATACTGATGCAGAGGCTGTGGTCAGTGCTACTTGCTCCTTATGGCTCGCTTAGCCTGCTTTTTTTATGGCACACAGGACCACCCACTCAGGGGTGTCACCACCCTCTGGAATGCACTGACCTACATCAATCAAGAAAATGGGCCACAGCCTTGCCCAGAAGCCCATGTCTTGGTAGAATTTTCTCAACTGAGGTTCCCTCTCTCAAAATGACTCTAGCCTATGTCAAGCTGACATAAAAGCTGACCAGCAAAGGAAGTCTGAAAATAAGCTTAGGAATCATGAAGGACAAAGGCAAAGAGAAAGACTGGGTGATGTGTTTATGAGAGAGAATGAAAGGGTACAACCAAAGGATGATTCTGGAAATCAGAATTATTTCAAGAAAAGGAGACTCACGGAAGTCGTCAACTGTTCTGTAGTCCAAATGCACTTGTTCAGGACACAGTCAGAATAATTAATTTCGTTAGAATAATTAATTGACTCGTTAGTGACTGTATGATTTGTATGTATGGATCCCAGTTCAGAAGATAAATGGGCTACACCCTGGCTTGATCATAGATATCTAAATAAAGATAAAGACTTTTAAGAAATTTATTTTAATACAAGATAAAGAGTTTCTGGTAGAAAAGCAAACAAACAAACAAACAGAATTGGGCTGGAAAATCTTGACTAAGTAAAAATATTGTCATGAACTTGGAGGAGGGATAATAGCAAATACTGGTATTAAGTAGAAGTCTAAAGGCAACAGACTGGACACTGGAGGGTAAATACAGATCTTCACAGGCAGCTACAAACACATTACAAATGTTATCCTTATTCATATATATGTTAGGCCCACAAGCTCTTAGGCATAGATGTTAGTATAAAGTTCTCTTATTTCTCTCATTTATAACTATTTGTACACTTACTTTGCTTAATGCATGTATAATAACCAGAGATGACTGTAGTCTATAAAAATGGGCCTGAGAGATTTTTTAAAATCCCATGTGTACCTTCAAACATATAATATTATGCTTGGGGAGGACATACTGACTATGCAAATGGACAGTGGCCAATATAGATTACTGTATAGTAGGCTGATAAATCAGATAAAAGAAATCAAAATGTATTGCCCAACCCACAGGAGCTAATATCTGCTTCTGTGTATCTCATCCACAGCTTCCTCATTCTAAGTCTCTGCTACCAGGTCATACTTGACATCTGACACGATCCCCAGTGATTTCTTCCCCCAGCTAGGCCTTACCACTTACAGTTCCAAAAACCACTCTTCAGCCTACGATGGGTGGTACTCTGACCAATTCCTAAGATGGCCCAAGCAGTCTTTCCTATTATCCTACTACAAAGTGATTGGCTTTTAAAAAGTTTTGTAACTGTGTTAATCTCTTTATAAACTATGACTTCCTTGACCCCAGATTAAAATCTTTTCAAGTCTTCCTTATTAGTCTTTTATCCCTTGTACTCACTATTAACCAAACTAAAATCAATCAGTAATAACCATTGCACGGCCTGAATCTAGGACAGCCCTAAAATATACCAATTAGTTACTTCAATTAATTAGTCCAAACTTCCACCTTATCACAGTGTCTCAGTATATGAACAAAATGTAGATAAGGTCTTGACCATAATTTAACATGTAGAAATGAGAGCAAGAGATATAAATCTTTACCAAATTCTAATATTGATTATCCATCAACCTCCGGATAACTGAGAATGGAGAAAAGACATAAATATGTAATTCTTATTTTTCTTTAATTTTTCCAATAAATACAAAAGCATTAAAATAGAATGGGGATTTTTTTGTAGTGACATCATTTTCCTGTGTGATACACTGTTTCATGAAACTCATTAACTGTGGGGTTATCATCAATCATTTGAAGAATTTTATAATATTCATATTATGATATGGAACAGCTGTGCCTTTGAGTCCCACAGTCTTATTTTTGGGTGGCTATTATTTTTAGAATTTGATTTTAACACTTGAGAAACAATAACTTCTTCATATGAAATATCTTAAAATATGAAACATTTTTTGAAAATAGGATTGGAGTGCCTGTATTTACACAGATGCTGTGAAATGTATGCTTCACAGAACTGCCCAAGAGGACCACTTAAAGCTACATTCACACTTTAACTACCAAGTTCTTAACTATAGGCAGGATATAAAATTTATTTTCATAAAAGTTATTACAACCTCACTACACATATAAAAAATGATCTCTAAAAGAAAAATTCTTAGAACTCTAAAGAATACAGAAAAATGTTTCACAGAAACACACTAGATTTTTGTCACATTTTTTTCTTTTTTTATTGGAAATGAAAATCCACTTAGAGTATATGCTTTAATATTTTGTTTGATCCAACTACAGAAAATAGAAGACTTTTGCTACAAAAATAATTTTAGCATTGTTCAAGTTAAATATTATAAATCAGAGATCATATCTACAATTAGTTGACCCCTCCACAAGAGCAACACTTAAAAGCTTACCTTTGCAAAAGTTTTAAAATGCCAATGTCCATAATGTTATTTTTCTGTGTGTTAGGGAAATAGTGTCCTTTTCCCCTGTGCTTTGTTCAGAGTGTAAGTGACTCAGGAAATCAAATGGTTCCTTGGTGATTTTACTCTAACATGCATCATGCTTGTATTTTACATGTTATTGTTTTATGTACTCTGTTTACTAATTCATTTCATATTATTGGTACCAGATTTTATAGTTCTCTTTCTGAAATCATGTTTATTTCAAAAGTTGGAAATGTTCAGGTTTAAGAAAGACAATACAGTATACATGGTAGGAATTTATTATCTGGATTCTCGGTAGTATCTGGGGTAACACAACACTTAGTAATCAAATACTAGTGGTTTATAAAGAGACTTCCAATGTTCACACCACATGAGAAAACATGGCTGCAAACAACCCGCATCAGTTTTAGGTCTGGTCCTCACATGATTCTTAATCAAACATAAAAGGAGGTTTTAGTTGGAAAACTTTTAATTTTATAGGGGTGCTTGAACATCTAGTGAACTGTATTATTGCCTACATTTTACAGATGAGTAACCCGAGGTGTGACAGTGCTAAATTCCTTGCCCAAAATGTTGGAAATGACTACAACAGCTGAGTATTGACCTGAGGCAGTCTGGCTACAGAATTTGTCAACCTCTAGGATTTTTCAGCTTCTCTCCACGCTGTACTTAGAGACAAATTCCTTTCATAATACACAATTCACTATCTCAAAAGGACCCTTTGTTCATTCTCTATGGGAGACCCTACAATAACACTGGTCTAGGTCATTCGGGTACATCAAAGACTTTTATACCTTGCAAATATCATATACTACCATAGAACTTAATGAAACTACTAAAGCACAATACCAGACTCATGGACTTAGCAGAGTCAGCCTCTTTCTTAACCACTGTATGAACAAGTTCTAGCTGGTCTGGTGAGGTGGGCACCAAGCCTCACCTCTTTTATACCCAATTTTCTCAGTAATGCCTGTTCTTCCTCTGAAATTCGTGAGCACCTCATCTGGGGATAAACAAGTATCCCTATTGACTCACATAAGCCACTCCATTATGGATTGATTTCCCTTGTGTTTCCTTAGGTTATGCGACCTTTGTCTTTAAAACATATGGGTAGTTTTGTTACTCAGTGTGTCAGCTATCACAACTCTCAGAATAATTGCTCCCCTGTCTACAGTTTCACAGGCTAGCCTATGAGAGGAGAGTTTCAGTGCTTGTTTCATGAGGGTTAACATTATATTTAAAGTTTAAACGTTCTGTGCTTGAATGACTAAACAGCAAAGCCCCTGGCTTATACAGGCTGTATCCTGGCAGCCCACTTCTCTTTTTTTCCCCAGACATTGAGGACTATTCTTAAATTGACTGATCTTGTAAAAAGTTGCTGTTCTAGCAAGACAGTAAGTTATACGACTAACTGCTATTTCTGCTTTTGAAATCAAACTTGCCTACTCTGCTTAAAAGATGACTAGGAAAACTGCAAGACACATATGTTAAAATAAGACCCTGACTATATGTAGGTAGAAGACATGTAATCTTGTGGTTTTTGTCTTATAAGCTCTGGGCTGATATGGCTAGAGCCTGCATCTTGGGGGTGCTCTCAGGTGATAACTCACAAAAGCTTCATCCCCAGAGCTCTCTCCATGACTACAGATAGCTCTGCTTGTTTGAGGATATCCTGAAGGCAGCTCTGTCAGACAGAGAGCTTCTCCTCAGGGATTGTTTATTGCTTCTGTTTCTATGGTCCGGTGGGGGTGACTTGTGAATCTTGTTTTAGCTTCCTACAACTTGTGAGGTCTGATTACTTCTTGTGTCTCATGAACAACTACCCCTCCATGAGGAAAGGTTCCAGTTTAGAGGAAATTTCTACACAGCAGACAAAATTAAAATTATGTCAGATAATTGTTTTGTTATTTCGGTTTGATTAGTTTTCTACACATAAAATCACTTTCACAAAAATCAGAGAACTCCACAAGTATTATAGCACAGAACTATGAAGAAATGCACTGAACAGGAAAGAGGGTACAGACAGATCTAAAAGAGAGAGATTCTCATCTTGGAAAAGGCTCAGTGTAGTGACAGTTTAAAGTGACTAAATTAAAGTGGTGCTAAGCCATCTCTGTCATCAAACCTGCCTGGCTGTGACAATGTAAGAAACACTCTCTCCACAAAGGGAGGTGGAACAGATACTTTATTTTAGAGCCAATGACTCTAAAGCCAATGGCCCAGGAGCACAGATTCAGATTACCTCAAATTCTATGCTCCTACATGATAACCATTATAATTTTTATGTGTTGATGCAAAAACCACAACTCTCATCTTAAAGGGAATAGGAGAGAGTTCATTCTGGAGGCATATTGAGTGACCATGACCAGGAACATAGATTTAGGTTACCCCAAACTCCAACATGAAAGCAGTTTTGCAGAATCTTTATAGTTTTGCAGAACATAGAAAGTCATAAGTCAAGGTAAGTTTAAAATACATTGTTAGATACAACAGAGAGGCAGGTACAGTAAAATGGCAGAAGCTTCCTATAGGATCAGAATACTTTCTGATGGCATCCTTGGCTTTTGGATTGGGAGAAGCTAGTTGCCTGCTAATTCAGTAGATTCTAAAAGGATTTTATCTATTGTCACAAGATGTTAGTTCCCACATGGGAGGGGGCAATTAATGACTGTTCTGGAGGGCCAGAATGTAGCCCCAGATAAAGTAATTAGCTTCTGGACCTGTAAGCATTCCAGTCTCTCCACAGTACTGAAATTCTAACCAGCCAATCAGTGTCTGCAGGCACAGATTCCTTTCAGGAGATTTGTTCACAGCTAGATGTAGCTTCTTTTCAGAAGTTTTGTTCACAGTTCCCCCTGTTGGCCAAGCATCACATCTGTGCATGGGGGAACACATATCATTTATTAAATATTAAAGCATTTCTCATAGCTAGAAACATTAATTAGCAAGATCTGACGTAGATGGTACTGAGTAGTGAGCAGGACCACAGTCTTCAGGAGAGAGGAATATCTGGTAAAGGTGAGTAAGAAGGAACTCCTGGATCATGTCAAAACTATTAGTCATCATGTATGGATCTGAATAAATTTTTTACCTTCTATATCTGACATAACATTTATATGTGACATAGATTACCATACCTAAAAATTAAGTAATCAAGAACATAGTTTGATCTAATTAAGTTAAAATAACAGATGAAACAACTGGACCAAAATTTATGAGATTGACTATATATTTCCCTGTGTATTTACAGTTACCTATTTGATGAATTTTCTTACTTATATTATTACTACTTACACTTATATTGGTTTTACTTATATTAAAATGATTAGAAATGTAACTTTCAAAGGAATTACTATA
This sequence comes from Cricetomys ansorgei, assembly GCA_026225945.1. Taxonomy (NCBI): domain Eukaryota; kingdom Metazoa; phylum Chordata; class Mammalia; order Rodentia; family Nesomyidae; genus Cricetomys; species Cricetomys ansorgei. Next base: position 1,316,656 of record JAMJFZ010000271.1, on the reverse strand, counting down.
ATATTGCCTCTTTTTATTACTAAAATATTGCTTAATTAATTTTTAAATCCCATCTAATTATACTATAGATACAACTAATCAAGAAACATCAATATTTAAAGTATAAAAAAATCACAATGTTATCATTAGACATTGATGTCCTTTGGATAAGAACCAAGCTCTTTAGGTGTCTCTAGTTAGAGTGAATGAGGCTAAAGTTTGATTAAACAACTAGACCTCTTGTTTTCTCCAAATTGTACTGACTAGTGAGGATATATTTGTATATATGAACAAAGATAATGAAAAAAAATTGAACTTTTCAAATAGTAGTTTGAAAGCAAACAATCATGATAGGAGGGTATGGTCAATGAATAGACATTTCATTTGTATTTGTGACTCCATTAAAATCAAAACTAGTATTGTTTTATCATTTAGAAATATACCAGGTGGAATTTAAATTCTAATTATAAAAATGTTCAGGAAATATAAAAGGTGAACACATTCAGGATGCTCAATTGTCAGTACCATTGAAGAGGAGTACATCCACCTCTTCAGAGTTCCCATGAATGTGCCCTCAGATGACGTGAGACACTTCACTGTCTCCTAGGAATCAGTTAGAAGTGCTTGGATAGAATCCTGACCTTTAAATCAGAATAGAGTCTTTGATGTGATGTTCTTTTATCTTTTACAAAACCATTTGTTTTGTATCATTTAAGACTAATTTTGAGCTTTAGTTATTCTTGTGATGGTTACTCTTGGTTGTCAACTTGACTGCATCTGGAATTAACAATAACCCCAAATAAGACACACCAGTGAAGGATTTTGTTAAAGCCAAATAAGGACCAGGAAGAAGGAAATTTTTCTCTTTCTGTGCTTGCTTTAGCGTTGCTAGCAAGTCCATTACTTCACTGGTATCAGATCCTACTTCTTCAGGATTCTAGCACCCACTGAAGACCAGGTGAGATATCCAGCCTCATGAGCTGAGCAGCTACTGGATTCTTGGACCTTCTGTTTGTAGGTAGCCATTGTTAGATTAGCTTGTTCACAGCCTATAAGTCATTCTATTAAACTATATATATTCACAGTCTGTAAGTCATTCTAATAAAGAGATAGATAGATGATAGATAGATAGATAGATAGATAGATAGATAGATAGATAGATAGATATAGAATCATTCTATAGATTCTGCTATTCTAGAGAACCCTGGCTGTCAGAACACAGTACAAGAATGGATTCATGTGGGAATTCTGAGAGTTTGTGAGAAAACAAGAGTCTTGTGACCTCAGTTTCTTCAAAACACAGAATTGTTCTTGGACTGTGTTTCTGTGCTCCTCTCAGATAGGAATGAGTTTGCTTCAGCTGTTGTTATTCGTATGCCTCTGTGGACAAACATGTGTTTGCCACGTGCAGCTCGTCCTTGTGATTGTAGACTTTACTCAAGTGACTCCTCTTAAGCCTCAGAGTATGAGTTGTCTGATGCTCTGAATAAAGTTGGCTACTGCATGAGACTTCAGTCTGCCTCACTTTTGGGCCCCAATATCCCAGGTTTACACTGCCAACTAGAGTGGTAAACACCTGACTAATAAAATGTGAAGTTCTTAATTTTTGTGAAATAATCTGTTTTTTTTATTATCTGAAGCAGACTTCAATTTTGAACTTCAGTTATCCTAATTAAAAGACTTTTACAATACTGTGTGTTATTTGTTGATGTAATAGACCAAATGTTATAAGCAGATTTAGATATTTACCCATTAGAACAAGGTTTACAAATACTATGTAATTAATAGAATATTCGAATAGGCATTACTCTCTAAATAGAATTTTTAAAATATAATGAAGGCAATGACTATTTATAAGGCAAAGGCTTTGTCCAATGGGAAAACATACTCAATCATAGGTTTTTAAATGTACTTGTAGTAAAAAGATATTAAGAATAAATCAATACTTAATAAATAATAATGTTAATAAATATTGATTTAGTTATTTAATTAATAATTAGTAATTAATTAAATAAGAATGATAATGATGTTAAATTATTAATAAAATACTTAATAAAATAGAAAATCAATCATTAATTTTATCTCAGGTTATTGAATTAACCTTTAAAACTTTTATAACCTTTATATTAATTTTAACTTAGTTACAACCATATTTATTTTTAATCAACTAGTTACAACATAATTTAATCTTAACATTGGCATTACAAAATTTAGAGAACACTTATGATGAAGCCTCTAGACCCTCAACATTCTGATCTTTCCACGGTACTAAAATTTTAATCAGGTAACCAGTCTCTGAAGACACAGATTTCTTTCAGGAGTTTTTTTATTGACAGCCTGAACTCCTTTTTAGAAGCCTAAGTTCACATGTAAGTACACAAGAAAGGAAATCGTACATAAAGACACTTTGCAAATACACTGGTGGAAAGTCCAGGTACATGGATTAGAGCATTGTGAGAAAATACACGTTATAGCCTCTAAGGGCAGTCTTAGCCTTTTACTTGGTGAAAGATGGGGTGTGTGATATATATTACAAAGGATTTATTAGTCACAAGGATGTTAGGTCACATACAAAGGTAGCAATAAATGACTATCGAGAGGCCAGTATAGACAGATATAATCTGCTCTGGATCTACATTCCAACCTTTCCACATCATTGATCGGCTGACTAACCTTGTAGAAGGTCCAAGATAAGGTGCAATTTCTTAAGAACTTGTTCACATCTGGAACCCACAGACAACAGCCTTAAAAGCCAGCCTAGCGCAAAGCTAGCACACACAGCCTAGACTGCAAGCCCACTTCCAGGGTCCCCGACAGATGACCATGCTTCTAGGATCGCCATCCCATCACACAAATCTTAGTGGCTTCAGAGTCTAGGCTGATACACAGCCAGATTCATGAGCATTGTTCTCACTCAGGTACCTGGCTGGTTTGTATGGCCTCATGTTCCAGGCTAGGCTCCATAGTCCCAAGTTTTAGAAGAGACAGGTTAACTCTAGTAGACGCCGATAATTTATTCCTGATAAGTATGGATAAGTCTACATACACTCATAAATATGATTCAACATTCAGAAGCAACCCCCCAACGCACACAATTATATACTTATCTCAACGGATACAGACAGGGATTTGACCAAATTTACCCACCCTTCAAGGTAAAAACTGTCAAACAATTAATTGCAGAACTAACTCAGCATAATAAAATCCATATGTAAGAAGCCCATTGCAAAATCATATGTACCTGTGAAAACATGGATGTTTTTCCTATAACATCCAGACAAGGACATCCAATGCCATCACTTTCATTCAAATCCTCCCACTTCCATTTAGTTTTATATGAACTGTCTTCACTTGGTCAAGAGAGAGAATCAAGAAGTGTCCACTTTGACCCACTGGGCTCTCTTGACATCCCTTATTTGTCATTTACTAACAAATAAGCCATTTATTTAATAATCGACTGTAGAAGTTTTCTAAAGACTGACGTGAAATCTCATTTTCAGTAATTAGTTTACTGATTTGGGAAGCGGGAGCGTTTGCCACTTTACATTTGTTCTGCCTATGTGTTTATCTCCCTGAATGTGTGTTCTTACGTGGTGTACTGCGACTTGGTCGCTAGTCTACTGCCAAGCTAGCACTGAACACTTGAGTTCAGTCACACCGCCTGTTCTTCCTAATTGCATCCTGACCTTCAGGACACTGTTGTCAGATCCTTCTTTTGGTTTGCCCTTTCTGATACTAAAATTGTTCTGACGGAACAGGTAAAATTGTGCATCCCCTTTCCTTGTTCGTTTGTTTTTATATATTGATAATAACTTAATTGATTGATAAGAATAAGTATTATTTATGCATTCATAATAGATGTGTTATCAATATAGAATGATATATAATATTATTATATTAGTAATAGCTGTAAGAAAAATACATGTTTTTAAATGCTGCTTCCTGTTTAATTGTAAATTGGCTCAATAAGGCAGGTAATCTTGTCACCCTGAAATACAATAAAGATGTCTACTTAGAAATTTGTTTCATTTCTCATGAGCCATTAGGGAAATGGCTGACATTCATGTCAATAGTAAACTCAGAGGTCAGGTGAATGCCGTTTAATTGACCGATTGGGCTTCTAATCACTAGAATGTATTGTAGGGAGTGGATGAAGTCTTCACTGAACGTGTGTTCTTCGATGTGAGTGTTTTTTGATGTGGCTATGCCAAAGACTCCTATGCCCCAGACCCATGAGAATTCCCCAGATCCGACTAAGGGTAATGGCAAGACCTTCCCCTAGTCTGAATATAAATATCGACAGTGTATGCAGAAAATATCAACCACAGCTCCCTTTTCCTGACGTTTATAGCTCCCCCAGAGAGACATACTACTGAGACCAGCTATACCCTTTTCCTTGTGCTATATGTAATAAATGCACCGAATTCTGGTTTGTCCTCCACCAGAGTGATCATAGCAGGTCCCAGATTTTCTGTACATGTATCTCTGGTTTCGTTATTATCTGTCATTTTCCCATTCCCATATAGCCCAGGTCAGGTTTCCGGTTTCCTACCCAAATCTGTGCAAGGCTGTCACACAAAACTCTATTATTGCCATTCCTATATTGTTTGGCAATAAATTTAATTTGCAAGGTAATCTGCAACAAGTCTATCAAAAAAGTAAAAACAGAAACTTCTGATAGGAGAAAAATTAACCTGCTGTTGACTAGCTTAAAATTTGATACGGTAATAAAAACATAATGCAAATAAAAACATAATGCATGGCCACACTATCAGAAAGACCTTGGGAGAAAATTTGTTATTTGTCATTGCCTTTCCCCGTGGATGAACATAAACATCTCCTCTTCAGAGCTCTGGATAAAAAACTTTCAAGGGTGGAGGTTTAAGAGATGCTATTTTGAGCAAAAGCACACTTTGCTACCTATGAAAATAAAAAAGCTTATTAAAATCAATTTCTACTTCAACGTCCGTAAAACCCATTAGTGTTTATTCATTTCATAACTTGGAGCCCTTTCAAGGTGTATGTTCCTTTTCTTTTCTAGTCTATCCACATTACTTCTGAAGGCTAAACACCAGCTGGAAAAAAATAACAGAACAGATGGTAAAGGAGGGCCAAGATTGATAACCTGAGCTTGGTCCTTGGGATCCATTCAGTGGAAGGAGAGAAGGGGCTCCCGGGCTCCCGTAAGTTCTTCTCTGACCTCTACATGCTCATCATAGTATGAGTGCACACACGTAGAGACACAGAGAGAGAGAGACACACAGAGAGAGAGAGAGAGACACAGAGAGAGAGACAGAGAGAGACAGAGACAAAGAGACAGAGAGACAGAGGAAGAGAGAAACATTAAATAGATATCATAAAAAATTGACATTATGTATCTTATTTTGTACCACGTTTTCCCTTAATAGATCATGACTTCATTTCCTCCTCAATAAACATTCTTTTATAGCACCTAAAAGGAACATATTAAGACCTGCTATTATTTTTAACAATGTGATATCATTAAAGCAATATACAAAGATAAATACACATGAAGACGAGTCTAGCTTGTTTTATGTTGCTATGATACACACCATGACTAAGAGCACCATGGAGAGAAAGGAGGTTATTGGGTTTATAGGGTATGGTCCATCATCCAATAAAGTCAGGGCAGAGTTTCAAGGCAGGAACAGTGGTGTCTTAGTTAAGGTGTAGTAGCATGCTGCTGTGGTGGCCCAGCAAGGAAGAGACAGGGGCATTTTCACAGGTATAAGCCCTACCAGATCTCAGCAGAGGGAACCACCATCTTAGCCCGCACCATACTAGACAGTGGAACCCTGAGCATCCCAACTCAGCTGTTTTTATTGATACAGAACTCCTCAGGTATTCTACTGATAGCACGTGCATATCATTAGCAATCAAACTCCCCCACATAAATCCAATATCCTCAGACAATACAAAATGCCAAGACCTAGGCAATCCCTTACCTAATACTGCATAAAAAATTATTTTATACATAACCAAAACTAAACTTCTACAATATAGGGTTTTATTGCTGTGAAGAGACCACAGCAACTCTTATAATGAAAAGCATTGAATTGGGGCTGGCTTACAGGTTCAGAGGTTTAGTCCATTATCATCATGGTGGGAAGCATGGTGGCATGCGTGCAGACATGGTGCTAGAGAAGTAGCTATAAGTTCTACATCTGGTTCAGCAGACAGCAGTAAGTAATGACACTGGGCCTGGCTTGAATACTCTGAAACCTCAGAGCCCACCCCAGTGACACACTTCCTCCAACAAGGCCACATTCCTAATAGTGCCATTTTCTATGCACCTATGGGCGCTGTTTCATTTAAATCACCATGGGTGGCCATGGTAGAATGGTGTTTAATGGCTTGCTCAGCCCGCTTTCTTACACAACTCAGGACCACCTGTCCAGGGGTGGCATCAGTGGGGTGGGCCCTCCTACATCAATCAGTAATCAAAAAAAAAAAAAAAAGATTGCTCCACAAACATGCCTACAAGCTACTCTGATGGGAACAATTCCTCAACTGTGGTTCTCACTTCCAAGATGACTCTAGTTTGTATCAAATTTATAAAAACTGATGAATGCAAAGACAAAAAAAACCACACATAAAGCCATACACAAAATGCACAAAAATACTACCGCCAACCTCCCCCCAAGACCCCGCGTGCTTCATTTAGACTTATCACCATTTTAAATCATTGTTGTTGTCGTTTAAGTCTGACTTTAGATCTTCCTGATTCTTCAACAGCTCTAAACAATCCTTACTTATAAATTCACTGGGCTGGATAGATGGCTCAGCAGTTAAGAGTACTCACTGCTCTTCCAAAGGACACACATTCAGTTCCCAATACCTGTACTGGACAGCTCACAACTGCCTGTAGCTCCAGGGTATTCCATGCCTACCTCTGGCCTCTATAGGTACTACTATGAAGGTGTGCACACACATATATTTGTGTGTATATATATACAGATATATGTATATATGTGTGTGTGTGTGTAACAAATATTAAAAATAAACTTGTACTTGCAAAGGAAGCTATGACTCTTAACAGAAAGAAGGTAGAAAATTTACATTTCAACCAAAGAGCTTGATCAAGCTTAATCCTTGGAAAGAACATAAATGAAAGCAAAAAGGTTATTGCTGTGGTTCATAGGTTTCACAGCTGGGTAGGACTACTGGATATATCTCTTCTTCGGTTGCTTATGTAGTATGCATGTCTGTCTGTCTACTATACATGTGGCTGGTGTCCACTGGGACCAGAAGAGGGCAATGGATCCCCTAAAACTCAAGTTATAAATGGTTGTAAGTCAATATGTGGGTTCTGGAAACCAAACCCAGGTAGCCAGTTGGAAGAGTAGCCAGTTGCTCTTAATTGCTAAGCCGTCTTCCTAGCACTTTAGACATTTCTTAATATAATCAAATTGGCAATCAACATTCACCGTCACAGCTTGCTGCCTGAAAGCTCTGAGGCTGAGCCTCCTTCTATCATCGCCAAAGATCTTTTGATCCCAGTCTCGGAGGCATGGGAGAAGAATAAACTGAGTTCTCAGCTTGGAGCTCAGATGTCCCTGGTGCTGGTGTTCCCAAGATATCTTCCTTACATCCCAGTGTCGTACTGAAGAAGATTCTACCTCCTGCCTCTGTACTCCCACTAACAAGGTTTCCTCCTCATAGCTCATATCTTGTTAGTAATTTTGTTGTTGTTTCTCTAGTGTTGGCACTTGAACTCGAGTTTTTTCTCTGCTAGGTGAGCACTCCATCAGTGAGCCAGGTCCCTAGAATACTTCCTACTAATCTAGATTTCAAATAGCTTTCTGTCCATCTTTGACTCCCATCCTGGTACTAACGCTAGCACTAATCAGCCACCTGGCATGACTTCCGCTGATTACCCAGCACCAGAGCTTCTGCTGATCACCTGTCCTACCCGTGTTTGACTAGGTAGTGCTGTTTTTATCTTGGTACAGCAGCATTACCCCTCCACACGGGACTTCATGCTGTGTTTCATTAAATCTACCTCTACAGCATCCAACTCTATCCTTACGGATTCCCATAGAATGTTCTCTTTTGCCTCTCTGCATTTTTTAATCAGCAATCCACTTGAGTGCAGAAATCTATTAGCATGTGATGTTTTAAATTTTACTTTGTTGATGTTCCTTCAGGATTTCTCCAACTTCACTTAAGGGACAGCAGAAAAGCACCATCTTTCTGATTAAAAATATCCAACTCTTACAAAATCAGCTTTGCTGTTGTTCACTTTTTCATAGTGAATCATGAGCATTCCTACCCATTGAGTAACCTAGCAGGAAAATTCACTTTATTATTGTCACCAATCCTAACCAATTCTGGATAATGGTGTCTTTTCTTTTTTTTAATCTAAGTGTATAGAATCATATTTACCTGAAAGCCTTGAAAAAATTCACTAACAGTTACATAAAAGACTGGTTATAACTTTGGTCTATAAATGTGTTTCTTCTGCAGATACCTTCTTAGGAGAGTTAATTTTGTTTTGCCCTTGAGGATTCCTGTGATGACACCCAAGTTGAAAGCGGTATTGAGATTATGGCTACAAATTTCACCTTGTATGACAAAGTTTAAAAGCTTCAACATTCATTTAGCCTCTTTACATTCAGACAAGCTTTCAGGATCTGTTTCAAGAAAGTAGGATAGAAGAAAATGAGCCACCAAGGACACGTCCCCTTCCTTTAAGGATATTGTCTAGACATTTTATGTACCGCTCTCTTACAGGTGCCGATCTGAGTCCCATGGTCCCTGCTGAAGTTCCCAGGCTCTTTTGTTCCAGGACAATGGATTGCATCAGGGACACATGGATAGAAATAGAAAAAGAAAGATTCTATTACAACAGGGAAGTGCTCTCAGTAATGGAAATTAGCTAGTTGGGTAGGGAAAAGACATCTGTTCCAGAGATGTTTCCTACAAGCCTCATTTCATTTTATAGAGCATTTATGTAGCATCAACCTGTCTCACACACATTTGTATAGTGTTGGCTTTTCTTGAGCAAGTTCTGTTTGTTGCATGTAGCTGAAGTAGGGAAGCATTTACAGTCTTCGTCTTTCAACTAGCTTCTTTATGTTGGTTGAGACTTTTCCCTCTCCTATGGCCCTACCCTAACTGCCCCTTGAGAGCTGTGGCCCCAAACATCTTCTGGTGGAAAAGAAAGGTGATGACCAATTCATCTTCTATAACCACTTCCATGCTGATTGACAATTGATGTGGGAGAGCCCAGACCCCTGTGGGAGGTATGGTTCCTAAGTAGGAGGACCTTGATTGGATAAGAAAACTTACTGAACATGAGTCATTGAGGAGAGCATTGGCATCCTTCCTTCACAGTTTCTGTCCAAAGTTCCTATCTTCACTTCCTGTGTGACTTTCCTCAACGACGGACTCTCACCTGGAACTGTAAGCTGAAATGAAACCTTTTTCCTTCCCTAAGTTGTTTCTGTTTATTTTTTAGTTTGTATTTTAATTGTAACATTTTCCTTTCTCTATATGCCCTCTAAACTCTTCCATATACCCCTTTCTACTCTCCATCAAATTTGTGGCCTCTTTTTATAATCAATTGCTATTGCATGAATGTATGCATTTATATATACATATCTATGCCTAAAAATAGCCTGTTCCATCCAAATAATGTTACTTGTATGTATCTTTTCAGGCTGACTGTCTAGCACTGGACAACCAATTGGTGTGCTCCTCTCCTGGGAGGACCACCTCTCCTGCTCCCACCCTTACTCAGTGGCCTCAAGCTCTCTGTGTAGGGTTGAGGCCTCATGGGCTTTTCCCCTACCTGTTTGGCACAACCATTGGTGTTGCCTTTGTTCAGCTCACATGTGGGCAATCACTTCGGTGAGACTTTAAGGGCATAGCTTTTGACTAGGAGACACAGAGCAAAGCCTCTGATACTCTTATACATCTTTCACCCATATTCTGTAATGTTTCCTGAGCCTTAGGAGTGGGAACGCTTTGTAGATGTGTCCACTGGGACTGGGCTCCATGAGTCTGCATGTTGATTAGATATGGTTTTCTTTCATGGGAGTGCCCAGACCACTGTGGGTTATATCATCCCTAGGTAGGTGGGCCTTGATTGCATAAGAAATGACTCATGGGGAGTCATCATTGAGTGAGGGTGTAGGTATCCTTCCTCCATAGTTTGTGTCCACATTTTCTACCTTTACTAACTACCCTAACTTCCCTCAGTGATGGGCTGGCACCTGGAAGTGTAAGCCGAAATAAACCCACCCATTGCAAAGAGAAGTTTTCTGGATGAGGGATGAAGACTCCATTTATCTGTGGATATAAGGACAAATGTTTATAGATTGTTGGTAGGTATTATACTGGTTTAGTAAATTAGTGGTTGTTGAGTCTTTTTCACTAACCACTATTTCATTAGCATTGATTAGTTAGCTAGGTTTCTAGTACCAGGCATTGTCTCCCTCTAAGTCCAATTAGAGAGCAGATATATAGATATAGATATAGATATAGATATAGATATAGATATAGATATAGATATAGATATAGATATAGATATAGATATAGATAAAGATATAGATATAGATATAGATATATAGATATGGATATATAGATATAAATATATAGATATAGATATATCATTCTTACACCTGTAGGGCTGTTATGTTCTGCTGGTTGTTAATGTGGCTCACTGGGGTCTTTCTGTGGTTCATGTTCAAGGTTCCTGCCTTCAGTTCCAGCCATGACTTCTTTCTATGATGGACTGTTACCTTGAAATATAAGCTGAAATAAACCTTTTTTTCCTCCCCTAACTTGCTTTTGATCACAGTGGTTATCACAGCACCAGTAAAGCAAACCAGGATCCTCCACTCAAATGCATGTTTCTTCCAGAGAGTGCCTTGGCAGATTAAAAAGAAGTGTAAGGTTGGAGACAACAGGAGGGGTCAGTCTGCAAATCTCTCTGGCCTGGAACATAATATATAAACCAAGCTGCCATAGAATTGAGAGATCTACCTGCCTCTGTTTCCCCAAGTAGGTGGGAAACATCATGCCAAGCCTAACTGGCTTCTTTCACATGTTCATCTTGATGTTCGTTCATCTTGACGAACACATGTTCATCTCTTTCTAGGACTCATTCTCCTGAATCACTTTCATTAACAAACTTAGATATATGACCATGCCATTTATCAAGACAGATGTGAAAATCAAGTCTTTATTTTGGGTAGCCATCTGTCTAGGGAAAACTATAAATGGTGCCCCTTTCTTTCCATCTTTAAAGGCAGAAGCATCTGTAATTCTCACTTCACAGTAAACTTCTACCTTCCTCCTCAGGTATGAAGGTATCTGTCTCCTGGAAAATCCAATATTGTCTCTCATCATTCCTACTCTGTGGTTTTAGATAATAGTTCCAAATCCTTACTCAATAATTTTTCAAAACTCTTATCCATATTTTAAAGGAAGCGGAAAGAAGGAATATTATGTTTTCTGATCAAATTTACTTAAATAATAAATTAAGGCATTAAGTCATATTCCTTTAAATTTTAATTTTTATTCTTTGATAGTTTCATATATTCTCAGATGAATATCCCGTCTTATCCCCTTCTCTTTCCTGATGAAAGTTTCCCTCCTCCCAGCATGGCCTCTTCCTGCTTTCCCCTCTCTCTGTCCCTGTCTCTCTCTCTTTCTCTCTCCGTGTGTGTGTGTGTGTGTGTGTGTGTGTGTGTGTGTGTGAGAGAGAGAGAGAGAGAGAGAGACCCACTGTGTTTAACTAGGGCTGTCTATGTGAGCATGCATGAGGGTGAAAGATTGTTTACTGGAGCATTAGCGGCTGAGAGGGGATAAATGACTGAAACAAATGACACTCTCTCATTGGTCACTGTTAATTGCAAATAGTCCCTCAGGGATAGGCAAAGCTTCATGAGCCCTAGTCTTTTCCACGCGCATGTTGACGGCTCAGTCTTGTACGGGTCTGACACAGGTCTTCATAGCTGCAATGCGTTCATGGGCTTAGCGTGTATTGAAGACAGTATTCTATAGCACCTGTCCCCAGTCTCTGCCTCTTACTTTATTTCTACTCGTTCTACTTCTCCTTCCATGATGCTGTCAGAACCTGGATTGGACACGGGGCAGATATAGATGTCTCATTTAGGTCTGAGAACTCCACAGTCACTTTTTTTTGTCCACACTTTGACCAGTTGCAAGTCTCTTCAAGTTATATTCTGAATATTTCTGCTCAGCTGACACAGACCTCATTTCTTTCTCTTCATCTAAGTATGTACTTAGAGATAGGAACAAACAGCTGTTCACCTCAGACAGGGAAGAGAGGACACATCAAATAAACGATTCTGCTCAAGTCCAGTTTAGGGAACCAGCGAGTTTAATGTGGTTGCTTACAGGAGCGTGGGTGACTCAAAGGCAGCAGCCTTACCCAAATCCCACCCCAGCATGGCTGACAATGAAGGGCGCTGCACCCTGAAGCTCACTGCCCAACTTGCATGTAGCTTCCACGGGAAAGTACCTTCTCTGTGACCGCTCACTGATTTCATAACCATTGGGTGGGACTTGTGTATCTTATGAGACCATAAGCTTCCAGCGCCTTTTACTTCCTGAGCCTTACGATCCTCTCCCACCTCTCCAGGCGGGAATGTTCCCGTTTAGGTATTATAGATATACAACAGAATCCGTAAAGTCAAACCACTCTAAGCTTCAGTTTTTGCAAAGAATCAAGGATAGCTGAGCACGATTGGAATGGTGGTTCTACTTCCAATATGGGAGAAGCTAAAGCAGGAAATTTCCCATAAGCTTGAGGCCATTCTGGTGACACAGCGAGTTCCAGGTCAGACTAGACTATAGAGTAAGAGCGTGTGTCTGTGTGTGTGTGCGTGCGCAAGCACACAGGGAGAAAGAGAACTAATAAAAAATCTAGGTATATTAATTCCCAAATTTAATAGGCATGTAAAGACCACTGCGGCCTGAGTCCATTCAGAAATGTTCATTGCTTTCATTAGTTAATGTTCTTATGTCCCTGAAAAACAGTGTTCATGCCCTCACATAATTAAATAACACCTGTTTCTTATTATCCAGTCCCTAAAGTCAGCAAACCCACTAAAGTCATTCTCCCTCACTTCAAGTTCATCCGTCACTGTCGATGCGAGCCTGCGCCACTCAGAAATGGATTGTGCTGTAAGGGCATGGAGCATCACAGACCAGTAATGTGTATTCCTTACCCCAGTAGCATAATCAGAAGAAGCCAAAGAGCATATAGACAACATGTCCCTCACATCTGTCCTTCATATCATCAGAGTACGCTCACGTCATAAGGCATTTCACCCTGGGGGAACTAAGCAATATCTAGCCCCCATCCAGAGTTCAATTCCACCAAAGTTCACCTTGGGGCAATTGAGAGCTAATGAGGCTTATTTACAGAGCATGGGTAAGGGGTTTTGTGTAGGAGCATGGGTGACCTCACAGTAGCCACAGTGCAAGGTCTGCACTTATCATGGATGCCGACTCCCCTATCTATGACCATATGGATGAGCCTTCTTCCTTCAGTCCTCAGTTGTATACTCCATCGCCCCTGCTACCCTAGTGTCACTTGTATTCAGGGAAGAATTGCATACAACTTGTAGGGAGGAATGGCTGGATACTCAGGTGGGTCCATGGCCTTCCCCACTCCTCCTTCTGTGATGGGATGCCTGGCATCAACAAGCCCAGATGTGTTTGCACCTGCAGAGCACCATACTCACTCCTTGGGCTTTTACATTCTTCTGCAATAGTCCCCTGCTGAGCCTGGCAGTGGGGCTGGATCAAGCTGCACTGTGCCATCCAGGAGCAAAGGGGAATGAGGTCACACTCTCTCCTGTTTTGTCTGATGCTCAGGATAGCTCCCCCAGTGCAAGAGGCTCTTGGTTGGCACTGTGGTGTAGCCACAGTTGTCTCCCCATCCACCACCACCTCCACCACCACCGGCTGCTAGGGAAGGTTCTGGTTAGGCAAACCACCTCCACTTCCAGCGGACCCTTTTGTGGGAGATAAATGTACTCTGCTAGGATTAGGGAGATAGTTGCTCACCCCTGGGACAGGCCTGGGTGTGTGCACCTGCATTGTTTTATCAGCAATGCCTTCGTGGACTGCTCTTCAGGCCTTAAAGAAATGTATTAGCGGTAACATTTCTGTTGTTGGTTGTTGTTTTATTGTTGTGTTTTGTTTTGTTTCTTTTGTTTGTTTGTTTTATGCCATAGGCACTTAGATTTGACACAAATCTTGCACATGGACATTCTAATGACCCAGATAGACCTCTTCCTCTGCTTTGCTTTGCTTTACTTGTAGGCTGCTCTCCAACTTTATGGACACACTTTGCATATAGGTCTAAGCCACTTAGCTCTGCCAAAGCCTTTCCTAATTCATAAAAATCTTGCCTCCACACAAAAGTGCTCAGAAAAGTCACTAAAACTCTATTACAATCTCAGGGTCCTTGGTGAATCCATCTCTTCCATAAGTTCTGGTGAACACAGATCTGTCCGGCCCTGTGAACTGGGTACTGTATATTGCTTTCCTCATACCTCATTCCCCCAGTAATGCCTGTCCCTCCTCTGTAGTCATCCAAGTCCTGATATGCATAGACGTCTCCACTGGTGATAGCTGTGCATGTGTGATTTCCTCTGTCAGTCAGAGACTGGATCCCCTTCTACTGCCTATGGTTATGGAGCCTGCATCTCAAGGAGGGGTGAGTGGTTATATTGTGCATTGTATTCTGCTTCTGCAGAACTCACGCTGGTTCCATCTGCACACAAATCTCACAGCCTCAAAAGCCAGGATGTGAGAGATCCTTGCATTACTTAATTTAAAGTTTTTCCTTTATTATCCCAACAATTCCAGTGCTGAATATTTTCCAATTACTGCTATCTCTCGCAAAAGGCCATCCCTAAGACCACCATCTGCATAACGGGGCATGGGTTTTTCTATTTCTTGGCATCAAAGGTGGGATTCAAGGGGAGTCTTTAGTTGTATCTGTTGTTTCAAAACAGAGCTTTCACCTTCGAGGGAATAGAAGGAATTTGTTCTGGAGCCAAATTTGAGTGAACACAGTAGGTTACCCCAAATTCCGTGTCTCAGTGTGGAAGCAGTGTCATGGAGTTCTGTAGTTTCACAGAACAAAGAAAGCCATAAAGCAAGGCGAGTTTAAGTACATTGTTGGATTCATCGGAGAGGTGGTTACAGCAAGGCGGGGGAATTTCTTCTATGGTATTTCAGCAGTATCAGATACCAGATACTGTTCTTAGCTTTTGAGTTGGTAGAAGCTAGTGGTCTGCTATTTCAATAGATTCCAAAAGGTTTTTAATCTGTTAGTTGCAGGATATCAGTTCTGATACAGAGGTGGACAGGGAATGGCTACCCAGGGAGCTAAAGCTTTCAAAAACAAACAAAATAATTATCCTCTAAGATCGGCAACATTCCAAACTCTGCACATCACTGCAGTCCTAGTCAATCATTTTTTTGCAGACAGATTCTTTCAAGGAATTCTCATTGATATCTTCATTCTCCTCTCTTCTTCATTACATGGCTTCTCTTTTATCCAGCTTTTTTTTTTTTTTTTTTTGCTAGATTGGGGAACAACACAGAGGATATAAGCCAGCTCCTCCCCCCCCCCCCCGCCCACCCTGCGCGCCCCGTCTCTCTCCATATTTGTCATATCTTGCTGATGACCACAACGATTACAAGAGTTTTTGCCCTGTGGGGGACTAAGCAGTATTGACTCCCACTCCTTCCATGGTTTTAGTGACAAACTAAAGTTTGATTCTACCAAAATTCACCCCGGGGAGCCAACAAGTTCATTAGGCTTGCTTAATGAGTGAGGGGTTATTTGCAGGAGTTTGGGACTCGTGCCCTGATGATGGGGAATGAGCTGACTTCACCGTGGTACTTAGCTCACTGTGAGAAAAACAAAGCAGCCATATGGCTTGCTGCTATATTGGCTAACAACAGCATAAAAAAGAAAGATGCCGTGTGGCTCCTCCGCCATCTTGGTTAATGTAACATGGCATAAGCCAAAATCGTGTGATCCATAAGACTTCATGATCCTACTGAACCCTCACAGAACCACCAACTCCGTTTATCATACTAGACTAAGGAGATAACAGCAAACCTCCAGGATTTTTTGCTTTGTTTGTTTTTTTTACTTGTTGAGATTATAATATAATTTCAATATTTCCCCTTTCCCTTTCTTTACCACATACCCTTCCAAATATCTTTCATTGATTTTTCAAATTTATTGCCTCTTTTTACACTAATTGTTATTGTATGCATACACACACACACACACACACACATATACACACATATACACATATTCCATTTTGTTTAAATTTTGACATAGTTTCTGCAGAATATATCTGCTGGCTTCTAAGGGTGACTAAGAGTTTTCCCAGCAGTGTGACCCACAAAATGGTCTACTAACAGGGCTTTTTTTTTTTTTCTCTTCAGTATCTACTTTGGCCCAGGACTGAATTACTATCTAGGAGTCTTAATCAGGTTTCTTTTCTTTGCCAGTCAAAGAATTAAAAGGCAGGAGAAATCTCAAGCTGGACAGGTGGCAGTGAAAACATTTTAAACACAGCAAACAGGAACAGACAGAATCAGCAGATGAAGAAAGGCATTTTCTGGGAGTGAGAAAACACACGTATACAGCAGGCACACAGAAAGACACTCCACAAAAGAGGGGGGACTTGGGAAGCAGAAAACCCAGTCTCTTCTCCAAAGGGGGGAAGGATTTATTTTTAAGTCTCTGAAGTTGCTTCCTCCCCAAATTCAGGGTTATCAGTTTGAGTTAAGACAGGCTGATGGTTGATTGGTCCACAACTGCTGTGTGAACATGTACTTAAACTCATTGAGCCAGTCCATCCGGTCCATCCCGTCCATCCGCAGAGCGTCTATCGTCTAAAGAAAAAGCCCACAAGGCCTTTGTTTTGTATTAGGGTGCTAGGCTTTTTGTCTCAGGTCAGTGAGGAAAAGCTCAGCCATCTTGGAAGCCGTCTGTCTTTAGTACCTAGTCATGACCCCTCTCCCTATCTGTCCACACATATGAGGGAATCTGTCTAACTCCTAGTCCCTCACTGCCAGTGGCCATCAAACCTGCCTAGACAAGAGGCTGGAGATGTAGGACTCAGAATAGAGACAGTGGGACTAAGGATTTCTTTGCGTCAACCAACCTCTCTGTCTTGCCAGCTCTCCGAAAACCTTTAAAAAAATTTTCAGACGCGCTCAGTAACTTTTAGGATCAACTGGGTTCTTTGATGACATGCTACTTCAAAGAGGATTAGGCCTCCTAACTGCTGTCACTGGAGGGATGTGTGCCCTCCAATAGGGACCCAAACGGCTCCTACACCAGCAGATCCAATTGGTTCCAGATGGGACCCAAAGACTTAGGGACCAGGCGCTGGGATCCTACAAGCCTCTCTTCCGGATAGGCTCTTGTTTCCTCCCATCCTGGCTTCCCCACCAGCTTACCCCCTTCCTGTTTGTTGTCCCTTTCATTTTCTTTTAAACTTTTTACAGAAGTCCCTCCTGGATCACCTAACTGCCATCACTTCCCCGCCACACTGGACAAAATGACAACAATTCTTCTCCAAACCCAAGAACCCCAAGATGATGCCCCATCCCCCAGAAATAAGCAGTCACACGGAAAATGGCAGCTTCTATTCTTTATGTATATAAAAGGTCTGGAATAAAGGGAGCTCCCCCACCCAAAGATCGGGGGCATAAAACAGGCCACCCGTGGATTTCTAGAAAGTGCTCACCCACCCTCATCCTGCGCCCTGGGTCCCTCTAGACTAGAGACTGCAGAAACAGTCAATCTGACTGCCTTCCGCCCCAGAGTTGTGAAAAGCAGTTTATCTAGGAAAGCAGTTTGGGGCCTGGTGAAGGGGTGCCCTCCCCTCCCTACTCTTCACTATAGCAGGGTTCTCTGCATCCCGTGATGTGTCCGCCTGGACTTTCTGACAATGAGCTACAGAGTTTGTGGATGTCACCCCGGAAGACCAATAAAGCTTTCCTCTCAGCATTTTGAGGTTGAACAGTCCAGTTTTTCATTTTCCTGTGTTTTTGCGTTGTTTGTGTTTGCATTGCTGTGTTTTTGTATTGTTTGGCTTAAAACCAGCTTAAAAACTATTTAAATGTCTGAGTAACTAATGAATGCCATTTCTTCTTGGACGAGGCAATGCAAAACTCATGTGGCTGTACACATATACCAACAACACTTACCGCTACTGAGGCCAAAGAGCTCTTATAGGATGACACTGCCAGGAAACTATAGATGAAGGAAAAGCCTTACTACAGTGTACTTGAAGTTTTAGGGAAATAGGGACTTGTTTTCATGCCCCAGACGACTTGTTATCATAAAATGATTTTGTTTCTTGTTTTTTATTTAAATAAAAGATGATTATTCTGATTGTTGGCATACTCGTTTGCCAGTCTCTGCAGACAGTTAACAATTACATTTATAAACTTGACAAGAGGCCTTAGAAACTGGCTGGGAACCTAAAATTGGGAAATTTAATTCATTTTTCTTGTTTCTCTTTCCCTTTCATAATAGGATTTTTTTTTCCCTTGTAAATAACTTTCCTCACCGTATTTTGCCTTTCTTAGTTCCTGGAGTTACTGTGACCCAGCCACCTGTTAGGGTGGAGAGGCCCCGGGGTCAGACAATATTCACACCAGGCAGGGTTCCATTGTTACTTCTTTCCCTGCTGTTGGTCACCACTGGAAATAAAAAAGAAAGGGCAATTACTTCTTCAAATAGACAGCGGAAGCCTATTGCAGTGATACAGGAAGGAAGTTAAATTAGTAGAGTTAAAACTATAGCAAAACAGAATAGAACTTTAAAGGCAAAAATATTTCATTTAAAGAAGATTTCTTTCTCTCTTCCTGCCCTTCCTCCCTTTCTCCCTCTTCCTCTCTCTCTCTCTCTCTCTCTCTCTCTCTCTCTCTCTCTCTCTCTCTTTCTGTCTCCCTTTCTCTCCTCTGATTCTTCCCTCTGTCAGGTTTTATAACACTTTCTCTTGTTTCAAAAAATATTATATAACTCTAAAGTATTGTCCCATCTATAACCACATTTAATGAAATATAAATTAGTATAGAAGGACTTATGACTATGACTCATAATTTTTGCTGTTATTAGAGATATTGCTATAGAGAAAACCCACTGTACTTGTGTGAACAAAAACTCCTGGAAAGAAAGCCGTATCTGCAGTGACTGATCAGGATTTCAGTCCTGTGGAGAGACAGGAATGTTGCAGGTCCAGAGGCTAATTACATTATCCTTGCTCTCTGAAACATCTATTCCTAACCTACTTCTGCATGTGAACTAATATCATTCAGCTATCAGATAAAAGCATTTTGGAATCTGTTAATTTAACAGAACCACCAGCTTTTAAATAGCCTCAAAGCTAGGAATGTCTTAGGTAGCACCTTTGGCCTATAGAAATGCTTCCCACACCTCACTGGGCCTGCCTTTCTGATGTATCCATCAGTGTGTTTTAAACTTGCCTGGATTTATGACTTTCTTTGTTCTGTTGAACTGCATTGCTTATTATTAATAATTACAGCTGACATTCTTATTTATGTTGTATTTTTCCCCAAATGCATTCCTAAGTATTCTGTAAAATAAGTATTCTAGACAATGAAACTCTGTTAGAAAAGAAACTATCAAACCAGAACACAAATAGAAAGGTGTTGTAGACTAGCTCTGAAGCAAACAAATTTTATTGGAAATATATACTATATTGTATATAGTATATATATATACATATAAATATATACTATAAATATATACTATAAATTGTATATTGTACATTAATATGACTATTAAATTTAATATGATTTAACAATTAAAGCCATATATGTTGGTTTGCTCTGCAAAACAATCTGTGGATTTGATGTTTTGCTGTATTAGAATTATTGGCATTTTTAAGGGCTGTAGACATAAGACAGATAACCTGAAACATTGATATTTAAGATGTTATCTCATCTTATTAATCAGAGGAAGAAAACTAGGTAATTAGTCAGTTGAGCACGTCATAATTCCAGCTTAGGAGGATATACAAGCATCTGTAGGTGAAAGTTACCAATTCGTGATGATATTGTTTACAAACAATTTCTGCTTTGTTTTGTAAAGATTATAGAAGTTCTATATATGTCTCTGTGGGAATGTGTACCATGTATGTTTGGGTGCTCAAGTAGGCCCGAAGAGAGTGTTGGGTCATATGGAGCTGGAGTTAGAGGTAGATGTGAGTCACCTGACATCAGTGTTTGGAACTAAACGCTAGTCTTCTGAAAGTACCTTGCATGCTCTTAACCTCTAAGACCATCTCTCTAGATCAGTGGTTCTCAACCTGTGGATTGTGACCCCTTTGGAGGTCAAATGGTCCTTTCACAGGTGTCGCCTAAGACCATCTGCATATCAGATATTTCCATTATGATTCCTAAGAATCATAGGATTCAAAATAGTAGCAAAATTGCAGTTATGAAGTAGTAACAAAAATAATGTTATATTTGGGAGTCACCGCAACATGAGGAAGAGTGTTAGAGTCAGGCATTAGGAAGGTTGAGAACCACTGCTCTAGACCCTTGTATCTTTTCTTAAGTGTTCTAACTGGGTAAGTGTTCTTAGGGTGGGTAGATCAGGAGAAACTGTCCAATCTTAAGTCATGCATTGCATAGCCAAAGCCATACCTCTGTTGCTTGCTGTAATTAGTTTTGTGCCATGGTCAACGATACTGTCAGTGATGATCCAAATCAAACAGTTCAGAGATCATGCTGCATGCAGACAGCAGAGAGTCAGCCCAAGCACACTTCCATCGGAAGACTTTATTTGTGAATTTATTTCAGTTGTTTTGCTTGTGGGGAGGGGAACACAGATTTGTGGGGCTGCAGAGATGTCTCAGTGATTAAAAGTACTTAGTGCTTCTTCCAGAAGACCCTGCTTTGTTTTCTACTGCTCACAACTGCTTGTAAGTCTGATTACAGGGGATCCTATGCACTCTTTTAACCTCTCTGGGCAGGGCACGTGCACACATGTGGTGAACACACACACACACACACACACACACACACACACACACACACACACAAATTGGGGGATATATAAATGTGAATTGGAATGTTACTAGAATTTTAATCTTAGGTGAGGAAAATTACCAGATACTAAATTTTTTTATACAAAAATTACTTTCCTCTAAATGATTGCATTGCCTTGGTAGTAGACTTTAGAGTAAAAAGTGTTTATTATTGGAAGTATTTATATTTTGGGGACTGTAGGTGTAGCAAAGTTGGTAGAATGCTTATCTAGGGTGCACAGAACCCTGGATTCAAGCCCTGTAAGACATAAATTAGGCATGATGCTGCCTGCCTGTGATCCTAGCACCCAGGCAAAAGGATCAGAAGTTTGAAGATCATACTCAAATATATAGCTAGTTTAAGGCCAGCTAGGGGTAAATGAGGCTCCACTCTCCTGCATCTGTGCATTTTACAGATTGTTATTTTGAGGGAAAGATCAAATGAAGAGTAATTATATGATAACCACAAAAAGTCACAGGTCCTTCGCAGCGCGCACAGTAGCATTTTGTACAGAGGTTAGAAATGCACTGTGAATTATCTTGTTGGTTTCCTTTCACCCAGGTACTTACAAGACAACTTCATTTGTTTTACAGATGAGACATCTTAATTCTGCTTCACAAAGGTGCTTTCAGGAACGAAGGGGTGTCCTTGATTTCCTGAAACCTTCCCTTTTGTTGTTGCTTTGTTTTTCTTTTTTTGGGGGGAGGGTGGCGTGGCTTACTCTGTGGTCTCGCCCCAAACCTGCAGCAATCCCCCTGCCTCAGCCTCTGGCATACCAGGAACACAGATATAAGCCAACATACCTGGCTGGCTGACAGGTATCTCTTCTTAAAAAACAGAAACAAAGGCAATCCACTGAGCAACTGAGTAACACACTGTTAATTAAATATAATGGGCTGAGGATTTGGCTCCGCACTGTGTGTGTGTGTGTGTGTGTGTGTGTGTGTGTATGTGTGTGTGTGTGTATGTGTCTGTGTGTGTGTGTATGTGTGTGTGTGTATGTGTGTGTGTATGTGTCTGTGTGTGTGTGTATGTGTGTGTGTATGTGTCTGTGTGTGTGTGTGTGTGTGTGTGTGTGTGTGTGTGTGTGTGTGTGTGTGTCTGTGCGTGTGTATGTGTCTGTGTGTGTGTGTATGTGTGTGTGTGTATGTGTGTGTGTGTGTATGTGTCTGTGTGTGTGTGTGTGTGTGTGTGTATGTGTGTGTGTAATCTTCAAAGATGTTAGTTACTTTAAGAAGAATTTCAGTGGTTTCCAGCATGAAAACCTAATAATTCCCTTTTAATTCTGATATATTATTTATAAAATAGTCTGAATGCAGTGTTTGTAAATGAATTGTACCTTTAATCATTTTATAGCCACAAAGAAAATGGAACTCACAATAGCAATGTGCCTAATTCAAACACAAATATGGGTATTTTTGCTTTTAAACATTCAGTTATTTTTCTTTCTTGATGATCTGGGTGAAATGTACATCTGTCCTTCTGATGCTTTTTATTACATATATTGATTACCCATAACCGTAGGTTTTATTTTGATGTTTTCACAGACATATACAATGTATTTTACTCACATTCACCCCCATTACCCTCTCTTATTACCTTTCCAGTCCTGTTGATCTCTTCTTTTTACCAAATAGAACTCTTACACTTTCTGTCGATGTTCTTCTTTTTGGTGACCCAGCGAGTTTCATTCAGGTTCCTTAGAGTAGCTTAGAGGAGAGGTTGTTGCCAGGATCATGAACACCTATCTTACCAGTGGCTACATCTTTGAAGAAAATGTCTCTCCCTCCCCTAGAAACCATTAGCTGCCTTTGAATCCTTAGGGAAACCATGTGAATCCCTCCCTTACCATGGCAGGGTTTTATGGGCCCAGTTTTATGATCATAATTATAGCTACCAGGAGTTCATGAGTACAAAGGCCATCCACACTCAGAAGATGGTGTTCTCCAACACTCATGTCCTCTGGCTTGTACATGCCTTCTATCTTCTTTCCCATGGTATCCCTGGAGCTGTGGAATTGTTAGTGATAACCTAGTCAAGGCTGAGCACTCAACACTCCCTTGTTTTTCTGTAGTTTGACCAGTTATGAGTCTCCAAAGTTACCACTGCCCACTGGCCACTATAGAAAGTTTCTTTGACTAAAGCTGACAGCATCACAAATCTGTGGGCATAGTCATCATTAATTAGAGGGCAATTTGACAGATTAGTGATGCTGTCAGCTTTAGTCAAAGAAGCTTCTTTTTATAGCCTTGAATAGAATATCATTTAACAAAAAAAAAATCAAATAAACAAATATTGTTTTCCCATTAAGGCTTGTGACTTCCCTAAAACATGGGATTTTGACCAGATCTATATAACTGTGTGTGAAATTCTTATCATAGAGTGGTCCACAATTCTAATTATAGACTTTTTATGGCTGCACTAATGTTCCTGGCTTTAGAGCAGTGTAGCACACAGGGCCCATAATTGAGTAAGAATGTTGATGACAACTCTCCTCCAGTGACCTCAGGGAGTGGAGCTATTAGGAGATGTGGCCTTGATGAAGTATGGCTTTATTGGAGAAAGTGTGTCACTGGAGGAGAGATTTGAAGTTTCATATGCTCAAGCCAAGCCTAGTGTGACACTCTCTTCCTGCTGCCTGTCAGTGCAGATGTAGAACTACCTCTCTCAGCTGCCTCTCCAGCACCATGCCTGTCTGCATGCAGTAGCATGCTTCTCACCATGCTGACAGTGAACTAAACCTATGAACTGTAAGCCAGCCCCAATTAAATGCTTTCCTTTATAAGAGTTGCCATGGTCATGGTATCACTTCATAGTAATAAAACCCCAACTAAGACAATGTAATAGAGTAAATTCAGGATGTGGTAGCCATAGTTAAGATATTACCTATTACAGTTTGATGCCCTAAGTTATAGAGACAGTTAAGGCAGTATCAAGGTGTAGAGGAACATTTAATCTTTTAATTCAACAGCATGGTTGCTCTAGCACAGGATCATATTAAAAGGCCTGTATGATAGCTAGGAAGGAATCACATCCAAAGGCCCATATGGAGGGATCACATTTAGAGGCCTATGGGATCTAGATGAAATGCTCTAAAGGCAATGGCAGTGACACCTTTAATCCCAAACTCTAAGGATGAATCAGAATGAAGAGCTGGCAGAATAAAGTTTGAAACTGACTCAGAGTGAGGACTTGCCCAACTCTCAGGATATAAAAGGAGACTCTCAGATCACAGACAGGGAGAAGAGACAGGCAGTTAGTTCAGAATTCAGTTCAGAAGGAAGAGAAATCAGACAGAGACAGAAGAGAGTTCAGACAGAAGTTCAGAAGGAACAGTTCAGATGGAGAGTTCAGATGGAGAAAGAGGCAGATATAAGAAGCTGAGAAGAGCAGAACCAGTCCAGAATAAGCAGAGAAAAAGCAGAGAGTCAGATACAGACAGTTTACAGCTCAGAGTGAAAAGAGGTAGTTCAGAAGATAGCTAGTCAGAGTGAACCCAGTCAGTAGTAAGTCTCAGTCTCAGAGACTGAAACATTCTAGGTTTAGGTTTGCAAATTAAATTGTATGGAGGCTGAAGCCTTCCAGGTCTGGACTCAAATAGTTTTTCTTATTGTTGTTTTGTTTTGTTTTTTGAGATAGGTTTTCTCTATTTTAATCTGGCTGTCCTGGAACTTGCTCTGTAGACCATGCTGGCCTGAAACTCACAGAGATCTACCTGACTTTGTCTTCTGAGTGCTGGGATTATGTACCACTACTGCCCAGACCCAGCTTGCATCCTTAAGATTAGGTTGTATGGAGGCGGAAGCCTTCTAGGCCTAGGCTTAATACTAGATTGTACAGATGCTGAAACCTTCTAGGACCAGGGATTGAATTAGCAAAGAATAAACAGTCCTCTGCCACAAACCCATGAGAATAATTAAATAAATCAACAGCTACATCTACATCTATGCTTACAGCAAGGTATTTCCATAACGATTGGAAATCATGGTCCCCCAAATGGGAATATTGTACAAAACAGAACTAAGAAACAAGTGAAACACTGTTTTCTAAACTCTTCTTGTTGAAAAGACTCAGTAAGCCTGATTGACAGCTGTAATTGACAGCCCATTCATTGGTCATGAGTTGGGGCCATTTAAGATGTAGGAAAGCGTGCATTAATAAGACTGCAAATCAATAAAAGCATAATTGCAGCTGCATGGCAGAAACGGAAAGCCCTCTTGCAAACACTGTCAAAGAGACAAAACTATAGTACGGATAAAAATCTCTTGATCGACATTTTTCTAAATAAACAACTCTTTGTTTAGAAAAACTTACACATTGTAACTGTACGGAGTACCCACAGATGTTGTTAATGTTTAAATGACCTTGGCTTTCTTAGGAACCACACTACTTTGCATCTTGGACTCTGTGTACTGACTGTTTCCTGTCTTTCTATCTATATGGTGTATGGGGGAGGTGGATAAATCCTAGTTGTGCAAATAAATAACAATGAGACACTATTGCCAGCATAGCGACAATTCAACATTTGCTATGTGTCAGACCCTCTGTAAAGCAGTTTACACAAATCACCCAAGTTTAACCTTCAAGTATTATACACTATCTTTTGTAGATGAAGAAATGGAAAATGGTCAAATATACAAATGTACAAATAGCTGTTCCATCATTCTTCTAATACAGACCAGAAGCCTCAGTTTAAGTTATAACAAGGCAGGAAGAAAGCAAGTGCTGTTCAGTACAACCCTCAATTACATTCTTTTCTATTTGCTTTTTTATTTACATTTTTTATTAAACTTGTTCTTTGACATTTTGTACACATGTACAGTACATTCTGATCACTCTCCTCCTCTCCCCTCCCCTGTCTTCCTCCCACCTTCATCAAACTGAATGCCCCAAAGAAATGTCTGAGGGACAGCTAGCAGCTTACAACTTTTATTTGTGAAACCAGGCTTGGCTTATATCACATCTAGGTTAATATTAGAAAGGGCTATAAGGTGATGTTGACAAGCCACGCCATTCCTGAGTGGCTCTGAAAACAAATCTCTGTTAATGAGATGAGCAGAATAGAGCTGTATAATACTGATTTACATTTGGAAACGATAACGTATGCTAGGATTGCCCTGTAGTTTTCAATGAGAGAATAAAAGCTGGACGGCTTGTCATTTAAAGGTACTATCACTTATAAAGTTAAGGTACATAGGTCTAAAGCTGAGTTCAAGTGTGTTATGTATTCTTCATGCTTAGAGATCCCCCTGGAAGCAGCCAGTGCACCAGCGGAAAGTACAGCAGAAGTCTCTCTGCTTTTCAAGGTGACTGACATGGAAGCATATACCCAGCAGTCACCTGTAAGAAGACAAAGAATAAAAATTGCTACCCTTTTATTATGCGATGCATGCAAATGAAAGTCTAATCTCTTTGTTTTGAGAAAGTGCTAGGTTATTAATTAATTAACAACTAATTAGTTAATTAACTTTAGCCAGTCCAATAGGCCGCTTCCCTTTTTGTTTTAATTTGCATTCTCTTAATTACGTAACAGTGGGCATACATTCATGTCCTTAACTACCAAGAGGGTCAGAAGATGAGTCTCCAAAACATGGCACCTTCACAATTATCTTCAGCAGCAGGCAGTTCAGAAACAGAATATCCAGGAAGAATTCTGTTTCTTCCCTCTCGTTGCTGAGAAGCAGATCGCAAAATTATTTTTTATCAAAGTGCCATTCTTAGGTTTCCTGTCTGCGTTATAAGCTCGTTCTTAATGCAGTGACATGGAAGGAACGCACACTACTCACCTTCCCACAAGTAATCACTGCTAGTAGAACAAGGACTGTTAGCTGAGCTGGAAGCTCAGAAAATGTTCACCACCGTGGCATCGTGAAACGGTGACGACAATGTTGGCAACACCAGTAAAGACCGAATTCTCAAGGAATAAATTGTCACTACAGAAACCTCATTTCTCAAGCTATTGCAAAAGAAGCACCAATCATGTGGCTTAAGATGCTTTAGAGCTATCAAGGGAGTTGAATATAATAACATCCCAATAAATCAATGTTTTGATGACAAGAATGAGATAATATTTATTAAACCTAATACCTTATCGTGACTGAAAAATGATCATACAAATATCCTACTGTCTTATCGGGTCTGCATGTACAATTTCAATTTTTACTTCGTTGCTATTATTCTGAGACGTCTGAGAATTCTTTAAGGATATAAAAGTGAGATTTAACATCAGTCTGCATTTGGAAATAATACCAGTTAGGGAGTTAGTCTTTTGGGGACACACATTAATGTACAAGGATAGAAGTCACTCCCCATGATCAATTCTGAATCATGCAGTGAGGCCCAAATCAACAAGGTAAATTGGAGTTGGTTATGCTAAAGCTTAAATTTTGTTTTAAAATTAATCAGGGCATGACCAGAATTAAATGTCATATGACCACATTAGAATTTATTAAACCCAAACAAGTCAAGCTACAGTGCCCAATATAATCCACCAAAGTCAGATGCAGGTAGCCTTCCATTGTCCATGTGAATTCTGAAAGTATTGTGCCAGGGCCTGGAACTGGAGAACAGACACCCTGAGCAGTGATCTGTTTCCCCTGGTGATCTCAGAGGATCCATTTCCCTGCATAAAGCAACCTGCTGCTGCCCCCTATTGCCACCTACGTCCTTTGTTATTTGAATGAGAGGTACCAAGGTGCAGAGCTTCCCTAGTCTCCCTTTTGTAGCTCTCAGGATCCACAATATAGATCCGACCTAAGGTTAGAACTCTACAGTGAATTTCAAGTCCATCATTTTCTATTCATTGAGACCAGGGCATGTAAACACTTTATACCCACATGACAAATTATTACAAAGGCTTTGAATGCATATATTCTTGTTTTAACTTTATAACAATCCTAACTATATAATTTATATTACCACCTTAATTGTAAAGATATGGAATTAGCTTTAGTAAGCCACCAGATTGGTAGGTCTGTCTAACAAGGGTGACCCAGTCAATTTGAGGACCTGGTGGCTCCAGATGGTAGACCAGAACTTGGGTGCAATGAATGTGTTACACCCAGATCATGAGGTCCCCAAAGACACCAGGAGTCTGAAACCATATGCAAAAGGCAAGGGAACTTTTATTCTTCAGAGCAAACCAAAATGCTGGGGTCAGACACCATGAAAACTGGCCAACACTGGACAAAGGTTTACTGGCTTTTTTATGAGTTGTAAGGAGAATTTCAGCATGGGTGAGGTAATAGGGAGCATGATTGGTGGTCAGTGAGACAGTTACATGGGTCGGTTTGTGACTGGCTAATTTAAAGATAAGACATTCACATATCTCCTGTCACGTAGGGGTACCAGACACAGATGTAGAGATAAGGCCTTCTGCATTCTTGTGGCTACACTGTGGTTGCCTTCATCTCTTATTGGTTGCTCTTCAGGTGTGTATGGGGGGAGGCGGTGAACTGGGCCTAGGATGAGGGCCTGAGACAAGGGACCTTGCACAAACACACAAAACAGAGTTTAGGTACTTCAGAACGATTATTTTTTTTCCCAGGATCCCTGGTGGTGGCAAACGTCTGAAAACAGACAAGCCAGGACACTTCTCTGCCATCCAGGGCAGAACAGTGCCTAAAGACAATGGACACAGCAGGTGCTCTTCAATATCCTTTCCTTTGGAGGCTCCCCAGAGTACAAGGGTTCTGATTACAGACTTCCCTATGGATGAAATGAAGACTTGCCTTTGACATCAAACCAGGAACTGCAGTTAAGTATTTGGTCCCACTGACTGTTCCAATAGATACGGCCTTGGCTATATCGGTAGGACCTGGAGGATAGGATGATGCGGGAGGTTACCGGTTCAGGATCCAGTTCCAAACTTTGGATATAGAAGTCAACAGTGGTCTTAACACTGCCTGTAGGTAAGTGAAGCAGGAATGGATATGCATGTCTGGCAGGGTCATTATGAGGAGACATAGCCACAGAGCTCTGAACAATTTCCTAAGACATGATTGGCAGCAGCTGCTCAGAACACTCTCTTTGGATGAAGCCACTGGAAAGCAGTCCCAGGCCTCCTGCCTCTGACGCCTTCGTTTACTGGAAGGAGGAAGTAGACTATCAAGTCATTTCACAATTGAGCCAATGCTGCTTTTCTTAGCACTTATTCATTCCAGTGTTGAAAACTCATTTTGAAAAAAAAAAATATGTCAAGAGGTTTGTTACTGGAGTGTACAACTGCATTTTTAGTGATGCCATTTAGAGATTAGTGTGATGTCTGTGCTTGCTGGGAGAGGATTTCTATAGAGAGCATGGCCTTGTTAATGTAGAAACAGAAATGTGTCTTAATGTCTAAGGAGGAAAATTAGCTAC
The DNA here is from genome assembly GCA_026225945.1 of Cricetomys ansorgei. NCBI lineage: Eukaryota > Metazoa > Chordata > Mammalia > Rodentia > Nesomyidae > Cricetomys > Cricetomys ansorgei. The sequence continues at coordinate 1,287,211 of JAMJFZ010000271.1, read as the reverse complement.
TACAAAGAATGTTGTAGTTTCCCAACTTTGTCCCTAAAGCAATGGCATCCGTATTTCATGACCTGTGCTGTTTGTGGTTTGTTCGCGTGCATGATGTTATGAGTGAGAAGGAACCAAGGAGCTCAGACTGGGTGGCATGCCGCGGTCTGCACATGTTGCATTTGTTTCTTACATTTTACCTTAAGCTAGTTTATAAAAAACAACTTATTAGACTGACAGTGGTGCCTGCCTTTCATCTCAGCTCTCAGGAGATAAAGGCAGGCTGATCTCTGAGTTTGGGGCCATCCTGGTCTATGAAGTTAGGTCCAGGAAAGCCAGGGCTACAGACAAACTCTGTCTCCAAAGACCAGGAAAAAAAAAAAAGAAAGGAAGAAAGGAGGGAGCAAGGGAAAGAGGGAGGGAGGGAAGAAGGAAAGAAAGAAGAAAGAAAGGAAAGAAGGAAGGAAGAAGGAAGGAAAGGGGGGAAGCAAGCATCTGAAAACATAAAGCCAGGGTTTCTAAGGGAATCTGGTCTTTATTGAGGTCCTGTCATTGTAAAAGCAGGTACACAGTGATCCTTTCTGCTTTTGATTCTCAGTTTCAACCACCATGTTTAGGGACATGAAGTCATGCTGTTGTGTCATCTGTAAGCAGAAAGGAAACACACAGCTTCACTGGAGAGTTCCACTGGGCTGAGTACCAAGCCGGCTCCGTTTTGACTCTGATCTCAATACCGCACATCTGCTCTCCCCGCCACAGATGCACCTGTTCAATGGGACTGTAACAATGTCGTAAACTGTGGTGAGAATTAGACAGGTGATGAGGTGTGTGGAAAACTTGGGGGGGGCATTTTGCAATCCAAAGTAGCTGGTATTGTAGGGGTTGGGACTCTCGCCCTGAGCCTAAGATTCAGGTCCCTAGTATAAAAAAAGACCAAAGCAGCCAACTTTAGTCAGGCTTCTAAGAGCACCAAAATTGTATAGGCCCAAGTCAGGGGCAGTGTGACCCAGAACAGTTCCCAGAGTTAAAGAAAAACAATTTCTGTAAGAAAAACACTTTCTAAGACAAATAAGACAGCCTTGGGCTAAAAGAGTTTCCCCACATAGACAGCCCATGGCCTCGGGCTAAGGGTCTTCCCCCCACCCACATAGACTAAGACCCTAAAGTTTACATTTTCTAGGTGTCTGCGACCTTGCTATAGGCCAGCACCAATCAGTTTAAAGGCTAATACTCACATCACTATAGACTCATGCCTGATAATCTGTTGCTATGCTCTGTCTTTGAAAAACATATATAAATCATATTCAGAATGTGCTAATTTGTCACTCCCACTTGCCTCGCTTGAGGCATCTGTGGGAGCGAACCCCAACACGTTGGAAATAAATCCTCTTGCTATTTGCATCGATATCCGGTCTGTGAGTCTCTGTGGGGGTGCGGCGTCCCAGTTTGGGCCTTTGGGGTCCAACAGTATTATGTTTGTTTCCAAAGCACTCAGGTATAATCTCAATTAACCCGTACATAAGCTGTAAAGCGTTTCCCCATTTTTAAAATGAAGGAAAATGAAAGTGATGCAGCGGCCTGGCAAGCCGGGAGCAGGGAGCAGCAAGATGCCAGCTTTCTACTCTTTGAAGTTGTGGGACTGCGACTTCTTCAGTTACAAAAAGAGTCTATAGGATGTGAGTTAGAAAAACGAAAGCTCTGTGACTTAACAGCTTCTCATTTTCACTACGACTACCCTCTTATCAGAGTTAGCAAGCCAAGAAACGGAAAGGGTATGCACTTTCTTCCCAGAGTAGGTAGGTTAAAGACAACAGGATACAGAGTTAACCCTTGCACTTAGCGTTTATAACTGTGTTTCAGATGACACAGAGGCTACACTATGTGCCAGCTACTTCTGCTATGAATATAGTCAGAAGTGACAAAAGCGGCCTACTATGAATTTTGTGAAACAAGTTTGAAACAAATAAGAGTGTTGACACATGCACAGAATAGAACCTGCTTCAGATTTTTTTGGGGGGGGTATTTCTTTTTTCCTGCCCTATATGGGTATGCTTATTATTATTATTATTATTATTGTTGTTGTTGTTATTATTATTATTATTATTATTTTAGTTTGTGCCATGAATAATAGCATTTAATTAGATCATACAGTGCAAAGTCTACAAGGATAATTTTACCTAGAAGGCTTGTTTGGCTTTTATTTTCCTTTAAAAAAAATAAATGTATAGTAAAAGTACAAACAAAATTTTTGAATTTGGATGAAGTTTCTCTTTTACAGGGACCATTATAGTTTCCAATCCTCAACAAAAATTTCATGTCCAGGTGTACAGACTTTAGGCCAGATGTCTAAGATTTTCCAAGGAGAACTTGGGGGAATCAGTTCTTTCCTATCTGGGATCAGACTCAGACTGTCAGGTTTAGCGGAAAGTGGCTTTGTCCGCTGCGGCATCTTACCCCACTCTTCATCCAATTTTGATAGAGAAAATTGAGGAGGCTTTAGAAAAGTATTTTTTTAAGTGAAGGTCTATTTAGTCTGCTGGGCCATTAAAAAACTGACCCAGGACAAGACAGAGCTGCCATTTAAAAAACAGCAAACCCCTCCCCTCCACTCTTCTTCTTCCCCCTCCTCCACAGCTTCTCCTCCTTCCCTTTGTACTCCCTGACTCCTGTTTTCCTTTCCCTCTCCCCAACTCCTGTTTGTTTGTTTGTTTGTTCATTTGTTTGTTCTTTCCTTTCTCTGGGATCCTCTCCTATTCTACTTTGAAATGTCTGTGTCTCCTATTTATTCTCCCATGTCCTGATAAATATGTTTTACAGACGTGATCTCCTAGCCCTGTTGATACTGAGGTATAATTAAAGACTAGGCTTCAGAGCGCTATCTTTAGATACATATTCACCATTCCAGAATAAGAGAGAAACCGAAGGGCTTGACGGTTAAGTCATTAAACTTCAAATGCTGACTTTTCAAAGTTTTATGAAGGATCTTGAACTCTATTAACTACAACTTGCCTATTGGAACGTCCCCTTCTACCCTGAGACATCAAACTTCCTGAGTCCATAATTAACTCATGACATATAAAAATATGAGGAATATTAGAAGAAATAATTGTTGATTGGTTAACAACGAAAGTTCCCTTAACGTAACAATCAGGAATCAGGGGTGCAGAAGAACGTTCTTGCTTCTTTTCTGTAGGAGGCATGGAGGTCTTTTTGCTCACTGATGGGAAACCTGAATTGTTAAGTTAAACACACAAGGTTGTTCCTTTAAAGGGAGGAATGCACAACCTGTTATCCTCCCAGAAAGCTGGGCTATCTGTGTTGCTGAGGACCACACTGGACTCCCCCCGCACCCCGCCGACCCTTATTGTGAGCTTGTTTTTCTCAATCTAGAGAACACATCTTTATAGACTCTACACAGAGTGTTTGATGTAGTCACATCTGATCTGTATTTAGCTGACTGTGCTAGCTAGTTTTATGTCAACTTGACACAAACTAGAGTTATCTAAAACTGAGAATATACATAATATTACTTGCCCCCTTATTGACTACCTTTCTTTTCTGCATGGATAAAGTAAACTTCAAGCCACAGTTTTCATATAGAGGCTATGCTATCAGATGGCAAATGATGCTTAAACTAATATAACAAAACTGGTTTAAATTTCAAGGCCATTGACTTGGGTCATATACTTTTCTGGGGCCTTTTGGAATTTTTTTTGTCGTGCCTGTAAAACATGACTGCATCATCATCATATGTTGACAAGCCAGAGGGCCATTCTCCTTTCTCCAGAGCGAGATTCCGCAGTCCATCATCAGGTTAGAAGACAGAATTCAGCCAAGGATCAGACTGGCTTTCCTTTTCATCCAAGGGCAGCCCTTGATTCTTCTGTCTCTACGACAGATAGCTACTTCTCATATACGAACTATCCACAGATATATTTCTTAATTAGTTGACTATCTGATGCAAAGAAAACCAGTGTCCTGAAAATCCCAACTGACTAGAAAAGGATTCAAGTTAAGAGCCCTCTAAGTCTGTTTCCTAAACTAGTTAATCTTACAGGTATTTAGAGTATCCAAATATGTTACAGTGCACTTTAGGAATATGATGGATCTAAACCAAAATGACTACTGTGAAAGACAAGAGAGGAAGGAAATATTATGTGGATAGGACAGTAGACATGTGGTTCACTGTTCTCAGAAACGCTTAACAAGGACCCACTGGACAGTAAACTCACACTGCAAAGACAGTGTGCTTTAATTCATCCCTTGCAGTACTTCAGTCACGGCTCTGAGTAAAGCAGCATTCGTCTCGTTCATGCGTTCCAGGGCACAGGAGCGTTGGTACCATGAGTGCTTCAGAGACCACTGAGGGTTTTGTTGTTACGAAGGATGTAGTCACGCTCTTAAGCTTTATAAATAAGTTCATTTTCTTTAAAACCTTTACTAAACGTTTTTTTTAAGCAGAGTAGAAAGCATAAACTCAGCCACAAATGCTAATAAAGATGATTTTAAGTGTAGTAAGTGGTATATGCAGGCACAAGAGAATGCATACAATTCCAGGGTCACAGGCTTCATTTCAGACTTGTTTTCAGGCATGCAAGTAGACATTTAAGATGTGGGCACATTCCACTCCAAGAGAGTGCTGGGTGGCTCCTGCGATGTGCTGTCTTGGGTGTTGGTTGTCATTTGGAGGGAAGACTCTGTGCCCCTTCTTTTTCTGTGGAATTTGTAACTTCACTCCAGGATTTTGATTGAAGTAAGGAACACAACCTACTCTTTAGTAGGTACGAATTATCTCGGGGTTTTCAATAGATTGAGAGTTGCTTTTTCTGGCATCTACACCCTCACTTCATACAACAGACTATCAGGAAATGAGTCACACAGCTCGCTGTGATGTAAGAAAGCACTACAGGCCTTTGCAGTTGAAAACCAGGTGCTTTGCCATCCAAGGGCAATCCTTGTTCTGAGGAAATATCCTTTTGTTCTCTAAGTAGGGTGACCCTTAGAATCTTCCCAAATATCAATTTTCTGTGTATGTTCTGGTATAGCAGTTTTCAGTGACTAATACAGATCAGAACAAGAGAGAAACAGTCATTAATCTGGGACGAGAAAAGCAAGCTTCTGCTTGTATCCATTGCAATTAACTTAATGAAAGACAGACTTCCATAGTTTGGAAGTTATAATCCACTCAGTCTACTGAACTTTGCAATAATTAAGTCTCCCTGAAAATGATTACAGCACAATGAAATGATAGTTCAGAGTAACAGCCTAAATTTAAGCATTTTAAAGATCAGTCTCCACAATGACTCAAGTCTTATCTGAAAGGAATATATATTCTTTTATTATATATATATGTTATATATAACCTGAGTGATGAAATTACTGATATATATAGAGAGATTAAATACATACATAAACACACACACACACACACACACATCCTTATTTGGTGGTGCTGGATGTCTTGATTATGTTTTGTAAGCTCCCATCGCTGATCTACATCCCCAGGCTGTAATTTCCTTTTAGTAATGAGGCCCTGCCTACCATTTTCTGCCAGTAGTTCAAGAAGGTTCACACTGATGGATGGTAACAGAATTGAGCAATAGTAGTGATGGATAAAGAGAGAGAAATAACAAGAATTTAGGGTCATACGGAGATTTGAAAGTCAAAGAAATGGGCTTTTATTGTAAGTGTCCTGAATGTTATTAAAGGATTTTGATCATAGAAGTAAAATAACTTGATTTATGCAGAAAATGATCCCTCTAGCAATAGCATTCCAAAGGCCTGGTGGAAGACGGGACAAACACTCAAGTATTGGGACCATTGAGATGCTCCTGCCATAGTGATAAAGATATTTACGGTATTGGAGAACATCAGAATTCATGCTAATTTTGACTATTGATTAAGGACCATTTGAGGGACTGTAAGTGAGGCATGAGATTAGGAGCTATCAGAGAAAGCCCAGTGTCATCGAACAAGCGACCCCTAGGATGTAGAGTAAGCTCTCTAATCATGGAGGTTACAGTCACAGATTCCAAGCATCTGAAGATATTCTCTACTGAACATGTGCAGACTATTTTATTGTTCTTATTTCCTAAATAGCAGAAGTATAACCATTATTCTATAGCATTTATACTTTATTGGGATTAGATACACAATAATTATTTAAAGTACACCAGAAAAGGGATGTGACTATACGCACTTTGTATACGGACATTGGTATCCATAGGAGATCCTAGATCCAATCCCTGTCAAGGTATCGATGAGGAAGACAGTGTGAAGAGATGGATGACGGAGTGGAACTTTTCAATTGATGCTGCCAACTATTCATTCAAGTGGAAAATTATGAGGCAGGAACCGGATATCAGATAAAGATCTAAGCTGGAAACACGGGAGATGTTTCGGAAAACACTGGGAGGTGATTTCTGACAGGTGTGAGTCATTGCACTTCTAACAACAGGCGTAGATAAAGAAGTCCGTGTCTATGACTGGAGCATGGGGCATTAGCCACAGATGGGCACAAACCCCAAACCTTAATAATGAGTGAGATTTCAGGTCACCTGCTGGACTGGCTGATTTTCAAGTACTCGGTAGCAGCCTGATCCTTATAGCTAATGTACTGAAGATTTCTCACTGGACAGCGATACCTCATTGGACAGTGATCAGAAGGGCTGTAAGTGAGGAGACTGTATCAAAGGAAAGTAAAAGAGGGAAAGTGTGAATATATGTCTCACGCGCTGTGTGAAAATGGTGTATCAAGAATAATGGGTCAGCAGCCCACGAGAGGTCTAGGAGACAAAACCTGAGGATTGGTAGTTGCATTAATCAAGGCAGACCTTACTGTCAGGTTTTCTGCTATATCTGGAGCAAATATCTAATTGGAGTAGCTTCAAAGAAAAAATGGACTGAAAAGAAAAAAAAGTGAATATCAACTATTGCTTTTTCAAGGACATTCGGCCGAGAACAGAGAAAGAAAACTAGCAGCAGCAGGAGTATGTGGTCAGGAAACGTTTTCTCTTACAGGGAAAGCAGCGTGTGTAGTGTTCTTCTTCTAGGGGACAGCATACAGAGCAAAGAGAAAAGCTTGATTATAAGGGAAAGGGAGAAGAATTTAGCGATGTGAATTTAGCGATGTTTTTGAGTAGAAGAAAGGAACGGAATCGAGTACCCTGCCTACTGGTGAATGGGATAAAAAGAAAAAAAACGAAAAATCAGAGACATGATTGCCAATAACAATTAAACGGGTGGCTGTGGGTGGTCTCTTGTTTTGTCAAGGAGGTGGGGAGCACTGTTACCCATGAAAGGAAATTGCCAGTGGTTTAAAGAGACGCAGCCAAGGAAGAATGAATGGAAGAGCGAATGGTTTAGGGTGACCCAGTTGTGGGTTAATCTTTATGGCTTATTCTTTCCCCACATACGAAATTCAGGGTGTTGTTGTTCTCCGGATCTTTTCAGACGTTTTGAACAGTGAGTGGGTGGACAGTTGAATTGATCGTCGCGAGTAAAATAAAGCAAGGGCGAGAGGGGAAACCGAATGGTGACGTTTCACAATTACAGCCACGTCACATGCCAATGAAGATGCAGAGATGGGGAGAGACAGGGGCGTGAGGTGTTTCTATACAGTGTATCTCAGTACAGCCATGTCACACGAATGAGTGAAGACACACAGGCGGGAAGAGACTAGGGCATGAGCTGAAGCCGAAAGTGTGTCACAGGAATGACTCTTCCAGGTAGCGAGTGGGACATGTGGGTGGGAAGAGAGGAGGAAGTGGTGACGGAAGCAATGAGCTGAACGAAGTGGTTGAGCAAGCCGAACACAGGGTAGCAACAGGAGAGCTAGCGGAAGGGAAGCAGGTAACAGAAGACCAGAGATGAGGGTCCAAGCATCCAGCGTTTAGAGCAGGTAACGGAGCAATTGCTTTTACCGGTCCTCATGGTTCAAGACTGACCGTGATTCTCTAAAGTATCAAGGAAGCTGAGTGACTGAGAAAGGAATGCCACAAGGCTAAGAAACCGAGATGCCTGAGGAATGGTTTATGCGGCTAAATGGAACATGCCCAGATTAAACAAACGCGTTTGTGAAGAGAAAGTAACTGTGAGACAGTTCCCAAAACTTCCATGCTACCTTCCTTGCTAAATAAGTGCCTGCTGCCGGCTGTTGATGGGGTGATATTCGAGGTTGCAGAGGGAGGACAGATACGACTGATTTTCACATGAAATCGTCCAGCCTAAGGATCAGTACAGGGTGACACTAAAGAAATTAAGTCTTAATTGTATTATTTTCATCTCTGCCCGATGGATCTTTAATGAAGGAGTTAATTTATTTGCGGATAATTCCCTGTATTCTGGGCGAATACTTACCCTTTGGTGTTTGGTTTTGAACATTTAGTACAGTGAACATAACAATGTAGGAATGAGCCTTGGAGGGTGGGGGAAAATTAAATACCACGGAAGCATTTCCTTCACTTACCACAAATGGTCTTAGCACCAATAACGTAGATCTTTCCTAATAAAGTAATAATAAATAATAAATAATAATAGTAATAAATAATAAAATAATGATTGGTCACATAAATAAATATTAAATAATATAAAGTATTGGAAAAAGCATTTCAAATACACTATATAGCCCAGTTCTTCATTGTTTTCCTTTATATTTATTGTCACACTAAAATCATTGTTAAAATAGGTTATATGACTTCTCTTTCTTTAAAGATTTATTTTTAATTGTGTGTGTCTGTGTGTGTGTGTGTCTGCATGTGACTATTGCACATGAGCATCGATTATCTTGAAGGTTGGAAGTGCTGGACCCCATAGGTGCTGAAGTTACAAGAGGTTGGGATCCACCATACGTTGGTGTCTGGAATAGCATTTAGATCCTCTGCAAGGGTAGTATAAATACTCTTAGCTGCTGAGACATCTCTCCTGCCCCATGCGACTTCTCTTATGTGAATCACTTTAAAAACATTCGTGCAGTTTGGAGTTTTATTCCTACAACAATCTGAGAAACACACTTTGCTTTTCAATGTGTAACTAGCACAAGCTTTTGTACATATTCGTTGCATTAATGGGCTCTCCCCCACACACACAGGGCACACTGACCAAACCCCTCTTCCTATGCCCATCTACCTGTACCAGTCTCTGGTAGTCACGACTCTACTTCTGTTCATTTTTTAAAATGTTCACACGAGAGATATTATCCAGAGTTATTTATCTTTCCGTTTGCAGTTTATTTAAATTAGCACGATGTTTTCCAATTCCATCCATTCTGTGGTAAATGATGGTAGAATTCTTCCCTATTATAAAAAAAAAAGTCTCTAAAAAAATCAATTTCATGTACCCACCCCCACACACTGGCCTCTAGATAGCTGAGGATGGCTTACACTTCTGATCCTCCTGCCTTTAGCTCCTAAGTGGTGGGATTACAGGCCTGTGCCAACATTTTATGTGGTGCATGGGACTGAATACAGAGCTTTGTACACTTCAGGTTAGAACTCTGGCCACTGAGTCAAGTCCAGCTAGTCGTTGTCTTTTGACGGAGTGCATTGGAAAGGTAGCATTACGGTTTTGAGTCCTTTTTATAAATTCCCTGTTTCAGCATACACTATCTATTTGATGCTACATTGTGTTTACTTTAAATCTTCCAGCATACTGATTATAGAGGTTTTTAAAACTCCTGGTATGATAATCCCAACATTGCTGACGCAAGCTCTGCAACTGCTTAGTCTCTCTCTATTTGTTTTGGTTTGTGTGGTATTTTTGGCTGTAATATGCCTTGTGGTTGCTCTCTTAAAAAGTGGGCATAATTATATAATGAAAGGACTTGAAGTGCTTAGGCATTTAACAACGTGGCGGTCCTGCAACTGGATCTTAATGTGCAACTAGCCTCTGCACTGTGAACTTCATTGGAGCTTTTCCTGGTTCTCCTGTTAGGAAGAACTGGATGTCCTCTAAATCCATGGTTATTATATTATATTATATATTTCTATTCTTCCAGGCAAGTTGGGCAATCATTAAACTCCATCTACTCTGGCTTTTCTAAAACATTTTCTCAGAAGGAAAGGACTTCTCAGGTGGGTATGAATGTCACATGGGGTCGCTAATAGTGGCACAGCCTGGGAATTGTGTCATGGGAATTTTCGTGGCTGTATGATGATCTGAGATGGTATAGATCGATCACTGGGCATAGTCAATTGATGGAATCAAAAGACATAATAAGGGATATGTGAGCCTGTTGCCAGCATAACATTCTAGTTTACACAAAAAATTTAAAAGTATATGGGAATATATTCTAACATTATAGCAAAGTCATACTTGGTGGCACAGGACCATCCACCTAAGAGGCTGATGGAGGAGGATTTCAAGACCAAGGCTTCGAAAACCAAGGAGATCCTGTCCCAAGATGAAAGGAAGAAAGAAAAGTAAACAGCTAGAAATAGAGCTCAGAGTCAGCAGCGAGAGCCAGGATTAGTACACAGCAGGGCAAAATACCCACCGTGTGAGTTAATCCAAGCAAAGTTACACCAGTCAGTATACAGTAGTAAAACACGAAGCAGCAGAATAGTCATTTACCAGCAAGCATATGGGACCTGTGTCACCGGAAGTATGTTTAGTATTAAACTCTGTTTTCATATTAGAATAACAATGTTCTAATACTTCCTCTCCTGCCTAACTTGTTTTCACTGAAATAATTTTTGTCCACTGGAAAATTCTTCCCCCTTCTTTCATTTGACATGTGCATATGTGTGATTCTGAGTGGGACTTCTGAGTTTAAGAGGATTCATTACATGAGTCGGAGTACCAACCAGACATTCTAAACCTTGACGAAACAGGCAAAGCTAATAGAGTTGGCCCGTATGATTTCACGCCCTTCAACTCGACTAAGGTGATCTCACACTTTATTCAAGGTGACATTAAATATAGCTAAAGTTTTAACAAATGACTTGACATTACCTAACTAATTTTCAGCCACTTGTGGTCTCTAGGCCGAAATTACCCCCAGTGTCAATACCCAGGGAAGACAGTTTACAGTGAATTTGGATTATACCTTCCGCCCCCCATTTAGATTCAGTACACTGAGTTAAGACAAAGGGCCTCTATGACTTCAGCCCTGGAAATCCATTCTCCACTCATTCTTTCTTGCTATTCCTCCTTGTTTTCCCACGTGTAAAGCTTGTGAAGAAGATGTCTGCATTGGAACAGGAGCTGTGACTATGATATTCTTTCCGAATTTAATGCTATATGGTTTTTAGAAGAATGTGAGATGAATCCTTTGGGTAGTAAAGCTATTTATTGAAATATAATTTAGATATTTTCCTAAACTGATGAGGGAAATAATGTCTAGAACACTTTTGGCTTCTAGTCTTTGCCCCAGAGGAATTTTTATTCTAAAAGATTCACATGTATTTCTTGGAATCCAAAGGGAGAGAAAAATGAAGCTGGAATTGAAGACGAAGCTACAATAAGAAATTAAAATGTCATCTGAGCTGTGCATTTCATCATGCTTATCTTTTAAGCCCTTGCATTCGGTCTTCCTGTAGGCTGCTTTTCTTTACTTTCCCAGCTACCCTGCAGAGACTGCCTGGTGGTTGTTGCAGTTGGAGGGTGATAATTAATTGCACCTCCCTTCCCCAACAGAGAACCAATTTTAGAAATACAAGAATCAGACAGATGAAGGCAAAAATATCAGCCTTACCCCTTACTGAAGCCCTGGTAACAGACTGTGAATTGGATTTAAGGCAAAATTGAATTTCTCGTACTTCCTGCCCTGAATTCAACCCTCTCAGATAGAAGGCCTCACCCCTTGTAAGGACAGTCACCCCAGGAAGACAAAACCAAGCGGCTCCCAGAGAGGGAGTAGCACACGAAACATTGCAATTCTGTCTAATAAAAACCGAGGAACAGTGAGAGTCAAGGTCTCACTGTCTCCATCTGTTCTGTTACAAAAGGAAGAATGTCTGCTGCACAGGGAAAGATGGGAAGTGAGGACCCAAGGGATAGCATTTCTCCTCAAAGAAATGATTTAGTCCTAATTTGAAAAGGCTAATATGAAACATACAGTTGTTCAGCTTGGATAAGCCATCTTCGTTTTAACTTTGTACAGTCACACAAACATAAAGAGAAAGACACCAGGCAAACAATACCATGCATAATTGCCTCAAGCACACACACACACACACACACACACACACACACACACATGCGTGCACAAATGCTCATTTTTGAATCAATGAAGTAAAAGACTTGTAAAATGAAAACTTTAAAGCACTGAAAAAAATTGAAGAAGACACCAGAAGACAGAAAGACCTCCTCGGCTCACAGATTGGTGGGAACAGTATTGTGAAAATGACCACCCTACCAAAAGCCATCCACAGAGTCAGTGCAATCTCCAGCAACATTTCTCACAGAAATTGAAAAACAAAAAAGTATTATATGAAGATACAAAAGACACAGAATAGCCCCAAAACTTAAACAATAAAACATTCGCTGGAGGAATCAGCATCCCTGATTTACAATTATACTCTGGAGCTATAGTAATGTGAATAGTATGGCACTGGCACAAAACTCAGACTCACCGATGAGCGGAACACACTTGAAAACCCACACCTAAGCCCACAGTTCTACAGCCACGTGACTTTGACAGAGAAGCCAAGAATGCGCAGTGGAGAAAAGACATCTTCAACAAATATGCTGGTTATTCTGGATAGCTCCATGTTGAAGAATGAAATAAAATCCTTATCTCTTACCCTGCACAAAATCAACAATTCCAAATGGATCAAGAACCTTGTGCTGGATTTTCTTTTTTTTTTTTTTTTCTTTTTTTTTTTTTTTTGTCAATTTGACACTGTCATCTTGGAAAAGGAAAACTTAACTGAACAAAACATACTTTCATCCAATTAGTCTGTAGTTAAGTCTGCATGGCATTTTGTTGGTTAATAATCAATGTGGGAGGGTTCAGCCCACTGAGGACGGTGCCGCCCATGGGCAAGTGGTCCTGGGAAGCATAAGAAAGGCAGCCGAATGCGAGCCTAGAGAGGAAGCCAGTGAGCAGCACTTGTCCACAGTCTCTACTTCAGTTCCCTCCAGGCTGGTGCTTGAGCTCCTTCTCTGACTTTTCTCAATGATGGACAGTGACATAGAAGCCTAAGATAAAATAGATCCTATTTATTTTCCAAGTTGCTTCTGGCCATAGTGTTTGTCACAGCAACAGAAAGCAAACTGGGACAGCCTTTAGATAACACCCAATACCCTGACTCTGATCAAGAAGTATGGAAGGAATATACTTAAACTCATTGGCACAGCAATGGCCCCTAAGAAAACAGGCATTAAGACTGACAATAAATGGGACCTTATGAAACTCAAAAGCTTCTGTGCAGCAAAGGACACCATCATTCAAGAGAAAAGTAAGTCCACAGGATGGAAAAAAATTACCAACTATGCTTCCAACAGAGGGCCAGTGTCTAGAATATACAAAAACTAAACATCAAGAAAACAAACAATCCGATTTTAAAATGAGGCATGGGACCATCAGTGATGGAGTAAAAATGGCTGAGAAATGTCTTCCTTGACATGAAAATGGAACTGTGTATTTTCAATGGGTACAAGCTGCTCTCGGGACACCAACAGTGCTTAGCCAGGATCCACAGGCGGTTTTCCAGGTTTTTTACACAAGTTGCTAGTCCATGATCCTTTCCAATAAAAGTTCCTTCCCAGATAAATGGAACTGTCTTCTGTGGAAGAAAACACATACAAAAAAATGGACAGTTGGAAGAAAATAAGAAAAGGTTTCAGCATGCAATCAAATTCCAGTGGGCCATCATTGGTGCATCTCTTGCTGTTATAATGGCCAAGAGGAATCAGAAATCAGAAGGTAGACATGCTCAGTGTCTACTCTCTACTATATGAGCAGCCTACAAGGGCTGCCAAGGAAGCAAAGAAGGCTAAGCAGGCACCAGAGAACAGAGCGATGACTGCTGCTAAGCAGCAAAGCAACACCTAAGCAGCATCTGGGCAGCTGTGGAGCCTGTGAAGGTCTCTAATCCCCAGTTCCTGAACAATGCTAAACTGATTAATTAGGCTTATAAAGAAAGATCCATGAGTAACTAAGAAAATAATTTGGAAAGATCAACATCCTTTACTCTCAGGTGTAGACCTCTGTCGACTATGCGGATCTATCTGCAGGACCTGGGATTTGAAGACCTTAAAGAATCAGCCGCACTGCAGTCTAACGCTGCGGACGGCTTCACTTCAGTTTCAGTATACATTCATACTCGACTGTAACAAAGAAAGCAGTGCTCCAAGGAAGGTCGTTTGAGATCAGAAAAACACGATTGGGAAAATATGTAAATAAATGCTAGTAAGCACATATTAAATATTAACAGATCAGTCCTTACCCACAGCTTTCTCAGGACAGAGCATTTTAAACACAAGTGCTCGTACTTTAGATTGTATCTGGGAATCATGAAAACAGGGCAGAAGGCCGTGTCCAGCTCCAGGGCACACTGAGACAGCGTTCAGCACATCCTTTTACCAGATTGGGTTCTATAGCTGTGCTCCAGCATTCTGTAGGAATAAATATGTCTTATAGATTGAATGCAAATGTTGGTCACCAGAAGGCATGAAGTCACATCTAAGAACGATTCAGGGAACAAAATGCACTTGAGGGAAAGGCCCTCTGCCTTTTTTCCTGGAGCCTCTTCTCACAGTCTCCAAGGCATTGTTTACCACAGTCACTCCTTTCGGCATGTTCTGATAATCAAGGAAACATGAATTAATACTACTTGGTATTTCATCTTTCTCTAGTCATAATTTCTAAGACTTAAAAAAAAAAAACTAATGATGACAAATTCTGAGGTGGGTGTAGGCAAAGGGGAGCACTTAATCACTGCTGATCAGAATGCAAACTGGTGCAGCCGCTGTGGAATTTAGTGTGGCGGTTCCTCCACAAGTTAGAAATACATGATACATTTATACTGTCCACTTTTGGACATAAACCCAAAGGACTGCAGATCCTATACACAGATAACTGCTTTCCATGTTCGTTAATGCTCTATTCACAAGAGCCAGGAAACAGAAACAGCCTAGGTGCACATTAACTGATGAATGGATCATTAAAATGAGGCATATTTACACAACAGAATATTATTTGTCTGTTAATAAAAGGAATTCTGAAAGTTACAGGTAAACGGATGGAACTAGGAACAAGAATTCTGTATGAGGTAACTCAGACTCAGCAGGACAAATGTCAAACATTCTCTGATTTGTTTATGTTAGCTCTGAATCTTCAGACGCGCGTGGGGCATCTGGAATAACTATCAAGGCTACTACAGTTCCCTAAGCAGGGTGAGATGGTTTTCAAGGGTAGATAGAACACAATGTTAGAAGAGCTTAAAGGAAAAGAATGGAACAGAAAGGGTTAAATTGGGGTGAAGGATTGGAGAGTAGGATAGAAGAGGGAATATAGGAAGGGATCAATAACACTAGTCACCTTTCAAAACAGTCACATGAAAATCTAATTATCACTATAGAAGCCTCTTAAAACACATACATATACACGCATAAAAAAAGAGTTAAAATGTTATATAAAGGGATGACCAAAAACTAACAAGAAGCTCATTGCCAGATAGGAGTTACCTCCTTTGGAGTTGCTGGCCAGGGAAGTTCCATAGTAACCTAGACACTACACACTGTGGGCAATGGTATTGGTTACCTTACAGAATTTGGTGAGAAGACACTTTTGCCGATGAGGTCACGTATTCGAGTCATACAGCATAGAGAAATTAAGCTGGTACTGACCTAGAAGTTTCATCTCTATTGGCTAGCTTTCATACTTTGGGGAATTACTATGTATGGTGCTGGAGGAGAAAAGTAATCGATTTTACACAGTTATGAACTCTGCGAGCTACGATAATGACTACCCTGACAGGACATGTCCACTGGGGTCACAGCATCACAAACGTCATGGGAGTAACCAACCATTTTCTGATGGATTTAGTTCCTGCCCCATAAGTTAAAACTGGTATCTCATGCCAGAATTAAGTCAGGAACCAGTGACTAGTCAGGTTACACTCCCTAGGGAAGACCCTACTAGTATTTTTCAACTAAAAGGTTATCATATCAAACCAACTCCTAATGGCTATTATACTCACAGATTAATGCATCCTCCCTCCTTTATCAGAGAAGCTTCTATTTCCGGTAGATGATGATTAACACAGCCTCACAACTGGTCGAGGCACAGAGCAAAAGACACTATGGAATGATCGGCTCTAAATGGGGTGTCTTGTCACATCCTCTCCTCCCAAAGCTCAAGGATCATTTCAGAAGTGGGGGCAGAAAGAGTGTAAGAGCCAGAGTGGAAGATGACTTACTTCCAGACACAGGAAGACAGCTGTCATAGCATGCTCATGACCTGCATGGACCCAAGTCACACCAAATCCCAGCTTGGAAATCAGAGATGGCATCAAGTCCTGCCTGTAGCTGAAGAGCCACTGGCAGTTAATCCCTGCTTGGCAAAGGAGAGTCAGTTTTATTTATAAAAGTTTAGCCCCTTGTAAGTCAAAAGCATTCCAGAGGAAGGACACACACCCACGAATATGTGGGTGGCACAAATTGGACTGGGGTGTTTTTTAAAAAAAGACAGTTGGGTAGAGAAATGAAAGAAGTTGGGGGAAGAGAATGAATATTATCAAATTACATTTTATGGAATTATCAAAGCACTGATACAATATTTTAAAAAGCAAACAAAATTAAAACAAACAAAACAAACCAATGAACTTCCACAGAAGCCTGGGTTGACTGCAAGTAATTGTATCTTTTGAACTTCAGGACAGAACTCCCTAGGAAAGCAAACTTGCTGGCTTGCCATGCACCGTAAAAGGTCAACACAGGCTTCCTCTCACTTTACTTTATCCAAAAATGATCAGAGCAGTGTAGGAGATGCAGACCTATCAGGTTCACAGGTCATGTTAGTTACTCTGCTGCTCTGTGGAATATTTCTTCTTAATATTGCCTTTGTCAATGGTTGAGAATAAATTGGAGATATCTCCTTTGTCAGCATTTCAATGTATTTTCCTAAGAAAACTTAAATTCTCTAACAACTGCAGAAAGTTGTAACTAGTAAATTTAACATCAATATGATATTACCGTTTAACCCAGAGACTATCTTAAAATGTGTTTCAATTATCTCGATTAGATTCTTAGTAGTAATGATTTTCTCCAGAATAGTCCTTTGAGATCATATATTGCATTTATTTGCCAAATACCTTATCTTTTCTAATGTAGAATAATTCCTCTCACTGTCTTTCTTCACCTTGGTGTTTGCATTGTGTACAGTTTTTGTAGAGTATTCTTGGTGATTTTCTGGTGTTCATTTAGAGTTGGACTATGCATTCTGGATCAGATATACCACTGTAGTAGGACTGTGCGCTTTGCTTTTTACAAACCGATGTCAAGAATGGTACTTTTCTTAGAATCAAAGATTAAATAAAAAGCTATATCCTCCTTTGTTTACTGAACAAACAAGTGCACACGTTGCTTCTAGGATTTTTAAACATCCGTACTTTGACATAACTCTGATCAATTAATGCAACCTTCCTTTGTAAGATGTTTTCCCCTGTGAGCATGCATTTGCACATCTCTAACATCTACTTACTGTATTTTATGTTAGAGAATATGAGAAGTTCATCCACAGTCATTGCTATTGTTAAACACGGTAAACTTTCTCCTCTTAGCCTTACAGCACATTACACTGCAAGTATTCAGTTCATTAATATTTAGCTTTCCCTTAAGATGTTCTTTATTAAAAATATCCAACAAAGAGGTTTATTATATAAATATATGTATAATTGAACTTACTGTGTACCATCTTTCTATCTATAAATAAAAACCAAGCAACAAAAGAGAACAATTCTGTCCTGCTAACTCGTGTCTAATTTCCAGTGTGAACAATGAGCGGATGGCAGCACCAAGGCCTCTTGCTGGGAAATGGAACATCTTCCAAATGCTGCTCAGCTTATGCTGGGAAAATGTTTGTATTTTATGTAAACATAGATGAACATCGATATGGATAAGAGGTGCAAACCCACACAATACAAGATATTCAATTCAATTTATCTTTAAATATCTTCCCACAAATTTGCGGGGGTTATTCCGATTTTCTCTGCTGGAGCTAAGCTTAGTTTCTCTTGTGAATTAATTTGACTACATGTAAGAAAAAATAAATATGTTATCTACTTCTACTTTCTGGTATCACAAAGAACCAAAAAAAAGCTATTTTGACTTTTTTAAACCAGTTTTTACTTTTAACGGTAACATAATTACTTAAGAAAATGAGATACTTAAGCAAATAAGTATATTATTATGTTATATATAATATATATTATATTATAAGTATATTAAAAGTATACTTAGGAAAGAAAATACACACAAGTAAAACAGTTGTTGTGAAGAGAATATTGTGATAGCTAATATATATTATTATATATGCATATAATATATGTAGCGAGAGACACATGTAGGTATGAGCCACTTAGCATTCAAAATGCGCGCTACATAATAAATGAATCCGTAGAAACTAACTTGATAAAACTACACAAAAACATATCTTTCTTAGCTAATCTAGAAGATGAAATGATTAAAAAACTAAAGTTAAAATACAAGCCAGGGATAAAATACAGAAGCCAGTGTCACTCTATAGAAGATTCCTTTTTCAAAAAAGTAATCAAAAGAACAAATTACCCTAAGAATAAATTCAGCTCAGTAGACTTCAAAAAAAAAAAAAATTGAAGGAAATCAGCACAAACTTAAAGAAAAATCCTGAAAACATGGGTGATTTATTAGAACACATTGAAAAAAGACCAGTGTAGACGAAGTCACTTCCCAAGGTCACCGTGAACACTGGAGCTGATCCAGAATGCACAGTGAGCCTCCGAGGCACAGCCATTGTTCCCAGGCCCAGGCTTCTGTGCTCCAGGTGCAGCTCACTGCCTACATGTTCCCACTGATTGACTCTATTGCCACTGCTCCCTGGTGCAGCGGTTCTGGAGCAGAGCCACCCCTCTGCCTAAATCTCATCCCAGAGGGAAATAAAGACCATGCACCATACATAGGACACTGTTTAGTCCCCATTCGTATTAAAACTCAAATTTCAACCAAAGATGATGTTGCTGAGATTATTTCAAATCATAACCCATTCAATATTCTTGGAAACACCTTTCTGGTGGTTCCTTTCTTTTGAAAGGAAGAGAAAGGAAAAAAAACTGGAAGAAATACGTATAATAGAAAATATTACATGGTTTTCAAACTGTAGAAGAAATAAAATTGCCATATATTGTTCTCAAGTTCAGTTCATTCTATATGAAAGATTTAAAATCTAATCTATGCTGGAGAGGAGTCCAAAGTCCAGGCCATAAAGGAATCCAAACCTCCTTTCTCCTCCATGTCATCAATGGGAGAGTGGGGCTTCCTGTTGCTCTGCAAGGTAGTCTGCGGTGTTATCTTTGCTGTATAAGCTGTGTCTGCATTTATGAAGAAGGTGGAGGTAGTGATCCAGGGATGGAGAGGACATCTGTGTGAGTCCATCTTGCTCTCAAGGACCATCCGTTCATCTCTGGTGTGGCCCATACTAGCTTCAGCTCTTCCAGTGAAGTGCATAACACGGAAATATTTCTCACCACTCAAATTGCTTTTCGAATGAGTCAAAAGAGGGTAACATCCTTAAATTTAGATGTGTACAAGAAAATGCTAACCTCGGTTTCTCAAACTTGAGATGAATGCTCAGGAAATCTGATTCAGTAGGTGCAGAACGCTGTGTGGAGTGTTTAAAGATATTTCCTAAGTGAAAGAGTATCAGTCCACATGATGGTTTCCCTCGTGTCCGTTATCAATTATTTGTGTGTGAGAATTCGTGATTTCATCTGCTTACTAAAGTTTTTTGGGGGAAACTAATTAAAAACGAATCTTTTCTAGGTGATTTACTGCCCCATTTCTTGTGGCTTCAATGAGAAGCTGTTTCTCACTAGCTTTGCTTTCACCAATGATCCAAAAGGGAAGGAGCCTGTCTGCAAGCGGTGGGAGCTGAGAATGATTGCTTTCTCCCCAGTCAGAAATCTATCTTTAGACAAGCGGGGTTGGGCACATGGGACCTGTATCATATTTTCAGCAAGACTTGTGTGAGACATCCTGTGATTGAAACTGCTGTTTTGGCATGCAGAGGATGAAGCTTATGCTGAATTAATTATTGGAATTGAGAATGAACGCAAAAAAAAGAGCATACATTTAAATCTATTTTCCCATTCTGAAAGAGACTTCCCGGGGATGGACACTTCAATTGCATTTGGGGAACTAAGGCTTGTATAATGAGTTTACATTTCAGCCTTTGAGAAAGAATGTCTGAACTAACTGAATCACATTTTAAAGATCCTGAGATATATGAGATTCTTTGGAGATACGAAATGCCATGTACCATCACCTCAAAAAGATTAACCAAACAGTAGCTGACTAGCGTTGGCACCGATTATTGAAAAATTTCCCTGATCTTTGAAGTTAACCATTTGTTAAAAGCCAGATAAGCATTTATTTTCTGCTTTGGACAGAGTAAAAAAGATGAGAAAGAACTCATATAATCCAGAGGGACTATTCTTGATCTTAAAATGTGTGTATGCATGTGAAAGTAAAAATTGTATTACAGCCAAGAGTGTGACTCTGGCAAACATCCAGAACTCAAAGATCAAATGAAGGCTTAGGAGGTGGGCAAATGAAGAGGATGAAATCCAACCTACCCTTGTGTGTGAGTTCAGACCATAAAGAGCCAAGTGCAGCCATAGGTTTTTGTAAACACCCCCTCCATTCACGATGTGGGGTAGAGAGAGGAGGACCACTGAAATGTCAGGCCTTCGGCCCAGCTAGAGGTTCACTGAAACACTGTCTCTTATGGGAATAAGGCAGAGAGTGATAGATTGGGACACTCAAAACCCTCTATAAAAAAAAAAGAGAGAGATCAAAATATGTAATCATACATGCCTACAAACACGTAGAAAGTATATAGACTAAATATTATGGTTTTATAGTAATCTAATGTATAGTAGTGTTAGATACATACTATGTGTATGTGACTGTGTGCATGCCAATGAGCGCATGTTGTTTTACAGTATTTTATTAGCATTCTCTTATTATTGGGTGGATTTTAGGCATTTTTAAGAAATCTTGCTCTTAGCATGCATGCCTTCCATGTCTTTTGCATTTCATTAGTGCTTCGTGGATGCTGTGGTATTGGTATGTGTTATTAGTGTCATGCTAGCTGCATCTTATGCTGTCAGTTGCTTTAATCAAAGCTTCTTATCCCAAGAGTTGTCGCTTGCCCTTTTATCAGACAAGCTCCATTTCAGAAGAAGTTGCTACTGAGGTATCCACCCCGTTATGTCATATGTCATTATACCTGGTCACAAAATGTGCAAATCAGCTTTAGACACGGGGATTCATTGTGATGAAATCAGTGAGTTGCTAATCAGCACAACACATGTTGGAAACAGAATGTCTCTGGTGAAGTCAGCACCAATGGAGGTAAGTAAGCAGATCGGCCTGAACCTTTTAGACATACTCATACCGCTAATCATGCAAGGAGGGTATTGGTTACTGAAGATAGTTATGTTTTCTGTAAGGTATAGAATCTTGTGTCTAGAATATTATCAAACTTGCCTCCAAGTAAACTGTGTACAATCAGACAACCACCCCCCAAGGGTAGGGGAGCCAAATGAGCGTGTGTCATAGAACATGGGTTAGGTAAGCTATTTCTTTCATTTGGTAACTGTCAAAATGCATGTCAACTTTTGTCCTAGGTATGCTTCCTTTTAACTTCCCAGCGAGGAATGAGCTAGTGTCCCTGCCTCACTGAATCGCAGATGCAATAGTCAGCCTAGCTCCCCCACAGCCCCATGCACAGCCTGTCTGGCTCAGGTGGCATGGCTGACCTAGAGGCCGCCATCCCACTCCTGCCCATGTCCAGCCCTTCCGTGAGATCAGTGTGCATTTTCACAGCTTTGATTCCTTGTCATTGGCTTCAGGTGGCGCAGGTGAAACCAGGAAGATCTTGAGTGACCTTATGAAGGTGGGAAGTTCAGCATAGCTCCCTTCAAATTCTTGCACCAAATCAAAAAGCAACACTACAGAGAAGCAACTTTTGCTGTTCAAAGGACTATGTTGTCCTTGATTTTCAGAATAATTTCAGGATTTCTAAAAAGTTATTTATTTTTAATTTATGTGTATGTGTGTGGGTGTATGCATGTATGTTTGTGCATGGTGAATTCGTGCAGTTCCTAAGGTCAGAAGAGGGTGTTTGATCCCCTGAAGCGAGAGTTACAGACCATTGTAAGCCAACATGTGGGTTCTGGGAACTAAATCTCAGTTCTCTGCAAATGCAGCAAGTGCTCTTAACCACCCAGCCAGCTCTACACCCTCTAATGTTATTTTTCTGTAGAGCACACAGGCTCTATAATATTCTCCCCTCCCTCCCTTCTCCAACTTATGTGCCCCTTTCCCAAATCCATAATCTCTTTTAAAATTATCATCGCTACATATATTTGCATATATTTATACTTGTAAAAACACACAAACACACACTCCAATTCACTTTCATTTCTACATAGGATATGATATGATGGAAGTCAAGATTTGTGGTAGTACACCTAGGGGGTGGGTCAGCACAGAAGACAGAGGCATTTTTCATACATGCAACCTCCACAACATAAACTTCCACAACATTTCCCCTTCTCTGTATTAAATAAAATTGCTTTACCTTTACAACACAATTTTACACTAAACCAGCAAAACTATTTATAAGAGGAACAATCACAAATATTGTTAATACACAGGACCAAATGAAACCAAACATGTACCAAGCTTTTTACAATATCCTTGGACAGCAGAAAAACATTATCAACGTCACTTGTCTGAAATTCACTTACGATCTTCTGGGCTCCTCCAAAGGGCTTAGATCACTTCTCTGGCTCTGATCTCTGCAGCATACACAGTTTGTCCTGTAGGCTCTGGCTGGCTCCACTCCACTGCTGTTCTTGCTAGTCATCCCATGATACTGGCATCTCAAAAACTGCTGGGTCTCTTGCTGCAACTGGGCTACATTTTCACCAATAGTCTCTCAGAGGCTCTCTTCTTGGCACCAAGCCTCAACTTCTTTATATGACCCCTTCATCTTGGCATTCAACTACTATGGAGGCTGCACCAACATCAATGGCCTCTTCTTGCCTCTCATAGTGCCGAGTCTCTGTTGCTGTCCCTGACCCCTTTATACTTTCAAAACCAGCACCACCTGGATAACTCTTACAGTACCAAGCTCGGCAGCCAGCACAAGAGTCAACCTTGGCCAATTCTGGAAGACAGTTTCTGAGTGCTGACCCTGAGGAAACACTTTCCAGATTTTAAGATAGACTCTGGTTTTGCAGCCAAAAAAAAAAAAAAAAACCAGCTGGTCCCTTTGTCTGCAGTAAGAGTCTCTCCCCCTCCCCCCAATATGCAGAGTTCTTAGCACCATCACCAGTGCCTGGACTGCTTGTAGTCAGATTTGTAGGGAAAAAAATCCTGTTCAGTTTAACTAAGCAACTTTTTGGCTCTAACCTGCAGCTTCCACAATAGCAGGGGGTCCTGGGCCTATGGGAAGAATCGCTTGTTGAAATATTCTGGCCAGTTGGTGTTCATTTTCACCAATGCTATGGGGAAACATACAACCCCTTCCATAGATCTCAAACACAACATTTTCACCCATACAACCCAGCTATCAGAAAACTCAGTTTGTGAAACAGCATGCTACCACCAGCGGCAGGAGTAAGCATCAGCTCCACGATCAGGAAAAGCAGTTAAAACCTTGATTTTTCCTGTCCCAGATGAATTCCTTGTTTTTACCATAAAAAATATCCTTCTCTAAAGGCCTCTATTATGTGGCTCTCATTTTTGAGCCCGCTTTCTCACTGAAATTTCACAATTCACTCTCCATAGAGGCTTATCTTCTCCCTCACTCTCATCTTCCTTCAGGAGCCTTCTACTCACTTTTGGATATATATAATCTCCATCCTCTAGGAGCTGCCCTGAGCATACTTTTCCGGACTCTATGAAGTCTGGAGTTTCTTTCTTTTTCTTCCTTGTCTTCACATTGGATTAGCTACTGTGATGTTGTACCCCACATTGGTACACCATTTGTAGCAGTACATTTATTGGGTGGCTCTCCACAGAAGACAAGGAGGCATTTTTCATACATGCAAACTGTGCCAGACCTCAGCAGAGGAAACCACCATCATGGCCAATGCCATCCTCCACATCCTCCACAGTGGAACCCTGAGCATCTGAGCGCAGGTGTATTTATTCATTCAGAACTCCTCAGGTGCAGATCATAAGCAGTCAACTTCCTCTACACAAATCCAGCACCTGCAGACAATACAAATACAATACAAAATGGCAAAGCCTATGCATCCCTTTTCCCAACAGTACACAAAACAATTATTTCAAACACAACTGAAGAAAAAATTCCACAGCAAATGTTGTTTTGTTTTTCACTCTAAGTTTTGAAGTTTATTGTACAATATTGTTGAGGCAATGAATTTAAAATTGCCTGTACTATCCTGTCCTCTACTTCCTCATTCTTCCTTTGAATACCTAATTCCTGTGCAGACAGGAAGAATCTGCTTAATTAAAAAACTCACAATATAACTTATTGGATGAGATAATTTATATACCAAAGAACACACAGATATGTGGCAGGTGCAACTGGCTGTTCTCCCAGGTTACTTATGGAAATGGGTCTGTAGCAGTATGGACATGCCCATTTTATCCCCTTTCTAACTCATCATCGGCTCTGAAGTCAGCCTCCTTGCAGAGCACAGGCATGCTTACCCACAGTGATCTTTTGAATGAGAAGTCCCTCCTTCATCTCAGGCATTTGGACACTTAGTTCCCAGTTGATAGCCCGGCTTGGGAAAGGTTGGTTGGTGCAGGATTGCTGGAGGATGCATATTACTGAGGGTGGGCTCCCTTCTTCATGCTCACATTTGAGGACGTGAGTTCAAAACCTCAGGCTCCAGCCTCTACGCCATCTGTCTCTGCCACTACAGACTCTAACTTCCTTGGACCATAAGCCAAAATAATCTTTCTTCTATGAGTTGTCTTGGCCCGGTGTTTCTTAACAACAGCAGTGCGATCCTGGATGTAATGTGAACACCTGCCGCAAACTCCTGCTGCCTTGACTTCCTTGACATGACCGGCTGTACTTTGGACTGAACACTGGAATAGACCCTTCCCCCCTTAAACTGCTCTTGCCTGTCAATCTTATCCTGAAACAGGAAAACAAACCAAGACAATATGATGTATTCAGAGTTTCAGAAATGTGTACCGCTGTACATTGTTGACTCCGTGCTCTGCAGCCATTCTTCCCACCCTCGGATTTCTTCCTTGCTGGCTAAAAATATTGACTAATCACCTATCTAGCTTTCATTGTATCAGGAAATGTGACTCACCTCTGGCCACAGGAATTGAAAAGGAAGTCTGACTCAGCAGCAGAGCACAGAAGACTTCCTCTAGCCTTGAACACTGTTCCTTTGCCCTCTGAACAGAATAGGGAAGCCATCTTGCAGCATAAATTGATGGTTGGGTCAAGGTAAGTGACTCACCCCAGAGAGTTTATCCCTCTGCAGACTGTCAGAAGGGTTCTGAACAGTGGATGATTGCTGGACTCAAGGGGGATAGGGAGGGCGGTAGTTTTACCAGCTAAAAAGAAGAGAAGGGTAAGTCCTGGTGGTTTGGATCAGACATTTATCTTCATTGGGTTAGCAGGTTATTCACTTCCTGTCTGCTTTAATACCACTTGTCTCAATGTATAGTTTGACTTGTGTTGCCTTTATCACAATTAAGATTATACACACACACACACACACACACACACACACACGCACACACATATATTTATACACACACACACACACACACACATCTTCATCTCAAATATTTACTACTCCTATTTTGTTCATCCTTACACTTTTCACTCTGACCACAGACAACCACCTAGCAGATGTCTTAAGCTAAATATTAAATAAAAGATAGTGTATTTCACTGTAGCTGTGAGTAGACACCATACCCAGTGAAGTGACTGGGAGAGGTTCAGTCTCTGCAATAGTAGGAAAGCTACAAATTAAATTAAACAAAATCTTCATCTTTATTGATGGCACTGAAAAAATATGAAGTCGGTTATAGTGTTTCTGAAATGTTACAACATAAAAATTATGTAGGCCTTTCATCAAAAAATAATCTGCTCGCAGCAATAACAAATTTATATACTGACCAGGATTGCCTTGCTGTTTCCTCAGCTGACTGACATTTAGACAAAGTTCATTTTGCCTTAAGGCTTCTGGTCTGACACTCATCCTCATGATGCTCGGGATACAGATGGCTTAGCCATGAAAAAATTAAATATTCTGTATTTGGAAATGATATGATGCTGTATACATAGAAATCCCAGAGCTGCTTCCAAAATACTGTTGAAACCAATAGACAAACTCAGCAAGGTTGCAAGATACGCGATCAGCATCCCAAAGCAAGTAGCCTTTCTATGTGCTAGCGAAAATGAGTGAAAAACCAAGACTGAAATCTCATTTACCATAGCCACAAAAAATAAAATAGTACAATGAGAAAGAAGATCTGCACATTGAAAATCATGAAAGATGGATGGAAGAAACTGAGGAACATTCCCACTAAATGAAAACATGCCTATATTTCTGTATTTTTAAAAAAATACATAAAATATCTATATTCAACACAGGCCATTGATTCAAAGAAATTGGTGTCAACATTGTGACTCTAAGTTTTTGATACTGAGAGGTTGAGGTGGGAAGAACAGAAGCTTAATATCATTTTCAGTGCACAGAAGGTTTAAGGACAAGCCGGACTACACAAAAGTTTACCTTTAAGAAACTTCATAGGGAAGCATACAACTCCAAGTTGCCAAGACAATCTTGAACAAAAAGCCCAAATACATCAAACAGACTGACTTCAAAGAATAATCGCATGTAGAAGAATGAAATTGCCTCATCTCTTCTTATACCATGTACAAAAAGAAATCACTCAATTGAACTAAAGACACCTTGGATACAAAGCTGTAAAACCACTAAGAAAAGAAACTAGGGGAAGATTTTGTTCCATGTCTTTGGGATGGTCAAAAGCAAAGAGACAAATAAATCCTATCTAACCAATAAGCTTCTGGAGAGCCAATACGAGTTCAAGTTAAAGATTTCAGCAGAATAAGAGCAATAAATACGCTCCTAGAGATTAAATATATATATATATATATATATATATATATATATATAGTCAGAGTTAGTTATATATTTGCATATATATGTATATATACATTTACATATATATATATTAATCTCTAGGAGTGTACTGCTCTTATTCTGTATAACGAACTCTGACAATTCAGTAGTAAAAAATACATCCCTAGTAGTTTAGAACAGAGTCAGCTCTTCTTGCCACCGCTAAGCACCCCGTCTCTCAAAAGAGTAAAAGGCCGAGTTTCTATTCATAGTCCCTGCAGTTCTTCACTGCAGATCTTAGCCTGACACAGCCTGTGATCTTCTCTTCTCTGCTACGTCAGTGCTTCAGAGCCTGCCCTTTAATGTACACACCCTGAACACATAGATATCACTCCAAACTGTCTGCTGATCATACTGAGGGCCTTTGCTGCTACCAAAATCTCATCTAGCAGTTGCCTGTCCTGTAGCTTGGCGTTCGAGTACTGGAGAAATGTTCTACATCCACTGGGAATAGAAACATTGTAGAGGAGTTATTTATTTTACCTCAATTTTCACTTCCTATTACTTGACAGCCTAAGTGTATAGCCTGAAGAAATTGGTTCTGCCTTTTCATGGAAGGCTTTAGATATTCGTTCTTTTTTTTTTTTTTTTCTAATTCTTACCTCAACCACGCTGCCTTTTCAATATAAGCAAAATTAATGCTTTTTAAATTCTACAGTTATAACAGTATCCTTAAGATTTTATTTCTAAGAGGAGTATGTTCTGTAACAGTTTCAACTGCTCATAGCTTGATATAAGCTCATAATTAAATATGGCCGAGCTAGTTTTTATTGGTTGAGACCAAGTCTTTCTAGGGAGCCCAGACTGACCTCCTTCTCCACGTACCCCTGTCCATCCCCACCCCTGCAATTCTGGGATACAGACTAAACCCCACAGGCTGGAGATGGAACCTAGAGCATCAGCCATGCAAACATGCCGTCTCTGAGATGCATTCACACTCATCAGCCATGTCCTTTTAATAAATGCAGGTCAAGTCCCTGGAAGAAAAACCTACTAATGGAATCCCCACATGGCAGAACTGAGTCTGTCTAATGTGTACCAAGTAACCGCAGTTATGGCAGTTTCTCATCTGCCGGTTTTCAGCAAAAATACGGTTTACAGTAGTTTGTGTCACGCCTGCTCTCTGACCTCTACACATTCCTGTGGGTTCCTCAGTGTCACTTCAGTTAATTTCTTCTATGATATGCAGCCAAATCCAACTTTTCTCTCTTAAAATCAATCTCCTCCAATTATTTGTAAGGATCACATACAGGTTAGAGTGATTTTTATTTTCTCTTAGATTTATGAAGATAATCTCCATAAGACTCAAATCGGACCCTGCATATTTGCTTTGCAATCCATTGCCTTCAGGATTCCATGTCAACAGCACAGCTTTACACCTGGAAGTGTTCTAGAGCTGGGTCTTGCCCTCTGTTCCAGTGTTCTCACGTGCTAACCTCTCACCGTTACCAGAGTTCTTGACCATGCTAAGACGGGAGCCTTTACCTTTGGTGTACTTAGCTGCACGTGTTAGAAAGCATCTTCCTTTCTATGCCTTCTGGCAAGTCCCTTTCTTTCCAGATTCAGCCAGTATCTTCATTCTGAGTTGGTTTAAGAAATTTTGAGCATGGTTGGCTATTCTGACTCTTATTTTTAAAAGTTCCAGCCTAGATTACTATTTCATTCAGCTTTATTCTTTCATAGCACTTATCTACCTATCTACCTACTTATATATCTATTATCTATCTATCTATCTCCCTATCCATCTATCTATCTATCTATCTATCTATCTATCTATCTATCTATCTATCCATCTATCTCCCTATCTATTCATCTATCTATCCATCTATCTCCCTATCTATCCATCTATCTCCCTATCTATCCATCTATCTATCCATATATCTCCTATCTATCCATCTATCTCCCTATTTCCCTATCTATCTATCTATCTATCTATCTATCTATCTATCTATCTATCTATCTAAGTGTGGCACTGTGTGCACACAATGCACTACTTTTGTGCCTTGTAACTACAGCGGCTAGAAAAGGGCATCAAATCCCCTGAAACTGGAGCTACAGACCATTAACAGGGAACACAACTCAGGCCCCCTGCAAGAGCCATCTCTTCAGCCCCCACAGCACTTATGTTTGTTCTAACACACCCGTGCCTTATGTGTTCCTCCATTTGGTTGGTTTACTGTGTAGAAAATGTGTCTTCAAATTTTCCCAAAGTTCATCTGTTTGTTTGCCCAATAGAAGACAAGCAAGCAACTGTTGAAATCTGAGATAAAATTTCCTTTCAGAGAATATAATCTTCTGTATGATTTCAAAATTAAATGCTGATTATTTAGTGTTTTAGTTAAAATTTATTTTATATCCCTTATGTCATTTATTTAAAAAATCATGTAGAGATTTGCCATATATACAGCAAATCTGATTACTCAGTGCCCAGAAAGTGTACTTATTCTTTGAAGCTTCTGCAGCTTGTATTATTGCAATTTCATGGTCATATCCCATTAAATAAAATATGTGCCATTGTATTGTTAGATACATAATTTTATATAATCTAGTATGCTGAACTTTAGGTTGTGTTGTTTAGAGATTTATATATCAGTTGAATTTTATTTATTCAGATTATTTATAATTGATATAGATGTATTGAATTTTTTGGTAAAATTTGTTTATGTGATTGTTTTTTAAGTTTAGCTCTCTGTATTTTTGCTCTTTTATTAGGTGTGTGTGTGTGTGTGTGTGTGTGTGTGTGTGTGTGTATGTGTGTGTTTCTACTGTTACACAGGTATATAATCCTCAGCTACAATTCTAAAATAACAATCACTCAAAACAAGAGGATTTTTCAAAACTTTAACATTAAAACTCATTTGTAAGCAAAGCTTGACCTGGCTGGATCTCAGCTTCCACTGTACGGTGTATCATCTCTACTAGCAACATGTGTAGGCTTGTTCTTTGTGTTTGCTACTTTGAGAAAATTGGTGGATTCTTATACAACTTATGGCCGTGCCTGTAAGTCAAGGGAAGGGGATAGGTATTTCAAACAGATCACACAGGAAGGGCAAATTGTTTAGCACATTTCTGTTAGACTGTGGAGCAAAGAACAGGATCTGTATTAACAGGTTGTCAGGGCAGTAAGCCAAGGTCTGCTCCCAGAGGCTGCCGGTCCCCATGCTCATCCTTAGAAAGGAAAGGATTGACAGTGCTACTGGAAGAAATAAAGAGGAATTAGAAAATATGGAGAAATGAGAAGCACTGTTCCCAGTAGATGAAAGAGAGGAGACTGTACAGGACTAAAGTCTTGTTAGGAAAATAAGGGAAGAGTCTGTACAGGAGAATGATCTGAGCAGGCAGACCTCGCCAAAGGAGGTGTCTAATTGTGAACCCACAGCATCACCTGTGGTTGAAGAAGGACAGCCTAGGGTCAAGAAAACACCCTCAGCATATCCTATGGAGATTCAGCAAATCCCAGCAGATAAGGATAGTCCTCAAGGGTATAATGAAATAGGATGGCAATGGATAGAAATGATTGATTTAAGGGGACTGAAGGAAGCTGTGGGAGCGTATGGCATGCCTTCACCCTGTGTCCAGCAGGTGTTGAATAACTGGACACTCCAGCACCGAATGACTCCATATGACTGGAAGGGGTTGAGAACTCCTATATTAGAGGCCAGGCCTCAGCTTCAGTGGTTTACCTGGTGGAGAGAAGAGGCAGCAAATACGGAAGAGCTAAATAAGGCTAGAGGAATAAATATAGCCTGAGGTGAGAGTCACCATGCTGACCTACAGGAACAGGTTCAGTTTGATGACGTGACCATAAACCAATGTCCATGAGTGGCTTTATGAACGTTGAAGAAGTTTTGTTATTTGGGTTTCTTCAAAAACACACAATGGCATTAGGACTATGTTTTCCCCCCCTCCCAGGAGTGGTGGATAATTATGAGTTTGATTTGGAATGCTTGTTACCAGTGGCTATAATTTGGCTATGTCTAGCTGCTTTATCAGTATGTCCTTAGGATTTTGTGCTGCTTGGGTTTCTGGGAACATTTGCTTAGAGTATGTAAGGGTTGAAGCCCCAAGAGCTGGGGTGAGTTGTTGTTTGTTTCTTGGTTAGTTGGTTAGTTGTTGGTTCGTTAGTTATTACATAGATGAACACTGGTTGGAGAGATTAGATTCTCGGATAGTGAGCTGAGACACTTGTCAGTGGCTCACCATCAGCTCCTGCTCTCCAAGCTTAGGACAGCCTAAAGCAGTGTAAAGATGTCTACATTCTCTCTTCCTCTATCAAGGTTGCCTGCAAGAATGGAAAAGATTTCTTTCTTTCTAGCCTTCCTTTCTCTTTCCCTAAAACGAGGGTAAAAGATTGCAGCAAACTGCTACACATTATGGTAGTCACTGGAGAGTACTGAGCACAGAAATCACTCTGTATCTAGATAGGAACATTCTAGTTGTCAATATACCAAGAGAGGTCAAAGACACAGGGAGTAGACCACATAGAAGACCTGAAACGGGGGACAGAAAGGGTGTTTAAAAATGGAGAAATTCGAATATATTTGAAAACTAGAAATGGGAGTCGTTGTGGAAGTTTATTTTTAGTTGTGTTTAAAATAATTGTTTTTGTGCACTGTTGAGAAAAGGATACATAGGCCTTGGCATTTTGTATCGTCTGCAGGTGTTGGATTTCTGTGGGGGAGGTTTGATTGCTAATGATCTGCACCTGAGGAGTTCTGAATGAATAAAAACACCTGAACTCAGATGCTCAAGACTCCACTGTCCAGGATGGCTCTTGCTCTGATGGTGCTTCCCTCTGCTGAGGTGTGGAGTTTCTTTCTCTTCTTCCTTGTCTCTACATTGGATCAGCTGGTGTGATGTTGTGCTCCGTGTTGGTATGCCATTTGTAACAGTGTACTGCTGTTGGGGCAGCTCACCAAGGAAGACACAGAAGCATTTTTCATATGTGGAAACTCTGCCAGACCTCAGCTAAGGGAACCACCATCATGGCCAACACCAGACTGGACAGTGGAACCTCGAGCTTCTGAGCTCAGGTATTTTTATTGATTCAGAATTCCTCAGCTCTTCTACTGATAGTATATGATAGCATATGCAGATCATTACCAATCAACATCCCTCACATAAACCCTACACCATCAGACAATACAAAACTCGAAGACCTAGGCACCGCCTCAACCAACAGCTCACAAAACCATTTCAAATATAACTAAAAATAAACTTCTACAACAGGGAGTATTTGTTAATTTGTTAATGTTGATACTCTGTGAGAGGGAAAAGGGAAGTTAATACAGTATCTGTTTATTTAATTTCGGTAGCCCAAAACTCCTGTTGCAGATTAGAATTCCATATATACAATTGTGTGTGCTCTTTGAATTCCAGCATTTATATTCGTACATTACAAGTCACTGTTCAGAAGATAGCAGTACCATGGAAGATTCAAATATGACTGAAAATGTGGACGAATATATAAATAAATAAATAGCTATGGCCTGGAGTAGGAAAATCTTAAGACTGATTCCCAGCATCCCCCAAAGGGTATAGGACTTTCCAGGGGAACAGTGTGATTTCAATTGGCATAAGAGAGTATTATAGCTTATACAATGAGTGCTTTCTAGTCACAGCTTAGTAAATAGGCAACTAGCTTAAATATGTAGCTGTGCCACAATGGGGATAAATATTTATATTTTCTTATTTCAAAGGAAAGCACAAGAAATGAGCATATAATTTGAGTCATTCCATGTCATCACAGTCAATACTTTGCCCAGATTTTCATCTCTAGGGCTCTGTATACTTTATCTTTCCTCGTAATGCAATAATTCCATTTTTATAGTATAATATCATCATACTCTCCACTTTATTAAGCAAAAGTCTCTGAAGCAATGATAATTTCAAACATCACAAAACATTTACATCTACCAAGAAATTCTGGGTGAGATTTTCCTGTGTCCTTTAACTGCCTGGAAAGCGGTACAATAAAAAATTAATCTGATAATCTTGAAGTAATTAAATTTCATAAAAAATTTAATAGGCATTCCAATCAATTTAAAATTGGGACCTGAATGAAGAGGCAGAAGGAAGGCGTCCATGCTCCCCAGCTGTTCTTAGGCGATGGCACAGCTTTGCTCTGAGCCTTCTTTTAATGGCAAGGTATGTGGCCCAGAGTTTCTGCTCAGAATGCTCTGTGCTCATAGTGATGGTTAGAAAAGTCATTTATTCCTACACGGAAGGGCAAATTGTCTCTGGAAGCACCAGGATGTATCAAATCATAAAATGGCTGACCCATCTGTAAAAATCAGATGCCATTTCTTGCCTCTTCAAAGCCTGGTATCCTGCTGACCTGAACTAGTTAAATAGAGTCACATGGGGATTACATCACTTGCCAAAGTGAAGTTTTTAAAAAATTTTGTTAAGACGTACTCACTAACAATTATTGCTCAAATTCCTCTCAATCTTTAGCATTTACTTAATATCTAACAACAATAATCCCTGAATCAAACATAAGTCTCTTTATTGCTGCCTGTTTTCCTTTCTTCCCCTTATAGACAGTTGCATGTGCTTACTCAATCCCCCTTGTTCCAACCTCAAATCCTCCCTTAGTCCTAATAGAATCTTGAGCCCCACAGAAGGAAGGTAGAGACGGTCTTTCTCAGTCTCCTATGAGTTTCACATAGTCTTTCTATTTCTCTTGTCTGTGTGCTAGGTCCTGGTGCTGGGGTGTTATCTGTATAGCAATAGTTCTGTCTACAGAGTCTGTGGTCCCACTGCAGGTGCCTGGCCCTGCATGTGTTGCGCGTTTGTTAGACTCGTTGATGAACAATTCAATAAGCATAAAGAAAATACAACACTGTGGAGAGAATCTTGGAGAAATGAGGAGAAAGAAGTCTCAAATGATGTAGATTTCGTGTTGCACTGGCTGTGTTTCCTCTAGAAAGTTGAGATAAGTCAGAATTTTCTTTTATTTCAAGGAGGTACTAACAGGAGAACGTCAGCAAAAGCCAAGACAGTGTGAAGCTATGTCCTGAATATATACAATTTTCTTTTATCTTGGCCGTAAGTCAAAAATGTGAAATGGAGCTTGGAGAGGCCTCCAGAATCAGTAATTATTACTTGGGAAAGACAGATCTGGACATGGACAGAGATTTCTGACTAGACAAAGAGTGTGGATGCTAACCTAACTGAGTATTGCTGAGTAAGCTTGGAATCGTCAGCATGGTGACCTGGAATTAAATAAAGCTAAAGGATTCCTAGGAGATAATGGAAAGCTAGCATCTCCAAGGCACTGTGAGTTTGTACAGCCAGAATAAGGCATTTCAAATGTCTTTCTCAGATAATAACTTGGTAGTTTGCCAAGATCTTTTGATTTTTTTGGTAGTTCTAATTCAAAATGACTAATCCTAAATGAGGATATTTGTTTCAATTAACACTTTTTTTTTCTTTTTGCGAAATCACAGTCTTATTTAAAAACTGGCAAAACAAAATTAATCATAATAGGCACATGAAAAAAAATCTAACATTGATCTTGGATCTTTGGAAGGCAATAAAGATCCCGCCTAAACGGCATTTTAGTATAAGTGTCAGCCATTAATGGCACTCTGAAATAAAAAGATTTGTTGAGTATTTACCTTTATCTCTACGGCTTTGGTGCTGTTTGCTTAGGGTCAGGAAACATCGTAGATGCTGGGTAGACAATGCCGGGTGAGAACCCGACAGAGGACTTCAGAAATACAGATTTCATCTCATCAAAATCCTATATACCTATGAGACTAGAAGTTATAACTTTTCTTGTCTTTATATGCGGTCTCTATTTCTTACTATGCACCATTAATATTTATGCTAACAAATAAATAAGTTAATAATAATAATAATAATAAATTAAATAAATTTAATTAAATAATTAAATAAATTAAATAATAAATTAAATAAAAATAATAATATTTAAAATAAATATTAGGTTAATATTTATTTTAAAATGCATTTAGAATGTCATTTCTGGACTTTTTCTCTTTTATCTATTAACTGCTTCCCCCGCAGTTGATAATTTTTCTTGTCCACATTGCCCACATAACACCTATTTTTCCTTACATTTCTTGCAGTATTTTCAGAGTTCCAGTGCTCTAAATTCCATAGTACAAAGCCTGCCATCACTCTCTGTTTAACAATAGGTAGGAGAATACAGGACTCTTTCGAGGTGAGAGCCCTTCTGTTCAGGGCGTTCTCTTGGCTTGGTTCCTGGAGGTTTCACTATCCTGCCCCATAACAATGCTAGCTTTTCTAGATCAGCTCAGTGGTTGCTGCAAGCCAGTCCTCTGATCTTATTACTGTTCTTCTCCCGATATCATCCTTCGGGGCATTCTCTAGTCTTCAGGTGTTATTTCTGTGTTTATTCAGTTTCCAAGTATTTTTTCCTCATATCACAAAACTTCCATTTGTTTACTTTATTATGTCTCAAGGACATAACATTTTTCCTATCTTCCAATTGCTACAAATTATAGATTTAAAGTTTGTCTTTTAAGTATATTTACCACTTCAAATATGCTTTCAATGATCTCCCTGTATGGTTTGGTTAGGGTTGGGGTTATGGTTAGGGTTACTGATGGTTATATAAAATATTAATCTATGTTCACTTGCTTAATGTGCCACTTAAATTTTGACATCTGGATTGTTTCTAAGAGTGATTTTATACATGAATTGCTTTAGAATGTTTGAGCTCAATGCATTTGTCAGCTATAGGAGTTTTCTGGTAGATTCTTAGGGTCTTTAAATATAGAACCATATTGTCTACAGATAAGCAAAATTTGACTTCTTATGTGCCTATTTGTATCTCCTTCATCTCCTTCAGTTGTCTTATTGCTCCAGCTAAGACTTCTAGTACTATATTGAACAATAATGGGTAAGAGACCTTTGTTGCTGGCTTCCGCCCCTCCTCCTAGCATACCTCCATCCTCTTGAGCTGAAATTAATGAACTCAAATGGAAGAAAGTTAAAAAAAAAAAAAAAACTCAGTGAACGAAGAGTTGGTTCTTTCATGACCTCACTTGGGATATTGTTTCTCGCTCCATCTCTTTACCTGCGAATTTCACAACTGCATTTTGAGTAGGGGGCAACAGTGAGCAGAGCGCATTGTGCTCGTATATAAAAGTGTCAAAGAATAAATTAATAAGGGTACTCTCTTCCAAGAATCATTGGCTACTTCTTTGAAAGTGTTTTGGGGTAAGATGAACACATAAGCAGTGAGCAGTAAGTAGCAAGCAGAAAGCCTCCAGTGTGTGTCTCCCTCCAGTCAGTTGAAGTTCTGATTGAAACAAAAGCCTGATCCTCTACCAAGTAAGAGAATTCTGCCCAGTGGCCTTCACACCCAAACACAGAGCCTAGACTGGATTTCATTCTCTTCCTTTGCCCATGCCCTCTCCCCATAATGTCTCTCTTCTCTCTTCAAGTCCTCTTCCATACTTTTTAAATAAGCCCCTGTGCCCACTTAGCATTAACCATACATACATGGCTGCGGAGCCATTCATCAGTACATGTGGAACCCAACAGTCGTCACCCCTCAAGTAAAATTGACTCTCCCTCCTACAGCAGCTACCAACTTCCAGGAGCTCCAGTGGCCTTTGGAAACTCTGACCCTCCATGATGAAAGTTTAAAATGGTTTGGACTTGTGCACCCCTTGTGCAGGTGGCTCAGTTTCTGCGAGTTCCCATGTACAACAGCCTAGTTTCATAGCACGCTGCTCCACCTTCTGGTTCTTATATTCTTTCTCTCCTCGCTTCGAAGATTTTTCCTGAGCCTTTGATTGATGTGGATATAGATATCTCATCTGTTGCTGGTCACTCACAGTTACTTATTTACAGTATGTAGTGTGTCTCCATCTCCTTCTTCTCCATCTCTTTATCCCTCTCTCTTCTGCTAGTATATACCATACTATATGTATAGTACCTTCCATGATTGATGCTGGTTGGTTTCTCTCCATTAAAAAGAGCTGCATGTGCCTGCATAACTGAGAAGATGGAATGACAGTAAAGCAAGAAGGATGAGAAAGAAAGAGCGTAGGGCTCAACGAACCATGCAGACGAAGATCATGATAAAGAATGCCAAATTTTTGAGAATATACAGTTGTTTGTCTTGCGTATACGTGAACAGTAACAAGAGAAACAAGGGCCATTGAGAGAACTTCTATCCATTCAGCAAAGGATATGAAAGAACCATAATGTCAAAGCATAGTGTGGCTAACCAAGTGAGACACAGAGGCAGCACAAGGCTGGAGAGTCAAGTCTTGTTCAAGGGCTTGGAAAAGAACTCTAGAGGTATCCAGTCTTGCTATCACCGGAGGCTGAGGATGACCACTGTCAATTCCTGAAAACTCGAGACTTCTCACAGCAAGGAATTTCAAGGAATGAAAACCCACTAGGGAACCAAAATTGATGTGTTTCTGTTTGTTTGGAGTTGGTGTCAAGGGATCAATGCCAAAAGCTGTGCTGTTGTGCCTGCTGTTCTGTCTGAGATTGTACCATTGAGATTCAGCATTAATATTTACATCATGGACTTTCTGGAAATTCAAACCTAATTTTCTTGTCACATATCTAGCTGTGACTTTCAGAAATATCAGCTTGTACCCGTTTGTATCATGTATACCCCTGTGGGAATTGGTCAGAGTCTTTGTGGTAGAGAAGGCTCTGAGAGTGAAAGCAACATTTCCAAACAGGAGTCTGTTATTGGCTCACACTGGCTCTGTGCATTCCCCTGGAACTCATTCTTATTCCCACGAGGGACAAGGTACTATGTCAGTGTAGAAAACTTGAGTGTTTCTAAAATCTTTGCCAGTATTAGTCAGTACTTTTATTTGTTCACTTTGCATTTAGTCTCATGGAGTTTACGGGCAATTAGTCAGTGTCATTTCTGAACAACAGAGACTGAGTGGTTCTCACTAATAGCAAGAGATTACCCAAGATCTGAAAACACAGATTCACATAATTTCCCCATCACTGTGGCCATAACTCCACAGTAAAGAAATGCTTCCACCTACCCTGGGGTAGGGGTCCTCACAGGGACACATGATGCGGCACAGATATCTGTGATTACAAAAGCCACATTCGTCAACTCTCAAAGATGTGCTAATGTCAAGAGTTATGCTGCCAGTTATGCTGCAGGCAAGAGACATGCATCAGAAATACTTTAGCGTTGCTCCTATAATTACGCTACCAGTTGACTCCGTGCAGCGGCCAACATTCAGTTATTGTGGGTGCGAATGTCTTCATCTTTTCTTAAGTCATGTTTTTAATTCCTTGAGCAGGCTTCCTGTCCTCTGTAGTTGACACTGTCATGTGTACACATGCTCTTTTCTCAATATGGCATCAATAGAATTCCATCAGTGGCCTAGGGTTGTTCCCCCCCTTGCTGCCTATAAGACTTGCTCAAAAAGAGAGCTAGGCTTTCTACAGTCCCATGACCCATACACCCTCTGGGTCTTCCTCAGACCCTTACCCTTTTGTGATTTTCTCAAAAAAATATTCTAAGTATTAAATCTTCCAACACTGGTAACCTGCCGGGGTTTGCACACACTCCCAGCAGCCTACGTTTGGTTTCCACTAGTTTGAATTCTTCTAGCAGAATTTATTCTCCTAGCAGAATGCATAAAATAACAGCTCCCTTTAAGTAAGCACTGGTACGGCGTTCCCTTATGAGCAGATGTGATGTATACCCTTCATGTTTCAGTTAGGGGCTATGTTGTAGTCTTAGCTGTTGGGCTTTAGAAATGTATAATCTTGAAGATACTTTGGTATTAATTATCCTTACTAGTGAGAGAGCAACTCTCTTTCCAGCATTTCAAACTCCAGCACAGAAACATGGACTCCTCTCCTCCACACGGAGGAGATTTTCTTTTTTCTTTCTGCTCACTGTGATTGAACTCCTATTGTCTTCTGATTTGTATGTTTTGAACATAAGTCTTCAGTTTCCTTGCATCTGTTTCAGTGTATATGACATGTCTGTTTGGCCCAGCTATTCTTCACTGGCTTTCAAAATTTTTGCTCATACAACATTCAGCGTAGGATTCTCCCCACCTCACCCCTGTGTGTGTGTGTGCGTGTGTGTATGCATGTGTGTGTACATGGCAAATGTCCACACACACATGTTCGTCCTGCACTGGATCTTCTTAGATATATGAGACAATAATGCTTATTGCCTTTAGAAATGTCTTGGTAATATGAATCGGTCTTTTGAGGGCCCTGGAATCTGATGTTGGACCACAGAAATATCCTGACAGGCTGCTGTTCTTGTATTGAGCACCGTGTTTGGTGTCAGCAGATGCCTTCCTCCAGTTCCCTGACAGTATCACTCACGTGTCTGCCTGTCTTCCACGTCACAGTTATCTCTGATGCTTTCTTTGTACTAATGACTTTTGAATTTATTTGCAATTAGCTTGTAATGGCTTCCAAATGAGGAAGAGGTAAATGAATGAATTCGATACCTTTTGAAAAGAAAATCTATCATGAATCTCCAAGGCAAGAAAAACAAAGCAACAACAACAACAAATCCACCCCCAAACCAAAATCTCAGCTGAGAGGAGCTCTCAGGGCAGATTCAGAGCATATGAGGAATAAACTATTCAGGATTTGGGTGCTCTTTTTCAGCGCTGTAGTACAAATTTACGTATTACTTTATACTGAAACCAGTGTGCTTGGCCATGTGTGGTTTGTTTGTTTTTTTTTCCTAATCTTTTATTTATTTTGTTTTGTTTTCCAGAAGCCTTAGCCATTTGGCTATAAGTAAGGAAAAGCAGGGAAACTTTCTTCAGGATTAGAATGTGACCTGGAATCAAAGGCAGATGGGAAAACAGCAAGGCAAGTGGGGTTTGTTTTTAAGAGAAAAGGTTTTCACAGTAACACATGTTTCTTATGAGTGGCTATCAAATTTGCCCTTCGGTATAGTTCAATGGCATTGATACACAGTGGAATTGTTAAACTGAAAGGTTATGAGGTAGTGAAATATCACTGGTAACTCTAGGGCAGGAGTGAGTGTTTGGAAGGGGTTGAAGATTGGAGTCGGAGAGCATTGCATGCTGGTTCAGGATTGCGCCCACACCTGTTTCCATTAATTTTCCTACAATTCTTTTATTTTTATTTTCATCATTGTGCAAACTACCTCTATCTACTCCACAGGTGATGGACATCTAGTCTGTTTACATTTCGTAGCTCTTGTGTATAGAGGAGCAATGAACAATGGTGAACACGTATCTCTGTGGCAGGGTACAGACTCCTCTGGGAACATGCGCAGGAGCGGCATAGCTGGGTCGTATGAAAGTTTTAGTTTTAGGATTCTGATAAGCCTCCACACTCTTATCCGTAATGCATACACCAGTTTACACTTTTGCCCACAATAAGTGCTCCTCTTTCCCCACACCCTCTCTGGTTTTTATACTCATAAATATAAGACCTCTTGACAGATATCATCTCAGAGCCATTTCAATTTGCTTTTCCCTGATGCTGTGGGTGTTGAAGACTTTTGTGAATACTTATTGCCCATTTGGGTTTCTCCCTTTGAGAACTCTCTGTATAGTTCTTCAGACATTTTTATTGAGCTGTTTGCTTTCTTGTTTAGGTTTTTTGAGTTCTTTGTATATCCTAGATGTTAACCTCTGATAGATGTACAAAAGGCAAAGATGTTTTCTCATTCCACAGACTTCTCCAATCAGTTAATGGTGGAGTAGCTTTGTAATTTCATGAGTTTCCATTTATTGGTAATTTTCCTTATGGCCTGAGGAACTGAAGTCTTATTCTGGAAGTCCTTACTTGTACCTAAGTATTGGAGTGCTTCTCCATTTCTCCTCTAATATTTTTGGTTTCAGGTCTTCTCAAGTTAAGGCCTTCCATTCACTTGGAGTTGTTTTTATGCAGATGAAAGACAAGAATGCATTTTTATCTCACCTATTGTAGATATTTAATTTTCTGGCACCATTTATTTGTCAGAGATGCTGTCTTTTCTCCCATGAGTAGTTATGGCATCTTTGTCAAAAGTCAGGCTGTTGTAACTGTGTGGGTTTATGCCTAGGTCTTCTTTTCTGTTTCATTGATCTATCTGTCTGCTTTTTGGCCAGTATCATGCTATATTTATTTCTATAGCTCTGTAATATAACTTGAACTACCTCTAGAATTACTCCTTCCCTTCAAGTTGGTTTGGCTAGCCAAGCACTTTTATACTTCCAAATCACTTTTAAATTATATTTTTATATACTATGTATTTTATATATTATTATGTATTATATATTAAACATGTATTATATATAATATATAAATTTAAACATATTTTTAATTATATATATATATATATATATATATATAGAGAGAGAGAGAGAGAGAGAGAGAGAGAGTGTGTGTGTGTGTGTGTTTGTATGTGCCATGGTGTAGAAGTGGAAGTCGGAGGACAACTTGCAGGAATCAGTTCTCTCTTTCCATCACGTGAGTCCCAGGGATAAACTCAAGTAGTTGAACGTGGAAGCAATTTTCTTTACCATCTCACTGAGCCTCCCAGTGAATTTTACGTCGCTTTCTATGTTCCTGTGAACAGTGTTGGTATGTCTATGGAAACTGTATTGAATTTGTAGATTGGTTTTCGTAAGAAAGCCACCTTCACAGAACCAATTAATCCCATCCAAGAGCGCGGGAGGTCTCTCCATTTTCTAGTGTCTTCTTCAATTTCTTTCTTGAATAATTTAAAGTTTTTATTACGAAGGTAATCCACTCCCTTGGTTGGTTGATCTCAATGTATGTTATTTTGTTGAGGCAAAAATATACTGAAGGTGTGATGCCACTTAACTCAGATGATTATTTTTGTCTAGATAATCTGTCAATTGCTGAGAGTGAAGTGATAAAGTCTCCACTGTTATTGATGGTTGACCTCTCACATCTACTAATATTGTTTCATAAAAATGACATGCAGCCATATTCAAAATGTATAGGTTTAGAATTGCAATATGCCCTCTGGAAGAATTTATTCCATAGTTAATATGAAGTTATCTTCTTCATCTCTTTTTACTACTTTTTCTGGAAAGTCTATTTTTGCCAGATATTACAACAGCAATTGTTGTATGTTTCCTAGTTTCATTTGTTTGGGACACAGTTTTTCTTCCTTTTACCCTAATGTACAGCCTGTC
This sequence comes from Cricetomys ansorgei, assembly GCA_026225945.1. NCBI lineage: Eukaryota > Metazoa > Chordata > Mammalia > Rodentia > Nesomyidae > Cricetomys > Cricetomys ansorgei. The sequence goes on along the minus strand of JAMJFZ010000271.1, from coordinate 1,244,724 downwards.
TTTTACATTGAGGTGTACTTCTTCAAGACAAGAAAAAGATGGATCCTGCCTCTTCACCCAATCTACCAGACTTTGTCTTTTTTCCTTAGGAAATAGTTTTACTTTTTATTAAACCGTTATTATAGGGGCTGAAGAGTTGGCTCAGTGGTTAAGAGCATTGGCTGCTCTTCCAGAGGACCAGGGTTCAATTCCCAGTGCCCACATGACAACTCACAACTGTCTGTAACTCCAGTTCTAGGGGCTCTGACAATCTTATACCAATGCAAATATATAAAATAAAAATAAATTATTTTAAAATCTTTATTGTAAAGAACGTGCAAATGATAAATATCACACACCCAAATTAAGCAGACCCAAAGCCTAAAAGTCTTAATGAATTTCTATATAATTAGAATAATCATTGCAAAGATGTAGGGCTTTGTGTTGGATTTTACACTTTCACTATTGAATACATTTTTATGCACTTATCCTTGACCCAAAATATATAAAGTCCATAACAGAGTTAGAATTATAAAAAACAATTACTTTTATATAGTCTCTCATGACCCAAGTATCCATTACCAACATTTAGGATAAACTGGAATTAGCTGATATATACAGAATATTCCACCCAAAAGAAAGGGGCTACATATTTTTCTCAGCATCACATAGAACCTTCTTTAAGATCAATCATATGATAGGACACAAATCAAATATCCTGAAATTTTAAAAAATGAGATAATTACCTGTTTCCTGTCAAAGTGAAATAAAAACAAAAATCAACAATAAGAAACTACAGATCCCCCAAAGTACTTGAAGACTAAACAACACATTTCAAATGAACAGCAGTTCATCCAAGAAACCAGAAAGGAAATTGCAAATTTGTAGAGACACATGATGATTAGAATACTTCTTATCAGATCCCATCAGGTAAGGTAATCCTAAGAGGAACATTTATAGTGATCAGTATTCATATTAAAAAATCTAAGAAATATCAATTAAATAACCTAATAATGTACTTCAAGATTGTTCCTGAAAAACAAAAAGCAGGCAATTTAAAGCACAGTAGCTGACAAGAAATAATAATTCTTAGGGGAGAAATTAATGACATCGAGATTACAAGAACAATATACAAAATTAGCCAAAGACTTTGCTCTTTGCAAAAGTGAGTAATATTGACAAACTCTCAGCCAATCTGAAGAAGAAAATACAACTTACTAAAATTAGAGACCAGAAGCATATCATTAAAAACAGATCCCAATGAAACACAAAACTCATTAGAACTTATTATGAAAACTTCTATGCTAAACAGCTGGATAACCCAGAAGAAATATAAAATTTCCTCGGTGCATATCATGTACTAAAATTAAAGCCAGAAAATGAAAATTATTTAAACATAACCTTAAAAGCAATGAGATAAAGGCTATAATATAAAAGACTCCCATCTCAACAAAGCCTGGGATCAGCTGAATTCACAGATGAATTCTGTCAGACTTTTATAATGATGATCTTATACCAATTCTTATTAACATGTTACATGAAATTTTTAAAGTGAAGGAACATGACCAATTTCATTATATGAAGTCAATATTGTTCTGATACCAAAGCCAAGTAAATGCACATCAATTAATTTAAAACTACAGACAAATTTCTTTGATAAACATTAGGGCAAAAATTCTCAACAAAATACTTGGAAATTGAGTTCAGGAGCATATTAATATAATTGTACAATAATGACCAAGTGGGCTTTCTCCAAGAAAGACAAGGTGGGTTCAACATATGCAAATCAATAAATGTAATACACAATATAAATATACCTGAGGAAAGAATCACACAACCATTTCAAATGATCCTGAAGAGACAGTTGGCAAAATTCAACATGGTTTTATGATAAAAGTTCCAAAGACTTTAGTAATAGATAAAATATACCTCATAGCCAGCATCGTATTAGATGGAGACAGACTAACAGCATTTCCTCTAAAATTATGCATGAAACAAAGATGTCTACTCTCCTCCCCCTTGTTTAATATAGTGCTCTATCTCTTAGCTGTAGCAATCAAAGAAGAGAAAGACATGAATGGGGAAAAAAAAGAACTAGTCAAATTATCCAGTCAAATTATGCAGATGACAAGGTTCTTTCCTTTAGGACCCAGAAGCATCTACTAGAAAACACTTGGACCTAGTAAGCACAGCAATATTGCAGAATATGAAATCAATATAAAAGGTAATAGCCTTCATATAGACCAACAGTGTACTCTTAGAGAAAGAAAGTAGAAAAAAGTCATATTTAAAATAACTCCAAAAATTAATTATTTAGGAATATCTTTAAAAAGAAGAGAAAGACCTCTATAAGAATGTCAAGATGCTAAAAAGGGAAATCACAGAAGACACTACATGATGGAGAGACAGTCCATACTCCTGCATTGGCGGAATTGATATTGTGAAACTGGCTACACTACCAAAATTAATTCACAGATTTAATGCAACACCTATACAAATTTCTATGTCCTATTCCACTGGTTTAGAAAAAAGTCCAAGAATTCATATGAAACCAAACAAAGGCTATGAACTTCCAACACAATCCTTACACATAGTAGGAACACTGCTGGAGGTCTTACAATCTTCTTCCTCAAAATTTACTACAGAGCTATAGTGATAAGGACAGCCTGGTGCTTCCATGAAAACAGGCAGGTAGAGCAATGAGATAGAGTAGAGGACCCAGAAATAAAACGACAAAGCTGTGTCCACTTGATTTTTTTTTTTACAAAAGGACCAAGAACATACAATGGAAAAAGTCGGTCTGCTCGACAAATGGTGTTGGCAAAATTGTATACCCACGTGCAAAAGAGTGAGATTAGATCCATAGCTCTCACCTTCTACAAAGGATCGAGTCATTAATTTAAAACCAAAACACTGAAATTTCCAGAAGAAAACATAGGTAATACCCTTCAAGAGAATTGGAAGAGGCAAGAACGTTCTGAACAAAACATGGACAGCACAGAAACTAATCCCGATTGTCCACAGATAGCTCTATACGAAAATAAAAAGTTACTGCACAGCGAAGGAACTATCAAGAGAGCAAGCAAACAGCTCACAGAATGGGAGAAAACTTCACCAGCTGTACCTTCAGACATGGGACTAATATCCAGAATTTATGAAAAACTGAAGAAATTAAATGCCAAAGAAATAAAACTGCCAATCAACAAATGAGAAAATGAATTGAATAGGCAGTTTTTAAAAAATAAATCCAAATGGCAATACCTGTTTTTAAGTGTTCATCATTGCTAGCCACCCATCAGAGAAATGTAATTAAAATTACTACGAGATACCACCTAACACTAATCAGAATGGCTGTTAAAATTTTTGACAACAAATGTGGGAGAGAGAAGCCATTATTCACTGCTGATGGAAGTGAAAATTAATATGGCCATTATGGAAATTTCTCAAAAATTTAAAACAGAACTATTATATGACACAACTAGTCCACTCCTGGGTGTATACCTGGAGAACTCTACACCCTGTCTTTATTGCTACTTTATTCTCTATCGGGAAGAATTAAAACAACTTAGTTGTCCCTCAACAGATGAATGGATAAAGGCATTTGGTACAAATCTAACATGGAATACTAATCAGATGCAAAGAAAAATAAAATCACAACATTTTTAGGGAAATAGATGGATTTAGAGTATTGAGTATTAAACAAGGTCACACAATCTCAGAAAGAAAGGAAAATGTTTGCCTTGATATGTATGTATGTCTATACAAACAAGCGTACGTGTGGGTATGTAACATGCAAAAAATTAAAACAGCAAGATTCAATATTTGCTGGGAAGGAAGGACTGAATGTGTGTAATAATTTCAATATATTTGTTGAAATATATTGTCCTAGTCACCCAGCCCCCACCACATCTCCCTTTCAGATTCATCTCATCTTATTTACCTACTAATTCATTCACCACTTCTCACCTACTTTTTAACCCACTGAGTCCAATTAGTGTTACCCAAATGCACATGGCTGTGGTTCATTCACTGGCATAGACAACCTCCCGGTCGCCACACTTCTAAAGAAAAGTGACTCTCTTTCTACCAGGAGCCACTAACTGCCAATAGCTCCTCAGGTGAAGGTGGGCCCGGGAGAGACCCTCCCTGCTCCGTTCTGGGATCTTTTAATGGACATGATAATGTAGAAGTCTTCTGTGGTAACCACCGCTCTGTGAGTGGATGTGTGGAACAGCCACATCATGCCCGGGGACAGCATTTCACAGCCCTCCTCCGCCTCCTCCAGCTCTTATGTTCTTTCCATCCTGCCTGCCAGGTCCAGCACAGCTCCAAGGACAGGCCTGACTCAGGAAGTGAGGGACGGAAGAAAAGATAAAGCTCACAGACACACAGAAAAGCTGGGATCAAGTGGATGGGCTCTCGGGTGGAGAAACCACGGCGTCCTCGAGCCATTCAACAGCGCTGTTGAGCAGAGAGGTGGGTGTTTTTCATACAGATGAACAAGGAGGCGGCATTTTTATATACCGCAGAACAAGGAGGCAGGCTTAGTTAATCTCAATAGCGAATGTCTCTATATGGTTGCAGCCAGTAGGCCGTATTCAAGCCATAAATACAGGCTTTGAGGAGAAAGCCATGGTGAATGTTTTCTACAAACATGTCAACATTCACACAGAGAACAGAGAAAAGCTTTGGCATCCCTCACAGGGAGAAGGAAGAGGGCCAAGCTATTTTTGTGTGTCTCTGAGGCTCTAGTCCTTGATCCAGCTGTGCCCATATTAATAGCACACATTCACGCAGGATTTCATTCACTCAGGGCTCCCTCCACTCCCCACAGTCTTCCATGGTTTTTCCTCTGAGCCTTGAGATGGGGAAGTGTTGCTGTAGAGGACCCAACTGTGGCTGAACACTCCAGAGTTGCCCATTCTCAGTACTCTGAGCAGTAACGTGTCCTCTCATTAACTCAGTGCACTAAGAAGTGACTCTGACCAGGACTAGGATAAGCATAAATACAGCGATATAAACATAAACATTTAACGAGCAGTTTGATATGATGAACACTTGGAAAAATAGCAATATGTTGTCAACTACGGCCTATGATTTTCCTAGCTGTAGGTTTTGATGATGTTGACAATACCAGGCAGGAATGCCCTCTTGTGAAGCTGGCCTCAAATTCAATCAAGAAAGCAATTGGCTCTTCCCATAAACCGCCTGCCATGACTGCTCCAGTGAGCATGTCTAGCCAGGCAAGTCAGTATTGCAGCACGCTTGGGAAGACCATTGCTTCCTCTTCTCCTGCAGCAGCCTGTGCATCACTTGCCAGCACTCTGGGAGCCCTCCAGCAGCGAGAGAGTTTCCTGCTCAGCACACCGCTGGTTTCTCTGCGTCCTATAATCACCGTGTTTGCTATCTTCAGCAACAGTCACGCCAGGTAGTTAGCGTGCACAACCAAGAACAGTGGCAATATTCTGTATTTTTTGGAATGTCCTTGGGCCTGTCTGACTAGTACCTGAAGAGAAGTTGATACATGCCTGACACTGAGGTTTTCATTTAATAACTCATGTCTCCTAAGAGCGGTATTGTTCCGTAGCATGGGATTGGGGTACTTCTGTTCTAACTCCTTTATTTTTTTTAATTAGCTTTAAAACCAGTGGGGTTTCATAAGACTGCTTCCTACAACCTTAGTTTGGAAGAATCCGACCTTTCACCCTTTTGTCCGTACCCCCATTCCCATCTCTGATTAAACCTGTAGCCCCAAGTATTCTCCCAGAGTCCTTCATATTATTTGTGGTTTATGTCCTCTTTGTTATACTTTTATTGTGAATTGCATTATGGGTTACCAATAGCTTTTTCACGCACATATCCTTTTGGTTAAGTCTTCCCCAGGCTCCCCCTTTCCCATCCCCATCAGCCCACTATTTGGTCGGATCCTTCTATGTCCATGTACTTCATGCTAAACACATGAAAAGTTTGAAGCTAAGACTCTAATATGAGAGAACATATTATAACATTTGTTTTTAGGGGCCTGGGTGACCCCATATGAGTATAATTTTTTTCCAGCTCCATCCATTTACCTGTAAATTTCGTGATTTTATTTTCTTTACAGCTGAGTACCATTCTGCTACGTACAGGTACTACAGCTTCATTATCCACTTATCAGGAGATGGATATCTAGGTTAGTTCCATTTCCTAGCTCTTGTGAAAAGCATAGAAATGGACGTGAACATGCAAGTTATTTCTGTAGTAAGATATACATTCTTTTGGGTATATAACAAGAGTCGGTATAGCTGTGACGTACGGCAGATCTGGTTTTAGTATTTTGAGAAACCAGCAGATCCATTTCCAGACTGGCTGTACTAGTTTACATTCCCAGCAATGTACAGAAAGAATTCCCTAACCTGCAGCCCCTGGTGGCACCTCAGTGCGTTCTCTCCCCCACCCATCAGGAAGAGCAGTATGAGTGGCAGCCTTGGCCATGAGAGTGGCAGAATTGGATTGGCAGGCAGTGGAGAGGCTAGGATGTACTGGTGGCAGTCCAAGGACCTATCCGTGGTCAGGCCTTGGGGTGCACTGATGCTTGTCCCTGACACCAGCCATGTGTCTGCTAGTGGAGCTTGCTGCTGTCCCCTAACTGCCCAGTCCTGGGTCTGCCTCTCTTCAGTGTGCATGCTTCATTCTTGGAGTGGCAGCTCCAGCCTGGCAGATCCCAATAGGGCAGCCAGTTTGTGGTCTCAGTCTCGTGGCATCCTAAGTACCCTTCTCTCTCAGGGACGCCTAGCTCCTTTGTTCTTCATCCCATTTGTGACTTTGTCTCTAGTTCAGTGTTCTCCAAACAAGCCAAGCCTGCCGGCTCGCTCCGCCATCCTTCCTCTCCATTCACAGCCTGCTGACCCTCCAGGTGTGCTACTGATCCTGCATCTTTCCAATCACTTTTAATTCACGAAGTTCCCTCCTCTTGACCAGGTGCCAGTTCTCCCAGTTCACAACCCCCGCCCCCCAGCCTGCCTCCTCCATGTCTTAGGCAGCACCCATGAGCTGAGTAGGGGCCCTGGCCTGTCAGATGGCTATGGTGCCCAGCAGGCTGTCTCCTGTGTCTCTCCACTGTGGTCTCTGCCCTGCTTGTCCACTTCTGACTCTTGTCCAGACTCGTTCCTCCATGTTGTGGGCAGAACCCATGGGCCAGCAGGGCAGGACAAACTTGTGAGTGGGAGCCCCCCACCTTGCAGGCAGCTACCCTGCTACCCGCTCGCTTCTTCTGCACCATGCTGGCCTAAAACGCAATTCCATTCCTCCATGCAGATCTGTCACCACCACAGTGTCCTTCCAAAGATTACAAATTCTCATTGTATTTTTAGCTGGACCAGGTGTCAATGTAGCATCTCCCATTGCACGGACATTCGAGAGGGGCTGTGGACGTCTTGAGTAGGGGTGGTGGAGCAGCTGCTGGAGCCTTGACAAGCTCTGCTCACCACACCTCCGCCACCTCGAATTGTCTCTTCCTTAAGTCATGTAACTGGTGTTAAGTTGAGGTCTTTGATCCATTTGGAGTTGAGCTTCGAGCAGAGTGGTAAGTATGGATCTCTATGGATTCTTCTACATGCAGACATCTAGTCTAGCCAGCACCATTTGTTAAAGTTGCTGTCTTTTTTCTAGTGCGTATTTTTGGTTTCTTTTTCAAAAATCGGGTGTCCCTATATGTGTGAATGTATGACTAGTTCTTCTAAATTCCTTTGGTCAATGTGTCTGTCTCTGTGCCAATACCATAGGATTTTTATTACTGCGGCTCTATAATGCAACTTGAAATCAGGGATGTTCATAACTCCAGCAATTCTTTCATTATTCAGGATTTTTTTCTATTAAACTGGTGTGTGTGTGTGTGTGTGTGTGTGTGTGTGTGTGTGTGTGTGTGTGTGTTCATACGAATCTGAAATTTTTTCTTTCAAGATCTTTAAAGAACTGTGTTGGAATTTTAATGGGGACTGCACTGAATCTGTAGATTGCTTTTGGAAGGATGGCCATTTTTACTATGTCAGTCCCATCACTGAGCATGGCAGATCTTTCCATCTTCTGATATCTTTTTCAATTTCTTTCTTCAATGCCTTAAAGTTTTTAATCATGAAAGTCTTTCACTTGCTTAGTAAGAGATACCCCAAGATACTTTATATTTGAGGCTATTATAAAAGGCTTGCTTCCCTTGAACTTTTTTCTCAGGTTGTTTGTCATTTGTCGGCAGACCAGGCTGGACTTGAACCCATGGAGAGCCACCTGCCTCTGCCTCCCAAGAACTGAGATTAGAGGCATACACCACCAGGCCCAGGTACTTTCGTTCTTAACTGTACTGACCTGTGCCACAGCTATTTTTATCCATTCCTGGCTGATTCATTGTGGTTGTTTTTGTGTTGAAACAAGCACTGGCATCTCCCTCTCTGTTGTCTTGCCGCCAGCACCTCTCGGCCTTGTCAGGGTGTCTGATGACATGGGTGCATAAGAGGATTTTATTTAAAAAAGCTTTCATTTGAAAAATGAAATATTTTGGAAGCAAAGCCCAGACATTATGAATACATTCTATACATTAGTCTTAACGAATATCTCAGCATCGAATAATAAGGTCACGGTCGTTTCATCGGTTTAAAGCAAAGCATTGACTTCCCGGGATTGGGTTTGCATAGACTCCGTGCTCTGTCTCCTTCTCTTACACACCCTTCCAACTTTGCAGTTCAAAGGGGTTAGGGCAAACCTGAAGGGCAGTGCTTTTTTCAAGGCAAAGACCACAGGTTTTTTGTTTTAGGTCGGTTCCCTAGCGGTTGCTTTCAAAGTTCATCCGAATTAGCATTCTGTGATATTTTTTGTCAGCTGTGGCTGCCAGCAACATCATTAGAGTGGAATAGAATGCAAATAACTCCGCAAGCTCCATTAAATGCCACGCTGCGCTGTAATGGAAGTGACATTTCCTTATTACTCAAACATCAAGTGTAACATGGCCCTTATTCTCACTTGTACTTTAGGCAAATTAATATTTGTGACAGAGACAATAACTCCAGGAAGAGGTACAGACAAGAGAAGGACGGCTGACAAGGGCGTAATAGTTAGCAGCTATGCTGATGAGGCCCAATAAAAAGGAGCCATGAATAGAGAATATAATTAGCAGTGACCTTATCTACCCTCCAGACAGAGACTAGAAACCTGTCACACTGGCATCTGGAAGCACACATATGCTATTTCCCTTCATTGGTTAACATTTTATCAGTGGACTTTTATGTGGAGTGGTGGATTTCATCAGGAACTTTTGAGAAGTCTCTTCCACAAACACTCTTAAAGTTTGTGCACAGGTGTGCAGGTGCGTGTGTGTGTATGTGCGTGTGTAAGTGCAGGTTCATATGGATGTGTACACACACAGGGTCAGTTTCTTGAGGAACGTTGGTTCTAATCTCAGTATGAACTACATCTTACAAACAGAAGCGAAGAGCACGCCTCCGTGAAGCAGAGCTTGTTTGCACAGGGAATTCAGAGCAGGGGAGCGTCAAACATTTTCAAGACGCTGTGATTTCCATCCTGTGTACAAACTGTTCCCTTAGCTTGCTCATGTTTCACTGGTGCTGGGAGAAAACACAAACTGTGCTGGTCAGGGAGACAGGACTTTTCATTCTCAATGCAGCAGGCAGCTTGAGCCCCACACTTTCCTTTGCTCCCTTGATTCAGATCCTGTCAGAGTGATGTGGCTAGGACTGCCCAGACAGCTCAGTATTGCCTGGGGTTTATTTCACAGCTGTAGTGTCACAAGTGCAGGAGACCAGGACAATCTATAATTGGCTATAAATAACCCTGCTCTGTACCTGTCTCACAGCGAGCCGTCACTTCACTATACCAAGAAATGAATCTGCATCTACTTGTGTAGGATACTTGACCTCTACCTTTCATTCATAGTACATACACAGCGTTCCTGGAATGACCGTCCAGTCCACATGCACACACACGCACACATACATAAACCAACAAAATACATTGTATTGGTTCTGCCAACAGACAAGCCTCTGACCCTCACACATGTGAAGGACCAGCAAAAACAAATCTTCCCACAGAGGTGCCTCTTGAGTCAGGACACATTCTAAGAAGGATATAGATCAAAAAAAGGAAGAGAACAGGTAGGTGGGAAAAACAGTTACTCTGAAAATCAAGGACCTAATTATTGCAGACTATTAAAATTCAAACCACCTATGAAGGGAAAAGTCCAGTAAGCCAGCATTTAAGGTAAGACTAGGCATCTGAGGCCCAGCATGGAGAGCTGGGTTCACGCACTGCGTGCGTTAAATCTCAAGGGTCTCTAAAATACATCAAGGTCTCTTAAGTGGCTCCCTAGCTAACACACACTTGACTAGAAGTGTGAGTCTCAGGTGTATTAGACTATTTCTGTGGTGTGGCCAGACGTGTCCACAATACTCCCAAGGCTTATTTTTTCAACTTAAAAATTATGGCTTGCTTGAATTTTCTAATTTTTTGCTAAATCTCTTCAGACCATAGCTGACCACAAGTAACCGAAAGCATGGAAGTAAGGGGCACGGTCACACGTTGCTTTGATGCTGCCTGGGACCAAAGAGTCTCCATGGCACGCGGACTCTCTAGAATGATACTTGGACCCATCGATGGGTCTTAGAGAAGAGCATCGCCATTCACATTAAAAGCAAATTGAACAACCGGGTTTGGGTTTGCTATGGATGATTTGGTACTTTTCATAGTTCTCCTTTTAAAAACCATATAAAGACAAAAGACATAAAGGGGAGAGATGAGTAGAACTTCACTACTTATAAATCTGTCTGAAACGGGGCTGTCAAACGCAGGCATTTCCGTGTTATTCTTTGTGATTTCCCTGCATGTTGGACATCCTCCTGAGATTATGAAGTGCGATACGGGGTTCTGAAACAGCTTAGCAGAAACTGCTGAGCAATTCTGGGTAGACTGAGAGCGATATAAACGACATCATTTGATTAAAGTAGCCATCCTGTCTGTGTTAAATGGCATATGTTGGCGGTTAGGAAGATAGTAAGAATATTATGGTATATACAATGGTTGGAGCTTCATAATTCTCTAGATCTTACATGTGTGTAGTTCATATAGTTTCCAAAATTAAAAAGTTAGTTTTTAAAAAATACTACATTTTTTGTGTGTGTACCACACGTGAGTGCAGAGGGCCGCAGAAGCCAGAGGAGGATGTTGGATCCCAGCGAGCCACCTGATCTGGGTGCAGGGAACTGAACTTGGGTCCTCTGCAGGAGCAGTAAGCACTCCTAACTGTGGGCCATTGCTCCAGTTCCCTCGAAACTTAATTTTCAACATGTACATATTGTACCTATGAATGAAGTTCACTGTGATACTTCAATTTCAGCATTGATCAAATATAGATATTCTTTATCCATCTTTCTTTTATACCTTTTAACCTCAAGTAATCAGTTTTTTTTTTTAAACTTGGACAAAGCCACCATGTAGTCTTTGTCCTTGGCTTTTTAATGTCCTGTAATTTCTTCTTTCTTTTTTTCTTGCTTCAAATAACAGGATTTCGTTTTTCATCATAGCTGAATAATATTTCATTCTGCATATACATATATAACCTATTTTCTCCATTCATTCGTATGTTGATGGGACTCTAGGCTGATTCTATATCCTAGCTATTATAAATCATCTCACAATAAGTATGGGCATAATTATATCATTTGGGTATTTTCATTTTATTTCCTTTTGAAATATACATACCTAGAGTGGAAGACCGAACCATTTGTTTTTTAAATGGGTGGGTACACCCCTGAAAGTGGATTATTTCAGTTACATCTGTGGCAATTATTCCCCTAAGGATGATTGAACTGTGGAGAACAGCCTCAGTTCAGGTCTTTGCCCTGCTCATTGTTCATTTTGATGTTTTATTTTTGATTGTTCATCTTGAGGCTCCACTAGATGAGCACCTGCATCACAAACCTGTTTATTTATATACTACTTTGCCTTTCTTATTGGTCGACAGGTTACCATTTAACTTTAGCGATACATGCATAGGAAAAAATCTTTAATATTTTTGTCGTTTGTTTCAATTTTGTGAGTGGGAAAAAAGAAGCTTTTTAAGAGTTTTGTAAAAGACTGTGTGTGTGTGTGTGTGTGTGTGTGTGTGTGTGTGCCTGCGCGCGCTCACACACACACACACACACACACACACACACACACACACGTGTGCTGTCTATCAACCATAGATGTTTTAGGAACCTGTGGGAGATCGCAGTCTGGCTGACCTTCTTTTAGGTCAAAGAAAAATGCTTATTAAAACACCGGGCAGTGTTCACTCCCTATGCCAGTCTAATTTCCTCGTGTGCCTCCTTCATTTATTAGTTAAGTGCTTACTGAATACTTATTATTATGCAGTTGTAGCAGGCATTGAACTCTGGCCCTGTCTCATTGGGTTTCATCACCTGTGTAGATTTGTGTTTGTTGTCTTTATAACAGCCGATGAGCCCACTATCACAACAGAGTCAAAATGTACAAACACACTGTGCTTTATTCTATCAGCATAACAGAGTGCCCGTCACGGTAGCGGATTCCACTTGATGTCCTGAGGCTGGGACATAGGCAGTCCTTAAAAACAGCCTGTAAGATTTTAGATCTTAAGAACAACTTTCTGCAGAGTTGCATGAGGTGGTGTATGTCTTTAATCCTAGCCCTTGGGAGGCAGAGATTGGTAAATTTCTGTGTTTGAGGTACCAAGTTAGTGGCTAAAACAGTCTTTAGATCATTCCGTTACTAGAATGTTGCCCTTCCCTGTGCATTCTTTCCTGTTTCTTTGGGCCTCCTCGAAGCACAATTATGACTTTTAAATACTCCCTTATAACATATAGGCATTTCTTTACCCCCCCTCATCTCTTGTGTGTGTGTGTGTGTGTGTGTGTGTGTGTGTGTGTGTGTATGCATGAGCACACCGAAGACTGAAACCAGGACTTTACATGGTATAATTACACTGAGCAACTTGTCCATCTGGAGTTCTGTGGCTTCCATCTTTGAATGTAGCCCTAACCCTAAACTGCTGCTCCATGCTGAATGTTAATACTTTACATGATGACATGTTTAATGCGGATTTCTCTGGATTACTAAATTTTAAACAATCAATTTCAATTTCAGAGATTTATCAAACACAAACAAAAAGAATACAGCCAAAATAACTTTGGAGCCAATTATTCCAAATATTTTCAAAGGTATGTTGTCATCTAGCCAGAGATTAAATTAGAAAGTATCACACTAGGCCGTCTAAAACTTTACAATTAAGGCCATTTTCCCCATGACACCAAAAGCTGACAGCAACATCATAGAAAGGAGAAACACAGGCAGATTTTACCAAAAACATCACAAAAATATGAAGAAAATATTAGTAAACCAAACCAAATGAGGCCTCTTGGTCAGCTTGACATAGTTCTAGGATTTTGGTGATTTTAAGTATTGATGTAACTTCATGACTTATAACAATTTACTGCTGTAGTGCAGAATACTGACACTGGAGGAAGCTGACGCGTGTCAGGACAGACAGCATATGGGAAAACCTCAATATTTTCCTCTTAATTTTGCTAAGAACTTAAAAACTCGCATGAAAAGTTCGAGTATTTTAAAAGCATATGAATGGAGGAAATACTTTATCATGAGCAAAATTTTCAAATTATTTACTTGTGTGTGTGTGCACATACATCCTGAGACATGTGTCCCATGGTGCATGTGTGGATTCAGAGGACATCTTTCAGGAGTTAGTTTTCTCCTTCCATCATGTGGTTACCCAGGGACCAGACTCCGGTCCTCAAGCTGTTGGCAAGCACTTTTTACTTGAGCGATCCAGTCACCTTCCCTGCTAAGCTTTTGCTAAGACACTTACTGAGGAATGAGCTCACCCAACAGGCAGCAGGCAAAGAATAGACAGAGCGCTGATGCATATAGCATATTTAAGAACCTAAGCAAGTATGTGGAAACACAAAGAAACCAGGATAGCTAAAACAATCCTGAATAATGAAAGAACTGAGGGGGGTATCATGATCCCTGACGTCTGGTAAGACTACAGAGCTATATAAATAAAGGAATTGTGGTATTGGCACAAAAAGAAAGTGTGTTGATCAATAGAATAAAATTGAAGAGCCAGACAGAAATCCACTCACCTATGGATACCTGATTTCTGATAAAGAAGCCAGAAACATGCCCTGGAAAAACAACAGCATCTTTAACAAATGGTGCTGGTTAAACTGGGTGTCTGAATGTAGAAGAATCCAAATAGATCCATATTTACCACCCTGCACAAAACTCAACTCCAAACAGATCAAAGACCTTAACACAAGACCAGATACACTGAACCTGTTAGAAGAGAAAGTGAGGAATAGACCTCAGCACATTGGCCCAGGAAAAGACTTCCTGAACAGAATACCATTAGTACAGGCACTAAGATCAACAGTTAATAATGGTTATGAAACTGGAAAGCTTCTATAAGGCAAAGGACACCATCATCAGAACAAAATGGCAGCCTGCAGAATGGGAAAAGCGTCCAACTACACATCTAACACAAGGCTAACCTACAAAAATGTATAAAATAAATCAAAACGCTAGAAATCAAGAAAACAAATAATCCAAGTTTTTAAAAATCCCATGGCAGCAGATGGGAGTGGGTGCGGAGACCCACAGCCAGTTTTTGTCTGCTATGAAGTCCCACCACGTTGTTGTGTATCCGTCAGTACAAAGGAATGCAGACAAGCAATTACGAAAGGAAACCTCTAGAAATAGTGAACTAGCGTTAGCCCTGGCTGTCCTGGAACCCTCTCTGCAGATCTGCCTGCCGCTGCCTCCCAGGGTTGGGGCTAAAGGTGTGCACCACCACTGTCTAGCTTAAAAGTCAACCTTTGGATTGTCCACCTGTTACAGTGACAGAAAGATGTCAACACATAGGACTCCTGTCCTTGACAGCCCTCCCAGACATCCCTGGCCATGGAGCAGTGCTTATCTCAAAAATCATTGTTGTGACAGTTTTTAGGTTTTTGTATAACAAAAAGCTTATCAGTACTTACCAGACTTGCACCCCTCCCTACACACACACACACACACACACACACACACACACACTGTAGCAGATATGCTAAGGGTTTCAACTGACAAACGGGAGTCTCTGCGTGAGTATAATCATTAAGATTATTCTGCTTTCCTTTGGAGAAGAAAATCCAGTTTGCTTCAAGATCACAGGAAATCTAATTTGAATTACTTTTTCATGTGAATATAAAATGACAGGCCCTTTGAGAAGTTAACCTGTAAGCTGTCACTCGGTAAAGATGTTTGGATGAGACTGCTCTCAGAAGCAAAAGCGCAAATATGCTACCCAAGCGTTAGCTAAAAGATTGCTGTTTTTAAATCATCAAGTGAGACCTTAAGAAAATGAGAGAGCTGTGGATGCACTGAGCATCGTCCGGCTCTTGGTATTTGCAGCAAGATTAAAAATAATAATAGTCAACTATAAAAATTACGTTTTGATGAGAGCTGCATAAAAAAAGAATTCGGGGCTACCGAGTTTTTCCAGATTCCATCAAGCCCATATACCTGACACAGGCAGCCTAGTGTGTAGCTGAAGCTTTAAGGCCTTCTAGTCTAAAAGATGAGGTGCCCTTCAGAAACATGTGCCTACCTTTAGCTTTTGCTTTAGCTTTTTGGGGAATTTCTAGAAGTATAAAACAGTGCTGTTTTTAATCAATTTTTGCAGATTTAAGGAAATCTCCTCTGTTACTCCAAAAGAGGTCACATGACCTTCACTGACATGCGATGTTCCACTGGGCATGGGAGATACAGAGAGAGCCTGATATTCATTGCAGGGCTTAGTTTAGTGTGGTGCTACTCATGTAAAGTTGACTCTAACATCAGTCCCTTAAAAACGCTACCATGCATGATCACCCAACACCAGAATAACAGTGGGGGAAGCTTCCCACTGTTCAACTCCTTATAGGAAAATCACCAAGGCTGTCACCGTTGGCTGCGATCTGTACACCAAGGCAAATCTCAGCTGTTGACCTTGGAGAGTTGAAGAGAAGTTCAGTTGGTTCATAAGCTGAAACCATGTTGGCTCAAGGCACAGAAGGTCATACTTTCATGTTACACAAAGTGGAGAAAACACAGGGAAATACTTGGCGTTAACACAGTATCCGATGGATAGAATATTTGCGATTGTATCACTGTGCTCTTTCAGCCCTCCGTTGGTACTGAATCATTTGTTTTCAGATTTTACGATAGAGCTATTTCAGAATGCATTCCATTTCTTATCAATAAAATATATTTTACAAAACAGTGAAACACATATCCTACCTGTAAACATATGTGGCATAATTCCTTCAAACGTCACTATTAACAATAAAGTTAAAGTCCATGTAGTCACTCCAATTTAAAGACAGAATAGCAAAGTCTACTCTCTGTGTCCAGTCGGACTCCTTCCTTCAACTAATAAAAACCTTATGTTGCTTACCTAGGTTCACCACGCCCCCAACTCTCCGCCTTCAAATCTCTACACAGCCTGCCGTTACCATGGTTAAGGGATCTCATTCTCTTTATCTTGTAGGAATAGAGAGGTGATTAGAACCAAATAAGTTAAAAAATACTGTGAATTAATTACAACTGAGGTACGGAAATCAATCCTTAACTTGGCTGTCTCAAATTGGATTCAGATGTGGTTCAGTTCCAGCTGGGTGGTTATCCAAACACAGACACACTTGGCAGCGTTGGTTCAAAACAGCTGGGGAGAAGTTGATTCAAGAACAGTGTCTGAAGGCCATCTCTGTGGCGAATTCTGAAACACACAGTGTCACTGTAGGCCTTCCTCCTCGGTGCTTTCCTGTCAGAAAAATCTCAGTGCCGGGCTGCAGGCACTCACCAGGTGATTGAGCTAGCTTCAACTGTGTAGCAGTTGCCGTCTTTGGCAGCTGCAAACATCTGCATAGTGATGAACGGCGAGCTGCACGTTGTGTCACAAAGTGGGTAGTCGGAAACAGAAGAAAAACGATATTTTCCCTTCCCATCCTCCGTGAGCTATTCGGACACAAGCACACACTCAATTATTCCTCTGACATTTAGCATCTTTTGAGAACTGCACTTCCATTTTAGCCCAGGATAAAAGACGAAATATGTGTGTGTGTAGCTTCCTTTACCCACTTTTTTATTTTCAGGAAGCATGTTTGTCTCTGGGAAATAAGGGAAGGGATTTTTTATTAGCGGAAATCCTGGGTGAGTGACAGCAGAGAGACTTATTAGAGGTAGAAGTTGGTTGAGTGTCTGACTTTATCAGGAAAAGTAGTCACTGGTCAATTCTCTTTGAAACTGTAGAAGAAAGGAAATACATCTAGATACTAGAAGCAAAAGGCGTCTACTTTTGTTTTTGCTTTTTTTTAAATTGTATTTTGTACTTACGGATAATTGTTCTCACTGTTAAAAGATAAACATTTTTATATAATTTGTATCCAATAACATCTACTGTTTTTTTTTAATAACGTGTAGAGTTGTATGAAAAAAATTAACCTTTTTGTTAATAAAATAAGTTATTTGGTAATTTTATAGACACCTGTAATATATCGTGAGATTCTCTGTCCCGTTCCATCTCATCTCCCTCTTACCGCTGTCAACTCTCCCTCCTCACATTTGTTCGACAGCCATTAATGCTCACGCATTGTACACTAGTCAGTAATAACGCCTTAGTAAGAATTACCATAGTAAGAATTCCTCTGAAACTACAAAGATAATTCAGTTCCGTCCGTAGGTCAGTCACCCATTTCACTCCTGGTCCTGCAGAGACTGTAAAGACACCATTTGGCAGCACGTTCACAAGTATACATAGAAATAGCCAATGTCTTTCTCTAGTGAAGTGCTTCACAATCTCAGGATTCAAGTTTTCCTAATCTGTTTTTTTTTTTTAATAGACCTGTGAAATGTGGCTTTAATAAAAGTTTGTTATCATCTTTCTCTGCTGTTAATGATTAATATCAAAACAGAGCCATCATCCACTGTGATGATTTGAGAAAAGATTATTTCCCAATGCCACACTTCCTCAAGCAACAGTTGAGAATCTGCAAGGGTGTGTGATTAGGAATGTGCTCTACAGGCTCTTGGATGACTGAGAAATAATGTTTCAAAAGAACTCAAAAGCATTTGAATCATAGTGAAGAAGGCGATACTTCCTTTGAATTACAGGAATGAAGTCTCCAAAGACAAGTCAAATTTCATTACAATGCAAATGCTTCACATTCAGATTTACAGGGGCTCCAAGCAGGTTCTCATTGCTTTCAGAATGTTCTTGTTTATATTAAAGAGATCTTCAGCATCGTAACTATTGTTTAGGAAACATTTCTAATTTTTATTGTTCATGAACTCACCTCTTACACACATATTAAAATATATGCACGTGAACATATAATTCAAATTAATGGATTTAATATTGAAAACAATAGTTACGCTTTAAGGACAAAATGCTTTGACTTGGATAACAATTAAGGTAACAGTGGAATCCCCCTTAATACGGTGACTGATGTATGTTTATCAGGACTTTTACAGTTTCACAAGACAAATGACCCTGACATCTTTCCTTACGTTTCTTAACTGAGTTGTTTAAGTAGTTCATATATCAATGTTCTCTTCTATTAGCAGAAGTCTTCATGTGATAGATTATTTGTTACGCGCAAAATGTCACGGGGGAAAATCTGACTTTTACGTGTAAGAACCTCCCAGTTCTGGTCACGACTTGCCATCTGCTATGAGTTTTGAGAACTTGGTAGGAAATTTATCTTTGTGTTACATGAAGTGACCGGGAGAGAAGTTAGTGAGTTATTTGTCAAATGTTGTGTTCTTTAGAGCGAGCAAGGTCACTTTGTCTCTAGGGTAGGTATTGTGTCTGATTTTGTTCCTGCCTCCGGTTTCAGTGACAGAGCAGGAAAATGGCCAAAGCTTCCTACTGAATGGGCAAAGCAAAGGCAGAGCTTTCTTGATCTTTCTCCCTCTGGGGGTAGAGGTGGCAAGCTAAAATACAGGCTATGTTCTTTCTTTTTCACATGCTAAGAAAAAAACCTACATTTAAAGGGAAAGAGAAAGGCTGGGTAAGCCTCAGACTGGCAACCTAGGGTCAATTCTGGAAAAAGCGTTAGAGATTCCCTGGGGCCTGAGACCCTCTAACAGAAGTGTTAACTTTGTTGACAGTAAAGCCTGCATCTCGGGAATTGGGGGGGGGGGTTACTTTCACTGCATCAATTGTGAGCTTGTTGGTTATAACTCAGGGCCCACGCAGTGATCCCATTTAAATTCCTTAACAACACTTTGAAGATAGTAACTTTGAAATTCACTAAAATGAAATAAATGAGGACAGTAGAGACAGCGAAGAGAGGCTTCTTTGAGAGGTCCACATCCTCAGTCTTGATCTTCTCGTAACCCTCGAGCTAAAGCCTATATTGACATGTCTTTATTAAAGCCTGTTTTGCACTAGCCAGTCCTGAAAGCCATGAGAGCTGCTTTGGCCTGAGTCGAGATCCGTAACACATGAGAACCTTCGGGTTGTTGCATGTGATGGTGGGGAGCTGGGCCTCTTGCCTTTGCCCCTCAAACCCCCAAATGCTAATACGAGCAGCATGGAGTTTACGAAGCAGAATGTTATCTGGACTTTCAGAAATCCCTTTGTTGTGGGTGATCGTTTTCTTGATTTTGAGTAAAGCAGGCCGGCTGGCCTTGCTCTGTTAACTTTATACAAACGACCAGTGCAGCGTGCACTCCTGTGTCTGTCTTCCATTGCTGCGCTTGGGCAGAGTAACTCTGATCTAGGTCCTCTCCTGTTCTCCTGGAGCCCTGGCAAACCTCTTACACATCCTCATCTGCTGACTACTTTATGTTGTTCTTCCCAAAAGGTGCTGCTTTTTCTTTTCCTGTCAGATTTTCCTAAGGATCTTTCTCACTGCCAGTTGGCTATCTGGCAGGGTGTAAATTGTGCTCTGTACTCTCCTGGATTCTTAACTTTTCTTGTGACTTTCCATGTGCTAAATCAGAACCACACTTTTGCTTTGTTTGTTTCTTGTTTGTTTTTCCTCCCATGACATTTGTCACTATAGAATTTCACCCGTTTCCTGAAAATAGCACCTGAGTGAAAGGCAGCTCTCCTCAACTTCCCCTTTCATTCCCTGCTTCTTGCAGTTTTCTTTCTCCATTTCAACTTTGAACATTGACGCTACAGAGATTTACTTCTCTGTCTTTCCAATTCTTGCTCTCCAGCCATGTGAACCATAGCTTCACTCATGTCCCTGCTCTGTCTGCAGACAGCTCGGGCTACGAAGAGCAGAGCTGAACGTTTTTACCCTGGTACAACTCAGATGTGCGTAGAAACTTGATTGGATAGGACCTCCTTCATTCTGATAATGTTATCACTCTTGTGTGTCCTAACCAACTAACCAGGAGGAAACATAATCTTGAAAGCAGAATCTCTCCTCTGCTCTTTACCCTAAAACCATGTCTTGATCCATGACCGAGATTTATCATATTCTGAGCTGTAACCAGGGTGCTGAGGCTTGTCTCTGGATCTTAGGGTACGTTTGTAAGTAACCTCCATTTGCTTTTCTTTGCCTGACACAAGACTCAGGTGCTATAGTAGTTAGGGCTACCATGTGCAGTTGCAGAGATTATGGAGCTTTCTATCCACTGAGCCAACAACCCTGGGATATATTGTTCTCTCTGCTGACTTGTATGCTTATGTACGCTTTATGTACGCCAGTGCTGGCAGATCCTTGAATATCTGCCATGCCTTCAATTCAGCCATTTGGTTAAATTATCCCATATATATGGCTCACTTTGTGACATTTTATACCTTCTCTTTCACCCCGTCAACAGTCTGTTAACCCTACTCTTAGTTGTCTTTCAAGAAAGAAAGTTCAAGAGCAACAATCTGGCTGTCTCCTTTTGATCAGGCTTCTCTGTTCTGAATAAGCTGAGCAGCCCGTGTAGTGATGTTTCCTATACAGTGGGCCTCATTTTCCCCCAGAGTCTTAGCAGGAAATGAGGACAAGGAATTCCTCTGTGCACAATGTTCTCAACAATTTTGCTAATACTGTTTTGGCTAAAACCTCTGGAGGAAGTCCTGGCATGCGTAAAGGAAAAACGTTGCTATTACGCTGTCTGGTTCAGTTCCTGTCCACTTGACACAAGCTAGAGTCAGAGAAGGCAACCTCCATTGAGAAAGTACCTCCATACAACTGGACAGTAGACAAGCCTGCAGAGCATTTCTTAATTAGTGATTGGTGGGGAAGGGACCAGACCACTGTGGGTAGAGCCACGTCTGGCCTGGTGGTCTCTGTTCTATAAGAAAGCAGACTGAGCAAGCCATAATGAGCAAGCCGACAAGCACTGTCCTTCCATGGTCTCTGCATCTGCTCCTGCCTCCATGTTCCTGCCTTGTTAGATTTCCTGTCCTGACTTCCTTCAGCGATGGACAGTGGGGTAGAGGTAGAAACCAAACCAAACCTTTCCTCTCCAAGTTGCTTTGGTCTTATGTTTCATCACAGCAATGGTAACCCTGAGTAGGACAGAAATTGGTAGCAGACCATGTTGTCTGGGGAAGGTTGTAGAAGGACTGTGGAATTTTGGGCTAGAAAAGCCATAGAGTGTTCAAAACGTGGTGAGCTGGTCTGTGGGAGCTCGGGAGATAAGAGTCGAGAGAAATGCAGATGATGGAAGCCTGGCTCGCGAAGTTCCAGAGGGAAATTTGAGAGTCAGTTAAAGAATCTTTTGGGGGTGTTTCATATTCTAAGTTAAGATTCTGTGGTTCTGGTTGGCTGGGGCTGAAGAATCAGCCATGATTAACAAGAGAGCAGTACCACTGAAATAACCATTGCGTTACTAGGACAACTGATGCTGGTCATGTGGAGCTGAGAAGTTAGCAGCGATTAAAAAGAGACCAGTATCACTGACATAAAATCTTCTGGGTAAGTGTTTCCTTAAAGTGAACATACAAAAACAAAAAAGTGTATTCCAGAGTCAGCCGAGCTTGTACCTCATGATGACAGTTGAACTTAATACTCTTAAGAGTCACCCAAGTAGTACTGGTTTTGAAGGCATGAAGGTGTCATGGAGAGCATGTAAGACTTGGCACTGTGTGGCAGGGCTGGAGTCCCTGAAGAGAGCCCAGGACAGCCTATTGGTGAAAATACAGCCCAGCTGCATTAGATGACCCCAGCATTTGGAGATGCTGGTACATGGGATATCCACTAATAACAGTAACAATGGCGGGGTGGAGTAAGCTGGAGCCTGGAAGAAAAGCTGTGTGTACTGCGTGAGGCAGAGCCAAAGACTTGACCCAAGTCCTTTGGAGGAGCCCAGAAGACCATGAATATATCCCAGACGTCGGACACTGAGTTATTTACTTAGTTGGAGTTTGTTTTTGCTTTGTTCCGATTGTGACTGTACCCTAGCCGTTCCCTCTTGAAGTAAGGAAAGTATTTATTTTTTATGTGGCTGGAGCTCGCTGTTGAGAGACTTCAAACTTTTAAAAAGACTTCGGATGTTAAATGAGACTTTAAAGTTTTTTAAAGACACTGAACTTTTAAAGCGTTTGAATCTGCAAGACTGTGGAAGCTTTTAAGTTTGTAAAATGCTTTATGTTGTGATGTTGATATTAATGTGTGATCTTGGGGTTGAACAAGAAAGGAAAGGTTGTTGTGGTTTAACGGTGACATGTTTGTCTGTCAACTTGATAAGGAGTCCGTTGTGCTGGCTGGTTTTGTGTCCATTTGACACAAGATAGAGTCACGGGAGAGGAAACAGCCTCAATTGAAGAAATGCCTCCACATGATAGGGCTGTGACAAGCCTGTAGAAGATTTTCTTAATTAGTGATTGATGGAGGAGGGCCCAGCTCAATGTGAGTGAAGCTATCCCTCGGCTGGTAGTCCTGGGTTCTATAAGAAAGCACGCTGAGCAAAGCCATGGGAGGAAGCCAGTAAACAGCACCTCTCCATGGCCTCTGAGGTAGCTCCTGTCTCCTGGTTTATTTTGGTTTTAGTTCCTTCCTGAACTTCCTTCAATGATGAACAGTGATGTGGAAATGTAAGCCAAATAATCCCTTTCCTCCCTAAATTGCTTCTAATCGTGGTGTTTCACCACAGCAATGGTTAGTAATGGTTAGTAACCATATCTAAGACAGAGCTCTTCCTCCACATCCTTACCTTCAGTAACTCCTTCTAGGCACAAAAAAGCAGTTACAACCTGAATGGAGGTACCATTTCTGTCCTCAGTGCAATTAAATTTCTCGGATAATTAAAGAAGTTGAGTTTTTTCATGAGCTCATTTGCCATTCATGCACTTTATTTAAGTCGTATATATCCAGTTTTTTGCCTATTCATAATTGATGTTTATTTTTTAATATTATGTTTGGTAATACTCATAAGAAAATCCCAACACTCGGGAGACAGAGGCAGGTGGATCTCTGAGTTTGAGGCCAGTCTGGTCTGCAGAGTGAGTTCCAGGACAGCCAGAGTTACAACAGAGAAGCCCTGTCTCAGAAAAAAAAAAAAAAGAAAGAAAATTACAACATAATAAAATATGAAAAAATGAACTAAAATATGTGACAATCATAATAAGTAAATATAGGGAATTACATACCTCAGATCAATACACTTTCTATTTTATTAAATTTATTCATTTTTCTCTCATTATATTACATCCTGATCCCATCTCACTCTCCCTCCACTCTTCCCAGCTCCCAAAGATGATTTATTATTATTATTACTTTATTTTTATTGTCATTATTATTATTATTGACTGATAATCCACACACATAAATATTTGTGGCATGTAATGTCTATAGTATACATACATATGTGTACATATATATATTTATATCAGAGATTAATTATTTGAGATTATTCTAACTAAGTGACATATATATTTGAGATTAATTCAAACTAAGTGACATAACCATCACCTCGATTCTATCTTTCTTTCTTTTTATTGAAAATATTTTTTCATACACTATCTTCTGATCGTGGTTTCCCCTCCCCCAACTCCTCCCAGATCCTCCCTATATTTCCAAGGACTCACTCCACTTCTTCTCTCTCTCTCTCTCCTTAAAAAACAGGCAAACAAAAAAAAAACAAATAAGAATTAAAAAACAATAAATAAATAAATAAATAAATAACAAAGAAAAAAACACGAGAAACACATAAAAAGCAAAACCCATAAAAGCACAAAATAAAAAGCCATAATATCCAAGCAAAAGAACAATAAGACAAAAACATGCCAAACAAACATGAGATTAAACAGTCTACAAGAATACCATTGAGTTCATTCTGTGCTGTCTATGTTCTGCTGACCCTGGGGGCCGCCCTTAGTGTGGTTTGTATACCACACTAAGACTCCCTTGAGAAACTAAAATTTTTCTTTGCAAGCAGCTGTCAATCAGAGATAGCTTCTTGGCAAGGGATTTTCCTCGTATTGTTAGTCTTCTCTTCATATACACTCCGAACTATAACTTGAGATGTGCTTTACTAATTTTCTGGACATTTCTCAATCTAATCCATTCGATAATTGAGTCTAATCATCACAATTATCTTATTAAAGGAAGAGTACAATTCCCTGAGAAAAGGCAAATGTTTTACTTGCTAAATTTTAGAAGAAAATTATTGCGTGGGATTTCTAATGTGCATACAAAAGCCCAAATGCTTTTGTTAGTTTTCTTTAGAAAGCAGGATGGAACCCGAGTTAAGTAGACAGAATTGCAAGAGCATATGACCTTCTCCTGATGCTATCCCCATCACCTTTGGCAAAATAACTCCATCTCAGTTATTTCGCTCTATAACATACCAGTAATAGTGGCTGTCAGCCCTAGGAATAATATGTCACCCCTTTCTGTTTTTTATGCGTGGTTTGAATATAGCCCAAAAGTTCGCGTGCTGGAATCTTGAACCTCAGCGTTGCAACAAAACAAGTAAATGAACCTTGCAGAAGTGGGACCAATTGGAAAGTGACTAGGTTACCAGCACAGACAGGTTTGAAAGGAATTAGTTCAAGTTTCTTAACAAATCTCAGTTAGTTTCCATGTGGGTGAATTATTGTAAAAGACTGGATTTTCCCCAGTCTCTGTCTTGTGCCATGCTATGTCATATTCTCCCACAATCAGGATGCCACCCATGGGGAAGCCACAGCTCTGTAACTGTCTCCACATAATCTATCACCATGGGAACACTACCATTGAGATACCACCTGTGGTAAAACCACCACTTCTGCCGGGAGAAAGTTCCATGCGTTTGAATCTCCTAAATTGAGTGTGCTGGGATGTGTTTTTCTTTATGAATTTCCTGTTTTGAATACTTTGTTTTAAAATCTAAAGATGACTTTCAGATGAACATAGTAGTTTGATCCCTAATTTTATATCAAAATAGAAACTAGAGTTCTAGGAGCGGAAATAAAGTCTAGTCATTAAGCAACTACAATTAAATATGAAGTTTCATCCTTGGGAGACTTGAGAGACAGGAGGGCTGTACTGTATGAGAGTAGCCTGGCCTACAGTTGCAGGATCCTGTCTAAAAGCAAAACTGACAATAAAGAAGAGTTGAATGAAGTGTCCGTATAGCTATTTTTCGAAACTTCTATTTCTAGTAGAGGGATCACTTTAAATATATAAAATTTTGATCAAAAATGAAAATCTTAACGTAGGTAAATGAGTGTTTGTCTGTGTTCTTTGGATTCTTTATAAAACTGTCTTTCTGAATAAAATTAAGTCAATATTAGTCGGCCATCAGAAACTAGTTACTGTTTCTAGGTCACCAGCTCAGGGAGTCATTCCACAGTGAAAATTCACAGTCTATAATCAAAACTTCTGTGGGGGGGGGGCGGGAACAGAACCTTGATGCACTGGTGATTTTCTTTCTTTTGAAGAAAGAAAAAAAGTCCAAGTCCCTCTGAGTGTTTGAAAGACTTGTCTCGAGTCTCATCAACCTGACTTCAGAATGAAGCCATGAAGAGGCCGTTCCTGTCCTTTCATCAACCCAGCCAAGCCTCCTGCTAGAGTGTCAAAGTGAGAGGAGTTTCTCTAATGAGAAAAATGTCACAGAATCACACAGTCTCCCTGGTATGCTCCGGACTCTGATTTTCTGTGTGTGTATTTATATATTTGTAACCATGCAGTCATCTTTTCTAGGAAGCGTTCTGTGAGCCAGCACTCACAACCAATTCACTGTGACTTTTGGAAGCATTGTTTTCTTGTTACTAAAAACAATGACATAGATTTTTGCTGTCATTGTTGTTGTTCAGTGAATTTCCTCTCAAAATTCTATGAAATGGAATTAATGCAACATGAAACCTCTCTCAACTACTTCATTCATTTTTAAAGATCAAATACATGTTTAACTCGGTCCCAAAACTTGGTGTCACGGCTATTTGATGACGTCATGTCAGTCTCTGTACCACCGGTGATATCACTGCCTGAAAATAATTCTGGAATGATTTTTTCATCTCTCTTGAGATCTCTGGAAACACAGCTTTCTGAAAAGACCTTGAGAGAAGCTGTTTAACTGTCCAAAGACATTGGAAGGGAATGGCAGCTACTAAGGGGTAGCTGTTTGGTTTCTTTGGGGAATGAATGCTGATTGGAACGAACCTCTTTGATAGACAGAGATACATCCTGAATGTTTTCAAAGACCTCTTAAGATCACTGGCAGCTTCACAATGTGACCACAGTTAGCTTAGAGAGCAGAGGAGCATGTATGTACCAGGTTCTATGTAAATCATCTTAGATGGCCAAGCACGAATTGGGGAACGATACTGATTTAATGTGTGCTGGAAAAAAGGCGTGAACCCAGTCTGGTATTTCCCACTGGGTGGAAATCTAAGTAGTCAATCCTGGGGACAGCTTCTGTATATAATGAACTTGGCCACTAGGACATTCATCCCTACCTAATTCCCTCTGTGCTAAGCTATTTTTAAAGATACTGTATCAACCTTATGATTTATAGTTCATTTTAATCTCTACCCAAGGAGATACTTGTCAGCATTTGGATGCATGGTAAATCTCACAAACAGTAAATTAACACTGTAAATGAATTCATCTAAACCTGCAAAGCATTTATCATCACAAATCATAAGAGATAGAATTTTACTAGGAAAAGAAGTGTAAAATATAAGTAGAAAGACTGCATTCTAAGGCTCTGTCTTCTTGTCCTGTGCAAGGCTCACAACACACACACAGAATAGCTTAGCCCAGAGGAACACCATGAAAGGCACCCCTATGTTCCATGCTGGGCCCCTCGTTTGAGCCCTTTAGGAACCTTTAGGGCCCAGATCTTCTTGCTGCTTTAATATATTTTATTTAATTCTATTGTGACTAAGAGTGAACTTTCATTGGGATTTCTGACCAGTGTACCTGAGAAGTGAAGAAGCCGTCGTTCTAGCTAGAAAAGCAGCATGTGTGGACGATTTGTGTTTCATTCGCTGAACTAGTCAGAATTTTCTCTATGGTTAATTCCCATAGGCAAAGCTCTCTTCATGAGCAGGTATAACCACTATCTAACACATGGTTGTAGCTTCCTGAATGGGCTAATACATACTTGGTAAAAGCCAGCCTGTTTTATTTACTTACATTCAAATGACCACATTACAGTTGAACATAGAATTATTGCATACATACTTAGACACATATCTTATTAATGGATTTGCTATCATTCAGCCTATCTTCTTCTGGTTTTATCACAAAGAATAGACAAAATTCTACAACGTTTAAGTGCCGTGTGATGGGGGTAGTTGCTAATTTTTCTTTTCTTTTTTTTTAGACAGGGTTTCTCTGTTGTAACTCTGGCGGTCCTGGAACTCATTCTGGCCTTGAAGTCACAGAGATCCACCTGCTTCTGCCTTGCAAGTGCTGGGATTAGAGATGTGTGCAATCACCACCCAGCCTGGTAGGTCCCAATTTTAATCTCTATTAAAAAGAATTTTTGCTATTCAGAAATATAAACTTATATTTCACATGTAGACAACTCAATCTATGCCTAAAGTACATATTACCAAGTCAAAAGTCAGATATCAAGAGGTTGTGGTAGGACTTCAAATGTTTAGTGGACGAGGTTCTATGAAGTATGACCTTCAGTAAGCTATTGATTATTCTTCAATCACACAAATAATCTCCATGACTTAGAACTGTATGTGACAAAAAATTATACCCACATTTTATATACTGGGAGGCAAACAGCATCATCATGTCCCCTTCTATGTTACTTAAGAAATATATTGTAAATATGCGCTGGACTTGCAATAAGTTCTAATACAAAATGGAGTTTCTGTACAATCATGAGCGGAGGATTCTGGGCTCCACGTACTCGAGGCCAAGATAAGCTGTCTCACTGTAGTCCCAAGCGCAGGGAGAGGCAAGCATCCACGGGCTGAGAACTTCATAACCATGAGCCGAAACCAGCCCTTCACCTTAGAGTTGTTTACATGAGTTATTTTGTCCTAGTGACGGAAACTTCAAACAGCACTATGAGTTTGAGTGTTTGTAAAGTCCATCAGATTTTTCTTGTTTTAGGCAGGTATGTCATTTTATTGATTCAGAATTAAAATCACAAAACTCACCACAAAGATGATCAACATTCTCCTCAGTGCCTAGAATCTTGTAAACGATTTTTAAATACACAGAGAAAGGGAAATGTAAAAAGGAGAAAGAAGGGAAAGAGGGAGGAGGAAAAGCAGTTTATTATTACTTCCTTCAGTGTCGTTGCTTAACCGTGTGACCATATATTATATGGAAAGACATAGAATTCTATGTCTACACTAAGGCTGGATAACTCGATTTCCCTTGCAAATTCAGAGTTCAGAATTCTCTCATGCATGCATTCATTTCACACATTGTTTACATGCTTTCTTTTTGTTAGGCATTGTTAGATTCTAGGTTGCAAAGATCTATTTGCGGATTCAGCTTCTATTCTTATAAGAATTCACACATGGATAAATGATTGATTACAATGAAGGAACAAACTGAAAATCATACACTTTTACCTGAAGGAATGGTTCAGAAGGAGGAGGTATGTCAGACAGAGAAAGAGTCAGATGTTCACACACTGGAAGCTGGGATTAGTCCAGTCCATCTGGAGAATAGTGTGTGAAGGCAAATTCCAAGTTCATAACACAGATAGAAGGTAGAGGGAAGAAGGTTGGTTCCAAGAAGATTTGAAGGGACTAATTTATTTTTTAAAACAATACATACTTTAATAGAAAGAGATTACAGAAATATTCTTAATACCTTAACTAAAAATAAGCAATATTATTTTACTCCTCAACTTTATATAAAACACCCCATAGGTAGCTTGCAATGTTAATTAAATGCACAGTAATTAAATCATAAATACATTTTTTTCTATAGTTTCATATGCTCCAAGGTGCATCTCATTGATGACCAGAGATCTATATATTTAAGTCTGGTACTGATAACCACAAGCGTCATGAAGTATGTTCAGACATAGTACTTGTTCTTGTAAATCTTATCATCTAACTACAGATAGAAAATGGACACAAGGTTCTAGTAAAGCTGTAATAGTAGCTCAAGGCTTACAACTTCTGTAAATAAAGACCCATAGGTAAGCTCTGAATAGCAGGCAGTAATCATAAACAGATACGGACAGCCAACAGGGCTCAACATAAATCAGATGCAGTGCAGGGTGCTTTATTGAACATTGGAGTGAGCACAAGGAGGGAAGGTCAGCATGGTTCCCACCACCTAATACTCTGAATTTTAATGAGAGAAAGTCATGCGCCTTGTTTAGAAATTACACCATCTGTATGAAATGGATAAGTAAGATACTCTTACTCAAAAAAAAAGGGAAGAAAGAAAAAAAGGAAAGCAAAATTTATGTCATCTGTCACATGTGGATTCTAGATCATAAGAAGAATCGGACACGTAAAAGAGGGACCATTAGAGATATGGATAGGGGTAAGGCAAAATAAGAAAGAATAAGGTTAAAGTACACTGTGTGGGTAGATGGAACACATTTCTTCATATAATAAAGATGCAGACAAAATAAAGATAGAACAAAAATTGATTACTTGATTACTGAAGAATCCAGAGAACAAGTTGAGTTTATTATTTACAGCCATGAAGAAACCATGCCAGAGGGAAAGTTGGGGCAGCTCGGGGGAGGGGGTCGATGGAAACCAACTGCAAAAGGGATCAGGTTTTGGTTGGGTCATTTAAGGAGGGTTTGGGTCCAGATTGGATACTAGTAGAAAGTGGGGACTATGCACATTGTGACAGTGCATAGCACAAAAAAAAAAAAGTTTTGTTTGGTTGGTTTTAGAATTTTTGAAATAGTTTCTTGCTTGGTAGACTAGGCTATACTAAAACTATCTATGTAGCCTGAGCTAGCCACAAACTCATAATTCCCCCTGTCTTAGCCTCCCCTGTCCTAGAATTAAAGGTTTGATTAATCAGGCTTAATGTCAGTAAATCTTACCTCCAGGAAGAGCACATTGGAATGATGCGAAGGGGGGAATTAATAGATAAATACACAGTGTTGCCTGTGTATCTGTGTTTTGTGAGTCACTCAGAGACCTTCTCTATGCCTGTGTATACAAAATAACATGGAATGATCTTACTCTGTCTCACTACATCATGGCATTGCCATTAGTAACTGATACTGTTTATGCTCAACAAGAGCGTAGCCAACGTCTAACAGCAAAAAGGTATAAAGGAGGGAATTTTCTCAACACTCCTAGGTGTCCTTGCTGGACAAAGACAAACCGTAAACCTTAAGGGCTCATTTTTTCTTGGGAGGAATACCAGAGTGTATTTGAATTGGGTAATTTCAGTCGGTGATCGTTCAAAATTACCTGCACGGGCGGCGAAACAGGCAAAGCTGCGGTTGAGATGAGGGAAGCCACGGGTGTAAATGCAGTCGTGATTTATACACAGGGTGAGATCTCAAAGTTCAGCTTTGAGTAAAGTTAATGCAAGATTTCAAATACCTCAGCGCTAAAAGGTGGATATGGGAAGGGAGGCCGGAAGAGGCAGAACACCTGAAACACGCTGATGCCATAAACTATCATGCCCGTCTGATGAACCGATGAAACAAACTATCGTGA
Source organism: Cricetomys ansorgei (assembly GCA_026225945.1). Classification (NCBI taxonomy): domain Eukaryota; kingdom Metazoa; phylum Chordata; class Mammalia; order Rodentia; family Nesomyidae; genus Cricetomys; species Cricetomys ansorgei. The sequence continues at coordinate 1,213,640 of JAMJFZ010000271.1, read as the reverse complement.
TGGCGGTCCAGTGAAAAGCCTGGCTCTGTGGAAGAACGATCAGAACCATGAGTGCTTCCAAACAGTCAGCAAAGTAAAAGATGGAAATGATATTCATTGCACTTAGCAGAGCTGACCTTAGTGAGAGATGAGATATTAAAAATGACAGTGGACAGGAAACTGGGGTAGCCTGGCAAGGGAACTAGTGGGAGATGCAAAGATGGAAAAAAGATGGAGAAGCCAAAGGGCCAGTTGCAGAGAATGCAGAGATTCAAGAATTCCTAATAGTTCTAAGGAAATAAATTCCTAATAGTTCGAAGGAAATACCCGGATGTAAGAAAAGTAGAAAGGATAAACTTCGTAAGATTACTTAGAATGTGGGGTGAGGTGAAACCTGAGAGAACACTGGTTTTACTGTAACAGGGCAGAAAGAAGGGAATGACGGACACAGGCACTGTTGCCAGGATGCCAAGGAGGCCCATTCCTGTGTCTCCAGTTTCACTTTCATATAGGAAGAGAAATAAACAATAGAGGTGTCCAGCAGTGTGAGGAGACCAAACGTGAAGTTACGTGCTTTCTTTACGGTGTCATTTCAAACAGAAGGAAGCACATCCACAATGAGACTTACTCTTCACTTCTTTGGTTACATTTCCTTCATGGGTAAATTAGCAAAATTTGTGCCCCCCCAAAAAAATGCATTTTCCTTTGGCAGATATTACAGAAAGCTATACATCTGGTTTACTAATAAGAAACCACAAACTATTTTACATACTGTTCTTATACACTCAAAAGAAATCCTGGATTGAAAAAAAAATTGCTCTGGTGTCATTTCTTTCCAACCAGTAAGAGAAGTAAAACAGTCTTAACAAAAGAATATACTGGAAAACTTTCGATTTTGATCTTTCCAGACCTATTTTGATTAAAAAAATATTTTATTTACTTATTTTCTTTGAAAGTAGCTAGCCAATATCTTCACACTGTGAGGATATGTAGTTCTTTAATGATAGGTTATACTCCATTGTAAACATAATTTTAGCTGACAATGTCATTTTCTTCTATTCAAATTCATGGCTGTTTCTTCAAAAAAATCCACTGCAAATGATTGTCATATTCATGAGTTTAGTGTGTTAACACATTCTGAAAAATATGAACAGAAATAATTATTAGCACTCCTCCTATTTATTCTATTTTATGCACATGGGTGTTTCGCCTACATGTGAGTCTGTATGCCACTTGTGTGTCTTATTCCTACAGCGGCTAGGAAAGGGTACCGGATCCCCTGGAACTGAAGTTAAAGACAGTTGGGAGCCACTGTGTGGGTGCTGAAAACCAACTTCATGTCCTCTGGAAGAGCAGCCAATATTCTTAACCACTAAGCTTTTTTCCCTCCAAATTTTTGTTTGTTTGTAATTCTATTTAAGACCTTCTTTTTCAATTTTATTTTTTGAGAATTTCATTATGAAGACTGCATTTATGTTAAATGCCCACCTACTTCTTATACCCACAACCTGTTTCATGTGCCCTCTCAGACTCATGCTGTCTTACTCTTTAATTATATACTTATATATAGAGAGAGAGACATATACCATTTACATATTGCTGTGTAAATAAAACCAGCTGAGTTCCTTTAATGTTGCTCATGTGTATGTGTTTAGACCTGACCATCTGAAACTGAGTAACCAATTAAGTGACACATCCCTGGGGAAACTGATTCTCCCCCTCAGCAGATATTAATTGTCTGTATCTCCTCATCTAGGAGTGGGACATGTGAGACTTCCCCCATCCATGCTGGCATGTCAACTGGTGTTCTCATTTTCAGGTCTTGTTTAGGCAACCGTATTGTTAAGGTTTTATGAATGGAACTTCTCCATAATATACAGAAGACACTATTACAGCTGGGTGGTGGTGGCACCTTTAATCCCAGCACTTAGGAGGTTGAGGCAGGTGGATCTCTGTGAGTTTGAGGCCAGCCTGATCTCAGTGAGTTTCAGGACAGCCAGAGTTACAATAGAGAAATCCTGTCTCAAAAAAACCAAAAGAAGAAGAAGAGGAAGAAGAAGAGAAAGAGGAAAAGGAAGAAGAAAAGGAGGAGAAGGAGAGAAGGAGGAGGGGGAGGAGGAAGAGGAGAAGGAAGAGGAAGAGGAGGAAGAAGAAGACTATTTCACAGCAGACGTCATGGTCAAAGCAAATTTACAAACGACATTTCTTTTTTTAATAATTTATTTCATTTTATCTTATGTGCATTGGTGTGGGAGGTATCAGATCTTCTTGAACTGGAGTTACAGACAGTTGTAAACTGCCATGTGGATTCTGTGAACTGAATGTTCTGGGAGAGCAGCTAGCACTCTTAATGACTGCCAGCCCCCAAAAGCACATCTTAAATTATGGAAAAATAAAAAATAAAAACAGAAGGAGCACTTTCAAACTCCTTAGATGAAGCCAGTATCAATCTACTACTAAAACCAGGTAAAGATATACACACAAACAAAACATAACAAATAAAAAAAACTACAGGCCATTAATCACAGCCCCAAGGAACACAGATGCAAAATTCCTCACTAAAATACTTGCAAACCAGATTGAGGCATATGTATATATATACAGCACAATGAAGTTGGTTTTTTTCCCAGATATGAAGGGATACTTCAACATACGTAAGTCAATAAAGGTAATAAATTATATAATGGACTTGCAAAAATCATGTGATCATCTTAATACATGAAGAAAAGACCTTTGACAAAAGTCAACATGCCTCCATGATAAAAGTTGCAGAATGAGTAGAACGAGAGGGAACATACTTTGACATAATGAAAGCTATATATGGCAAACACACCGACTATCCTCCTAAATGGAGAAAAACCTAAAGCAATCCCACTGAATTCAGCAATGGGACTGGCTGTCCACAATCCCACTCCTTTTCAACACTATCCTAGAAGCACTAGTTAAAGCAAAAAGAAAAGAGAAAGAAATTAAAGGGATACAAATAGAGAAACAAGAAGCCAAACCGTCCCTGTTTGAGATGATATTACACATGAGAGATTCCGAAAGATTCGACCAGAAAACTTTGAGAAATGATCAACACTTCTAGCAAAGACTTGGGATGTAAAATCAACTTCTGAAACTCAATAACCTTTCTATATACCAACCACAGACTTACTGAGAATGATATCATGGAAACACCCCTGATCACAAAAGCCACAGGAAAATGATAAAGTATCTGGTAATAAACCTAGCCAAGTATGTAAAAGACCTTTACAGTGAAAACCTTAAATCTGTGAAAAGATTGAGGAAGACCTCCCATACTCACACACTGCTAGAGTTAATAAAGTGAAAGATGTCTGTGCGGCTTGGTTTCTGTCAACCTCACACAAAGCTAGACACACCTGCGAAAACAAAATCCTAATCGAGAAAATTCCTCCATATATTTGGCCTGTAGGAAGGTCCGGGGGGGGGGATATTGTCTTGGTTAATTATGGATATGGGAGAGCCCAGCTCACTTTGAGTGGTGCCAAGCCTCGGAAGGTGGCTCTGAGTTGTATAAGAAAGTGAACTGAGCAAGTCGTGGGAAGCAAGGGATCCTCCAGTAAGCAGGGATCCTCCGCGGCCTCTGCTTTAGTTCCTGCCTCGAGTTCCTGTCCTGAATCCCCTCAGGGATGGAGTAAGAGCTGGGAATTGTAAGATGAAATAAACTCAGCCTTCCACTAGCTGTTTCTGAGTGTGATGTTTTATCGCAGCAATAGAAACCCAAACTAAGGCATTGTCCATTTAAGAGCTTTGAGAAAATTAAACTAAACATTGTTCTGCTGTAGTTTGTACAGTATAAATCAGAACAATCAGTATTCTTTTAGCCTTTGTGTACCTAAAAGGTCAAATGAGAGTAATACTTGTTAGAATTTCTGTCCCTTTTGAGATGAAATATTAGAAAGGTCCGTAGGACTAAAATTCTCTTCTCTGTATCAGTTTCAAAGAAATCTTTATCTATGTATGTTCAGACACGGAAGTGGTTGCATGTTGCTGAGGAGCTCCACTGAATTGGAATTATTCTCTTTTGCTATGGATGGAATTATAAAACCATAGCTTTCTGTATTTCTTTGATTTGAAGGTTAGTTATTAGTGAATAACTGAATAATAAGGCTAAATGTTTCCCTCAACAGTATGCGTTTAAGACAGTTTCAAGCAGGACTGTTCACAGTCCTGTGAACAAGCATCTGGACAAGCATCGTTCATGGGCTGCATTCACCCACTCACGGCCAAGAATGCCTCTGTTTTCTTCCTTCTTGTTGTCAGCCTTTTCTGTTTCCAATCACCTCCCTGCTCTCATTTCCTCTGTCAACTCCAAATGCTGTGTTTACAAGCACCTCTGTTAACACAGAGCTAAGTTAGAGGTTCTTTGATTTCCTCTGGGACAATATTTACTGGAATGTTCGAATTATCGTGCTTTATGGTTTTTGTTTGCCTGATTGTTTTTGTTTCTCATTAAGCTGCTGAAAGACAATTTATATTGCTTACCTCAAAAGAAACAGCTACTACTGAAATCTCCTCTAGTAGATTTCACTTTCACTACAATATGGGAAAATGAAGATTTATTCGTTACTCACTGAATAAATAAAGGAAATAATTTCAGTGAAAATGATGACATTCTCAGAATAATTAGATCTGAGACAGAATCCAGCTGGGACACCTACTAAATTAACTAGTGAATGAATCAGAGGGTAAACAAACCACACCGGGGGACACCTTCCTTCTAAGTGTCTGCCTGAGGCCTTCTTTTCTAATTCCATTGGTTTAAACTCCCGCTGGTCCAGGGGAATTTGCCATTGTATTCTGCACTGTGTCACTTTCTCTTCTTTCTGTTTCACGTTTACTTTTATTAAAATTGACTCCAGTATCAGACTCTTTCCACTAGAAATTCCACTAAGCTGAGAACCTTCTCTTAATCCTCCCAATCCTCCCAGTACGATCAGTCTTATCAAATCCTTGGGGGCATAGTGAGCACGATGGTCCCTCTGACCATTTGGTTGGCCACTTCCCCTCGTTCTGTGGCTGGAGGCTGGACAGCCATGAGACCCAGGGTAGAATCAAATACGACAGGGAAAAATCATTGAAATGATTCCTAATGATATTCTGCTAAACTCGTAGACAGGCGCCTAGTCCAGTCGTCACCAGAGAGGCTCCCGAGAGAAGCTAATGGAAGCAGATGCAGAGTCCCACAGCCAAAACTTAGGTGGAGAGAGTCCAAATTGGTTCACTCCTCTTGGAGCTTGGGGAACCCCACCGATGAGGAGGAGAAAGCGTTATAAGAACGAGAGAGTCAAGGTCATCAGGAGGACATGGCCCACAAAATCAGCTAGGCAGGGCTTGTAGGAGCTCCCAGAGACTGAAGCAGCAGCCATCAACCCGCGTGCGTCTGCATTAGGTCCTCTGCATATTCGTTATGGTTGTTAGCTTGGTGTTTCTGTGGGACTCCTAACAGTAGGAGGGGGTGGGTCTCTGACCCTTTTGCCTGCCCTTGAGACCCTGTTCTTCTTACTGGGTTGCCATGTCCAGCCTTGACATGAGGGTTTGTACCTAGTCTTATTGTATCTTGTTGTGCCCTGTTTGGCTGCTATCCCTGGGAGGCCTGCTGCTTTTTAAAGGGAAGCAGAGGAGGGAGTGGGAAGGGATGGAGGGAGGGGAAAATATGATTGGGGTGTATTATACAAGAGAAGAATAAATTTTAAAATAATAATAATAGAAAGGGAGGGAGGGAGGGAGAGAGGGAGGGAGGAAGGGAGAAAAGACACACACAACAAAGTAAATACACCCAGGTATGCAGAACATACACACACATGTAGGAAAGATGCACACATACTCACATACAGTAAACGCAAAGAAACAACAAATGTGCACACACATACACACTCACAGCAAACACACTCACACACAACACATGCATAGCAAGCACACATGCACAGAGATACACAGAAACAGTAAACATGTATAACACACATACAACAAACATACAAACATCTATACACATAGCAAACATACAACATACGTGCACGCATATACTCACAGCAAACATACACACACATTTACATAAACAGCCAACATGCCCAGGCACACACTTACTACACACACACACACACACACACACACACACTATAATGGCACTTTATGCTGATGAATAGAAAGTACTTTTTCTAACATTATTAATTAGAAATAAGTCTTATAAACAAAATTACATAAAAAGTTGAAGGCTGAGAAGGATAAACAACATGGAGACACCGCTAACAGAAAGAACAAGCTGTGTGAACACAGGTCAGAGTCTGAAACTTCCAGCTGCTCTGCCTCTAGGACAGCAATATGAAGATGGGGGAGGGGGGCACAGGGAGAGAAAGGCTCTTTGAACAGTGAAGAAAAGTACCGAACGTGTGTGGAAAGCGTATTACTATTGGACCCAATTGTCTCTGTAGTAGACTTCTAATTGTCTTCCATGTTTTTCTGGTTATTTTTCTTTAAAAATAATAATTGGGTAAATCTGCATTTGTACCCTAATTTAATAGCCTTTTTATTGACTTAATTAAGTAAATTCTTTAATAGTCTAATTGGTGTCTGTGCCGAATACTAAGATGAGAAAAACCAGGAGGCATGTTGTTGACTGTAAACCATAAAGAGAATTGTGTGCTCCCTTGAAGCACTATCCCAAATGTTGACAGAGGAGTCTGGGGCACTGGGCTCCACTGTGGTCTAAGCCAAGACCTCTTGACTTGGGTATTGTGGCAGGCATGGTGACAGGAGCAGGAACCGAGGGCTCACATCTTGAGCGGCAAGCTAACTGGAAATGGCATGAGTCTTTTGACTTGCAAAGCCAACCTCCAGTAACACACTTCCTCCAATGAGGTTGCTCCTCCTAATCCTTTCCCAGCAGCGCCACCAACTGGGGATCAAGTTTCAAATGCTCAAGGCTGTGAGGAGCATTTGTCATTCAAACCATAGCCATTTCTAAGCCATTCCATAGCCATTCCTGGAGACTTTCACAGCCAGTGAGTCCACTGCTTTTATTTTACATAATAAGGAATAAATAAATAAATAAATAAATAGATAGATAGATAGATAAATAAATAAATAAATAAATAAATAAATAAGAAAAGTAAAGGGGTATCTTTAATCAGCAGCATCTTCAGGCACCAACAAACCACTCCCTCCAGGTGAGTAGAATTTCTGAATTGGGCCGTCCCTTCTTTGTCTCCTTCTGCGCATGACAGAGACTGTACTTAGCAGCAATTGGCTGCATGAGATGAATGCGAACATGTCTGCCTTACCTGACTGCATGTTAGCATTTGGAGAACTAAATCAACCAAACAGCAGCACCTCACCCTTCTCCGACCTGCACCGGAGGCCAGGCAGCAGCAGCTTTACACATCTGTCCGTGCAATTTCACTGTTCTCAGGTTGAGGACGTACTGTCTTAACAAGTCTGAGATCCCCCACAGCGACTAGACTCTGTAACATTTACCCCCCACCCCCGCACCCCCATTCCCCCACCCCGGCCTCAATCCTAGGCCACAGGTTAGGACTTCTCTCTCCAAATGAAACCACAGCCCACTCATTTGCAGTGTGTCCTTAGTCTGTGTTATAGCTCGGGAGATTTTAGCCATTTAATTTCTAAATAACACTTGGTACATTTTTTAATACCTAGATTTACATATTCAGTCTCAGTTGCTACGTTTCCATAAGATTCTAATATTTTTTTTGTTTCCTCTTCAGGGATAAACCTGGATGAGCACTCTCTGCAATGTTGCAATTATTTTACTTAAATAAATTTGACTTGTAAACACCACACCCCAACACTCATAGTTAATTACAATCATCAAAGTAATGTTAGAAGAAGAACCAATTCAGGTGGAAATTTAAATGCTTACTTCCCCAGTCCCTCTGATTCTAATTGCTTGGAGAGAAGAAGGGAGATGCTGTCATGGCAGGAGAGGAGAATATCGGATTCCACCCCTCCTTTGGGTTATGAAATTGTGGACATACCTGACCCCAGGGAACTTACCTTGCCAGAGGAGACACAGAGCCCACAGCTTACCTCAGTTAACCCAGGTTTTTCCTGGCTTTCATCTTATCTTTTCTCTTAAATCACAACACTGTCATAGACAAGTCAGGGAGAAAATAATTTTCTTTTTCCTGGTTTGGCCAAATTGTAAACCCAGTTTTCTTATTTGTTTAGTTTCCTTATCTTTTAAAATACAACTCTGTAGCTGTTTTTTTACATCTAAGTGCCCCCGTGACCGTGAGCAAGAAGGAGACACTTTGCTCTTCTGAGCAGCTGGCAAGCAGGACTTTGTGTCTGAGTGAGACAGATGCTCTCTGTCTGCAGATAGGAATCTGGCATTTATAAGACAATTTTAATTAATGGTTTCATCCAACCATAAAATAAGGGCATTTTTGTGTAATGCAAAACGTACCAAGAGTCTATGAATTATAATATGCTAATACTTTTCTCTCTTTAATCAAAGTCCCATTCCTGTGCAAGAATAGGTATTGGAAAAGAAATGTGTTGTTGTTGTTGGCAACACATTGATTGGCAAGCACATGGAACAGCTTGGAGACGCTGGCCGCTATCAGGAGGAGCAGAGAAAGTCATTGCGTGTTTACAATTAAGTTAAATCTAGACAGAGCTTTGCCTCTCCTGTTCTTTTGGTTAAAATTAGCGCCGTGCTATCCAAGATTTTAATGCAATAGCTTACATATTTGGGCAATGTTGGCACTTCAGGGTTTTTATTTGAGGATTTGAAATTTAAATAAGAACATTAAAGTAGTATTGTTTTTTGGTTTTTTTTTAATTAGTTCATATCTCTGCATTGAACCATTGTTGTTTCAGAATTTCATTAGGAGAATATTTGGTAGAAAACTCAGGCTGCTTCTGTAGGGAGGACAGAGTCATTCACTAGATTACCTCATCGAAGGCCAAGACCTTGAAGACTGACCTTGCTCTGTCAGGAATCACTAAGGCCTGCAGATGCAGATCTTAGTCCTGGCTGACATAAAGTTTTACAGAGTTTAAAATCTGGCATGCAAGAAGTGTTTGGTACAGAAGTATTCTGTACCGCATAGCGATGAATTGTGAAGTAGATCATTACAAACACAGGGAAAGACGTAACCAAAGCCTATTTCTCAGAAGTGCTAACATGTAATTAAGGGGGAGAAAAAAATCAATCTTTTGTTTTGTTAATAGCAATTTTCTCTTTACTTAATATTAAGAAAATTTCAATACAAATGTGAAGATTTTAAAATGACACAGATAAACTGCTATCTTTCTTGTTTAAACGTCAAAGAGAAGGACCAGGATAAAAGGCAGCCTTGCTAAAACATAGCAGGTGGCTAAGGCAAATGCTCCCCAAAGCACTTCAAGTGAGTTCAGTTACCCCACCCCCCCCACCCCCACCCCCCATCCCACCCCCTGCCACTGAGTGTTCCCCACTCGGACAGCCGTTCTCCAGCCCCGCCCAGGCCTTGCTCATCCTATTTGATTGTTTTTAGTAGTCTCTTTTTTGAGCCCTTGGTACCAGTTGGTTCCTTCTTCAATCAATTTCCTATAACACTGTCAGTTTCATACTCTGAAATGAGTCCTGAACTGCCATTTTCCTTCTTGGATAGGATTGTGTTGGCTTATGTCCACTCATCTGGAAAAAGTTTAGACTCTTTACAGGGTATACACAATACTTCCCAATTTTTAATCCTAACCCTAATCCCGAGTTCATGCAGTGTGACCTTCATCCACAGTTGATCCCTAGATAGTAGTGGAGAGGGAGTTTCATTATTCATCTTTGTATTCTGTTGCCTCGGATACTTCCTGAAGCAATATTCACGTTTTCTAATTAGTTAACAATTATGCACGTATTGATTAACATCAGAGTACAGGTGTTTAATATAATATACACATAAATATAGAGACACATGTAAAGTTAGACATGCATTAAAATTCTGGACCGAGCTTTCTAATCTTCTTGGAAGCACCATTAAAAAAAAAAAAAAGGTATAGATTGCAGAGAGTGAGAATTGTCTTAGAGCCGCTGAGTAAGTCCCTGACTTCCCGTGTCCCATTGGGAGTGACTTTGAAAAAGAAATATTATTTTCTGATGAACTGGAATTCTGACGTTCTTATAGTCTCAAATGAACTAAATGAAGAAGCTTATTAAAATTATCATTTTCACGTTTTGTAATTTAAATAATGACTGAGTACAAAACCATCTGATGACTATTACAAGCAAAGCAGAGTAATCCCAAATGTTTCTGAATCGGTAATTAGCATTTGCTTGTTTCCTGAAGCTCTTAGGCAGAAGTTACATGTTATAGACCTCATCAGGATTTTTTTTGAAGATTAAAAAATATTCCCATCTTTTATGCATCTACAGAGAAGCTTACCAGAGATACTTTATTGCTTCTCTTGCAATATAATACTATTGCATTCAAGGCTCCTGGGTTTATTCTGAATGCATCTAATTAATCTCTTTTCACCACTCTATCCATAACAATTATAGGCTAATTATTTGTGTTTTTTTGATGGCTATGGAGACATTGCACAGTGACTTTGGGGTAGTCTAATGCATCGCTCATAACAGGCTCATTCACTGACGTGATCTTGATCATCTTAAATTAGTCCCAGTGTCTTCCTTTTTTACCCATTCCTTCATTAAGTTAGAGGGCATGGATCAGGCTGCCTAGTTATCAGGGAATGCTGTCTCTGAGAACTGAGGAAGTCAGCATGGCTATATTTTTAGAGAACACGATCAGATCTTTTGGCATGCTGCAGTGCGCCCAGACTCACGCAGATCATCCTGCTGATTGATGGGAAAATTGGAAAAAAAAAAAAAAGTTTGAAGCTCTGTTTCTCTAAATCCCTAAGGAGCATCTATCTTCAACAGTGAAAGAACTATATAAAAAAAATGGTGACATTTGCCTCCCAGGGTTATCCAGACAGACTCTCCTGAGCCAATGTGTATTTTCTTCACTTTCTGTGGCATGCTGTCAAGATCCGGTAGCTACAAAGGCTTATTAAAAACAAAACTTCTAGACAAAAATATAACTATTGCTGGGCATTGGTGTCTGCCACCAATGCAGAGGCCACCGGAGGTTTAGATAGCGCAGGTGTCTATAGGAAGAGAGAAGACATACCTTTCTACTCAATTACCCATATGTATCCCTTAAAGGATATTAAAATGATGTAAAACTTCTCCTCAGCTAATGGAATTCAAATCGTACAAATACAGCATACACATTCAACACCCAGATGCATGCTAGGTTGCCCTCTGCATACTTCACCAGTCCTTGTTTCAGGACCTAGGAGAGTCACTAGAAAATCTCTTAGTTTATCTCCTGATCTCCTCTACATCCTGTCATGTTTATTCTAATAAGTTATCTCCTGACCATTGTGTGTATTCCTAATGTAGATTTACCAGGATTCCACTTTTAAAAATTTTTTAGAATGGCGTAGGTCTTCAACCAACGATGAACCAGTTGTGAACTCCTAGGAGTTCCAACCTCTGGGTAAATAATATTCCGAGTAAGCCGTAGTCCTCTGAATAGCAGCAGTCAGCACTCCCATTGTCAGGCCGCCACCAACGCTCCATACACAGATGGAGTCCTGACATTGGTGTGGTTCGACTCACTAACTATCCACCCTCCTTCCGTCTGTAGTTCCCATACAGAGCTCATACAGAATGCCAGGTTGAACTCGGCTCCAGTGTTGGTGGGGAGGTGGGGATGTAGGAGCATGTTAGTGATGCTTCTCCAGTACCCGGCATCTGTCATTCCAACTAGGAATCTTGACTAGATTTGACTTTATTTGTCACCAGTTAGGCTTTCTCTACTGTGCTACTTTTCTGCTCTTGCATCAAAACCCCATTTTAAAGGAAAGTGCCGTTTTTACTTTTTTTTTTTTTCCCTTAATCACCCTGCTTTGTGTCCTGGTTAAATTCAAGGTCATATTGCACTGTGAAATTCTTAAGTTAATGTCAAGAAGAGATGTCAAAAAGGTGCTATTCTAAAATTAACTGGAACATGTCTAAAAAAAACTGCATATTTTGTCATTGCCTTTCTTTGAATACGCTAAAAAGGCAACTATATCAGATAATTCGGTGGGGGGGGGACTGCTTACTTGGGTCTGAGGTTTGTCTTTGGGTGTTGTTACAGTTTGCTTTCTATCGCTCTGATATTTATGTCACTCGGTGTCTCAGTCACAGTTCATCATGAAGGAAAGTCAGAGCGAACCCTGATGTAGGAGCTAAAGTGAAAGCCATGGAGAAATGCTGCTTATGAATGTACTCATCTTGCTTCCCTGTACAACAAAGGACCACCTGCCCAGGTGTGACGTCACTCACAATGAGCTGCGGCATCTCACGGCAACCATTAATCAAGGAAATGCCCTTACGGTCTCGGCTACAGGCCAGTCCAACAAAGTCATTTTCTCAATTGAAGTTCCGTCTTCCCAGACGACCCTAGTGTCAAACTGACAAGAATCTAACCAGCACAATGGAATTGGTGCCAGAATTGTGGGGTGTCCTTATGACAAGCCTGACTAAGTCGGTTTGGGGAGGATTGTGAGGTGATTGGAGCCTCGGGTTGGAAAAAGCCATTGAGTACTCGGAGTGTAATGGGCTTTCATTACGGGGAGGCCTGAAATTTGAGAGTGTGGAAAGCCACGCAGGCAATGGAAACCCGGGGTGTGATGTTCCATATACAAGCAAGGGCTGTCAGATCTGTGCCTGTGGTATTCTGAACTGAGAAACTGTGGTTTCCGGTCAGTTGGGACTAAATAATCAGTTCTGACTAATAAAAGATCATCACTGAAGTGAAATCGTTACTTTACTGGGGCAATTGATACTGGTTATACGGGGCTGAAGAATCAGCTGTGGTTAATAAGAGACCAACACCACTGAGGCAAATTCTTCTAGGAAGTATTTCCATAGGGTCAACACATATAAGCTGTGTTCCAAAGAGCACCAAGGATGTGTGTGTATGTATGTGTGTGTGTGTGTATATATATGTGTGTGTGTGTGTGTATACATATATGTGAACATATATGCATATATATACATACATATACATATGTATGTGTGTATATACACATATGTGCGTGTGTACACATATGTACATATATATATATACATATGTGTGTGTGTGTGTGTAATGAAGCATCACTTTTCCATGGCTTCTGCTTCAGTTCCTGCCTTGACTTGTTTCCATGATGTACTATAACCTGTAAGTTAAAATAAACTTCTCACCCCCCGCCAAGTTGCTATTGGTCATGGTGCTTGTCATAATAACATGCAAATTAGGATAGAGGACAATGGAAATATTTTTAAACTATGTCACTGTGATAGTTACATAGCTTTATTATTCACTAAAACCAAAACCTGAACGCAGGTCAATTTTATGGCATGCAAGTTATATCTCAGAAGATTTCACAAATGAAGGGCCAGAAATAGGTAGACATCGGGACAGATAAAATAAGATTGTCAATATGCCCACGACATGATGAGGATTGATAGCTAAAGCAACTTGTTATTTTTTCCTCTTATAGACACGTATATGTTTGATTGTTCACAGTATGAGTTTAAAAGGAAAGAAATGGTGTCATTTTACATAATCATGGTTAAGGGACACTAAGTGATTTAACCAATGTGTTCCATTTACATCTTCCTATGTACTTTATCCATTTCAATACGAAGGAGAGAAAACATCATGATCTACGTGCTAGTCTAAACAACAAAAATATCATAGAGATCTAGACACGTTAACATTTATTTGCTCACTAATATGTACTCTGTACACTGATATTAAGGATAGTTGAGTAACTCTTTTCTTCTCTCATTGTTAGTATCTTTGTAATGAGAGGGCGGGACTTCCTGTTCCTGTCTGACCCCTTGTCTTCTCCGTCCACCTACTTCAGTGATCTGCTCACAGGCTATTCTTCAGTGTGGTGCCAACTTGCCCTCTTGTGGATTTAAGTTGGGAACAGGTAAGCATGAAAGCGTCTGTCAGCTTTTAAGGTTATACTGGTGCTGCCCCTGGACCCGAATAAAAGAGCTAGAATCCATAATATGAGGGTAAAACAGCCACAGATGAGTTCATGAACAATCCCTGTTTCCAAACTTACTCTATTCAAATTCTGACATACTGACAAGATAAAAACTTCTGTGTTTTGACACAGGGTCTCTCTCATGTAGCCCAAGGTGACACCCAACTCTCTGTGTAGCTGAGGCTGACGTTGAGCTCCCGATTCTCCTGCCTTCCCCTCCTAAGTGCTGAGAGTATAGACATGTGTCCTCATGCTCGAAATACAAATGTATCCCAATTTTGAAAATGCTTGTCTTAATAGTGATTTGATCTAATTCAGCCAGAATCTGCTTTGTTCATGATGCCGTTGTATACATTTACCAAAGGCCCACCTGTATCTGCTGTGGTTTGATTTCTTAGCGACTGCCACAATTCCATGTCATATTTACATTATAATATTCATTTATTTTAAATTTTGTCATCAAATGGTTTGCAGTATCATTAGGCTGCCCTATGTATTTCTTAATGTTTTCATAAATAAAAAATTACGTTTTCAACTTGCTTTTCTGGCCAGAACCTTAGCTAACTTGTAGTGGCTCCGTTCTATATTTAGGCTGGGTGTATTAGTCTTCCATATCCCGATCTGTAAGACAAAGAAAAGAGCACTTAGATAGAATCAAGGTTTGTAGATATTCTGCTCAATAATTATAATTTCCTGTGGTTCTTCCTTCTCCTATATTTCTACAGGCAGGTTTGGCCAGCAGTATTTTATTAACAGTTTCCCCCATGTATATTCCTGTGCAATTTCATCAGTAAGTGGCTTCTCAAAAGAAATGGAATATTGTCCTTTGTCTCCTTTTCATTCAAAAATATATGCCTGTTTCTGCTTCTGAGCCATCTGTGAATAGAATAAACACACAGGGTAAAGGTTGGGAATGAACTGGTAATAGGCACATTGAATTTCATTATCATGACTCATTTCTCAAGTTGGCTGTCACATTATTGCCCTGACTATGAAAGATCTTTGCATTTCAGGGTCTTCGGTGAGACTTATGTATCTTCTTTAGTTACATTGGCAGGTATAGATCTTCAGTCAAACATTCAGTTCTCATCTCGTCCCGCACCGTGTGCTGCTTAAGTTGTCGATCACGGTTGTGTGTTTGGACATTCAGGTGTGGCACCGACATGGTAGAATCTGCATGGCTTCCCTGTCTGGGGCCTTGTTGCCTTCAAGCACTCACAATATTTCAAATGGATCTTATTTCTTCTATTAAAACTTGGAATTGTACTTGTTATGAAAGTCCATTGTTACTGAGTAGCCTGTGTGTCTCTTCTTTTTAGTAGTTTGAAGTTGGCTTTAAAAGGAAGAGGGTAGAAATGGCTTTAATTTTTCATTTTTATCTGGAAGTCTCCAGATTGCTTCTTACATGAGTCATGTAAGAAAAAGATAGTTGCTTGGGAACAATTTAATTACACACTATATATAAACTAGTAACTGAATTTTCTTTGAAGTAAGTTAAACAATATAATTAATTGAAAGTAAAACATACCAATTTCCGTTTAGCTCTGATAGCTTAAGCCTTTTTAGACAGAATGAAGAATATTTAGCTTCAGAAAACAAAGTCTTCTCAGTGTAGCTGTCCTGATTCACCATTTCTCAGTCCAGTTTTTACTGAATCTTGATTTTCATCCCGTGTTCATAGAATGCAGAGATTCTGCACTTTCAGTAAGTCAGTGTATCATCCAGGGGTCAAAAATCAAATATGGGCACTGGCAGGATACATCAGTGCATAAGCATGCTTGATCTGTAAGCATGAGGTCCTGAGTTCAAATCCCCAGCACACAAGCAAAGAAAAAAAAATGAGCATGACTGTCCATGACTGTAACCTCAGCATTTGGGAACAGGGAGACATGAATCCAAGAGCCCACTGGCTAGCCAGCCAGCTGAAGTGGATTGCTTTCAGTTCAGTAGAAGAACATATATCGAGGTAATACAGCAAAGAATAGAAAGATGACCAGAATACTGGCCTCTACACACACACACACACACACACACACACACACACACACACACACACAGTCAAATGTAGATAACAAGCAGCAGACAGTAAATACAAGTATGTAATGAAGGAAGCTGAGGGATAAGAGGGGCTCACTGTGATAAACTGAAGCTAGCACCCCACAGATAAATAACACAACTGTAGTCAGTTCCTTTGTCACTGGTGGGTAAGGAATTAGGCACCTGGCTGCCAGATTGCTATTGTCTTTCAGTAAGTGCAAAAAGCAGATGTGAATCCTGCCAGTTATAAAATGTGATGAATGTATTTTTAAAACATGTAAAAATTAAAATGTCTGTGAACCAAATATGTTTGGCCTGAGAGACACTTGTGTCCTCCTCTCTGACAGCCATTGTCATTTCTGCCAGGACTTTGGCACTTCTGTAAATAGTTAAAATATATTTTTTCGTGCTATTGTCCCTTGTGTGCACCTGGCTTAGGCTCAGAGCCTAAACACCCAATTCTTCATGTCCCATCTTTGCTTCTGCAGATGGGTTCATTCTGGCTGCCCATAACATTTTGTGATATCAATAACTTCTACCTTGAAGTACTCAAACATCTTGACTTGTGTACACTCTGGAGACCTTTCTGGTCTCCAGACCTAGATACTGCTTGTATAGTTACTTAAAATTTAAAGACTATTGTCTTTCATGTGTTTGGGTGTTTTGCCTGCCTATATGTCTGTGCATCATGTGCATGCTAATGCCTGTCAAGGCCAGAAGGCATCAGATCCCCTGGAAATGGAGTTATAGGCAGCTGTCAGCCACTGCGTGGGTACTGACAATGGGATCATTTCTCCAGCCTCGCTGTTCTAGTTACTTTTGATATTGCTGTGACAAACACCTTTTAAAAGCAACTTAAAGGGGAAAGATTGACTTAGGCTTGTGCTTTAAGGCAATATACAATCCACTGTGGTAGAAAGGCACGCAGTGGGAGATGGAAGCAACTTGTCACACCGTGTACTCATTAGGAAACAAAAATGAATGTGATGTAGATGTAGACGCGTAGCACACTTTCTTCTTTTCCTTTTAGTTCAATCTGGGACACAGCACATGGGATAAGAACATCCACATTCCGGGTGGATCTGCCCTCCCCATTTAAACTCTATTTGGAAACACCATTCCAGGCAAGTATATAAATGTGTCTAGCAGATCATTTCAGATATAATCAAGTGGACAATGAACACTAACCACAGCTTCACTCTTTGGTTAATTCGTGGATACTTCCAGTGTTCCTACGACCATGTGCTAGCACAATTTAAAAAAAAAAAAAATTCATGAGCCAGGCGGTGGTTTCACAGGCCTTTAATTCCAGCACTCAGGAAGCAGAGGCAGGTGGATCTCTGCAAGGTCAAGCCCAGCTTGGTCTACAGAGTGAGTTCCAGAACAGCCAGAGTTACAACAGAGAAACCCTATTTCAAAAAAAGCAAAAAAAAATTTCAGGTGAAATTTTACCCTTCCTCACTCTGGTTTTAAAGACAAGAGTTAGTTATGTTCACCAGGTAACATTTTACACATGATCTAACTGGTTTCCTTGATATAGTGATACAGTTAATATACACACAACATCAGATGGGCGGTAACAAATCCTTCTCATCAATCTTGGAGTTTAAAAAAAAAAAACTACTTCCTTTCAAAAAAATCTAAATAGACACTTGACTTTTTAATTCAAATTCAGAACACTCCCCAGCAGTTAATCTGTAATGTTTACTCTGTATGTTACGACGCATGTCATTTGCCTTGTTACGTAACTGCAGTTTTATTGGTTCACGTCTTCTCAGTAATACTGATTTTTGTATGTTTAGCTTTGTGAATCACATTAAAATAGTACAGGATACTGAGAAAGCAATAGCAAGGATGTAAAGTTATAACCCTACTTAGAGAATAATACTTCAAGCTGAGGATTATGTGAAGGTTTGAATGTTTCACTGTGTGGGTGTACTCTGTTGTTCAACTGTTTGTCTAATCACTAACATTTTAAACAGAAGATGTGGAATAAGACAGGCAGGCTTTGTGTTTTTTTATTGAAAATCTAGAGATCAAGTGAACAGGTAAAGGTCTAGGGAGAAGGTACACCAGGAAGCAACATGGAAGCTCCTTGTGTATATATCATGATTCCTAAGTTCTGAGGATCACTTTAGCAGATTAATATCAAACATGAGAAGGGAGCCATGAGAAATCTGAATTCATAGCTGTTCAGCCAAAATGAATTAGGACATCTCACAACACTGAGCAACAGTGGAATCTCACATTAACTTTAGGTAGATGGAGTCAGAACTGAATTGACTAGACAATGCTAAGCGACTGTTTGCAATCTTGGCAGCTTCCTCTAAGCTGGTGTGGCTGCTGCTTTTTGGTGTGGCTGTGGCTTCTCCCCACCCCTCCACCTGCTCAGTAGTCTGAAGCCTTTAAATCACGTTGACTTTTTATAGAGCTTAATCTATATCCAGCTCCTTCCATGAGCTTCCCACTGCCTCTCAGAAAGCAGTCAGCAGGGCTTAAGATTCCAGCACTTCAATCTAAGCTCCTAGCTGGTGATTCCAATGGAAACTACTGTAGAGGGCAAGAGCTGTGTGAACACCCTCAATGCTGGGGCACTGCCTTCCCCTACATGTTCAAGTACAAAAGTTTGCCTTCAGCAGTTTAAAAAGAAACACTCTGCCCTTTCAGATAATATGTTGAAAGAACATTTTAAGAAAAATTTACATTTTAAAAAATTAAACGCTGACAATTTGTGCAGCAAAAGATCACAAATGTCTAATTTTCACTAAATTGTTGCCATTAATTACCATTTACTCTGAAGAACACATGGGTATGTTTAATGACATAAAACAGAACACACAGTTCGGCTAAAGAAACAGTGTCTTGGCTTCAATTACTATTTTTGTTTTGATCAGATATGAAAAGTGACAATTTAATGCGTGGACCTACCAAAGTTGCAGGTACACATTGTGGTACAGAGCCAGGCATTTTCTTCCAAACAAATGCAAATGAGTCTTTTCTAAATCAACCCTACCCATTTTTCTCCTCTAAGTTTTCTGTTGTTACAATGTTGGTTTCAGTCACAGAAATGCATGAATCGTTAAATGGTATTTGTCTTATGTCAGTCAAGACATGTTTCATACAGTTGATTCATGAAGGTTGATCTAACAGTAGTTGTAAGCTTATTCTTTTAAAGATTGAATGAATATTAACTTATATATAATATATATATATATACATACATGTATGTATATACATATACACACATATATACTTATGTATATGAATATATAACTATCAATAGAAAAACATTGGAATTATTTTAATGTCTACAAGAGATAAATAAAATAAAATAAAATCATCATCTATGAATACTAATGCAGTGATCAAGGCATCATCAACCTGTAATCTGACAACTGGTTTGCACATCAGTTCACCACAGCGAAAAGCTATTTGGGACTTCAGCAAAACTCAGTCCCCACTGTTGATACGATCTACTTGAGCTGCTGTTCATTTGTCTGCTCATCTATCTATCTGTCTATTCATCCATCTATACATACATACAAACATACATACATACATACATACATACATACATACCTGATATTTCACCTCAGATTGGCTCTGTATGCCTCCATAGTTCCAAAGAAGATTCATTAATATCTAACCCATGCACCAACTCTCTTGGCATGTGTCTTAGCTCTCTGATTCTGTTAGGCCTTCTCGAAGTCCTGGAACTTTGTTGTAGGCTCTTTGAGCCTCTTTCAGCCATTCTGTAATCTACATACATATCTATTTAATTACTATGTAACATGTGATCTAAGCACTAATATTAATAATTAAGATGACAATAGTGTGGATGGAACTAGAAAAATACCATTCCGAGTGAGGTAGCCTGGTCTCAGAAAGACGAACTCGGCATGTACTCACTTCTATGTGGATATTGACTGTTAAGCAAAGGACAAAGGTGCTGCCACCCACAGACCCAGAGAGACCGAGCAGAAGGAGGGCTCAGCGTGACACGGGGATCTCCCTGGTGGTGCAGGTGGGCTGGGGGAGGAGAAGAATGGGAAGAGAAGAGACCAGGTATGGGGAGAGGAATGGAAGGAAAGAATATATGGAGAGAAAACCTGACTGGAGGACATTAAGGGGGACCTGGAGACCAAAGGCAGTGGAAGCTCACTAGAGTCCACGATGGAGACCTTGGAGAGGACCTCTAGCAATGGGAGACGAGGAACCTGAATAGGCCGTCTTGTGTAATCCCAGGGGAGGAACTGGGATGCCACCCCAGCCACAAAACCTTTGACATATAACCCATCCTTTCTATAGGACCCACTGGGACAATGGAAGGGCAGAACCCATGGCAAAGGAAAGAACCTATGGCTGATTCTGCAGGGTAGGCCAGGAACTAAAGGCTGGATACCAGGAGATGATTTCTAATACTATCCTGTTCTACTCATAGGTCAGTATCTAGCCCAGTCTCCATCAATGAGGCTTCTGCCAGCAGCTGATGGGAACAGATGCTGAGGCCTAGAGCCAAATATCATGCAGAACTCCAGAAAACTCACAGAAGAGGAGGAGGAGGCATTTCAGGGACTAGAAGGGGCAGGGACATTAGGAGAACAAGCCCCACAGAGTCAATGGCCAGCACTCTTGGGGTTGCTCAGAGCCTGAAGCGGCAGACAAAGAACCTGCAGGGTCTCCTAGATATGTCAAATGTTTGTCTAGCCTGGTGTTCTTGCAGAGAGTCTGCAGGCTATGTGGGGGTATGTGGGGGTGTTCTGATGCTTTAGACTGCCCTTGGCACCCATTTCCTCCATCTGGGTTGTCTGGTCCACCCTCAATGTGGGAACTAGTGCCTTGTCCCATTTGTTGTGCCTTGTTTGAGCAGTAACTCCAGGAGGAGTGCTCTCTTCTATGAGATGAGCTGGGGGCGGGGAGTATATAATAGGAGACAGAAGATGGGGTTAGTCGGGAGGAATGGAGGGAGGGTAGGAGGGGTGTTGATATGTATTATACGGAAGAAGAAAAATAAAAAGGAGAATAACTCCCCCAAAAAGATGACAATAGTAGAACCACGTGTGATTTTCAAGGGCTCGGTTATCAAACTGCAGCCAATGAAACTGACCTGGCTTATGAATTTATTGTTATTCAAGGAACTCTTACATTGTGGAATGACGCAAACCTCTTTGTTTCTGACAGAACATGTGCAAAGAAATAACACTGGAACTTAAATCACCAAGGGGAAACATGATGGATGGGTAGATGATATGTGAGATTTCCTTTCTAGTAGCTCAGGTGGCAGACTGCTCTTAATCTGTTTCATTTGTTTCTCTTTGCACCTTAGAGGCAGCAGCTGCTCTACTCAAGAATTCTCAGTCTAATGGCGATTTGATTTCCTGGTCCACACTCAAAAGCCATCTCTACTAGCTATCATTGTCTTCCACAAACATGGATAGCTAAGTTAATCAATACTGTGAAAGAGCATTATCTGTTGCTATAACACACAGTTGTCAACTACTGTGCAAGCCTCTTGATAAGAGCTTTCCTTTGCAAAATTGCTGTGCTACTAATGAAATGATTCTGAACATAGCCTATAGTTGGGAATAACCGAATGATAGCAGTAAATAGTCAACAGAATTTAATCACCAGATCCTTGTCACATTGGCACAGATGAGTTTGACTTTCTAAATGTCCAAACCCGATGAAGAACTTGGACTTCACATAGTCTGTTGTGAGAAACATTGTGATAGGGCAAGACAGTGCAGCGATTCCTCTATCCCGTATTCTTGTCAAGGTCATTTCAGATTTAACTAGAATTTGACCTCCTGGAAGGAGAATTCCTTGTCAATCATTAAACTCTATTCTAGGAATCGGAGGTCAAGATGCCCCCAGCTGGCTTATCTTGGCTTCTGTTAAACTGCCTGCTTGTGCAAACCTCCCCTCTGCAGCTAACTGCTTATCTTAGCTTCTGTTAAACTGCTTGCCTATGCAAAACTTCCCCTGTACCTGCAAAGCAAGATACCAGGACATGGTTTTTGCCTTTTAAAGCACCTTACTTACTCTAAATGCTCAATACCACACTTGGGTCTCAAATACCTGAGTGTAGTCCCAGCCTACTGGAATAAAGACCTGACTGTAAGCTGTATCTGAGTTGTCATCTCTGGTGAGTTCCCTGTAACAACAACCATCTGGGTTTCTCCTCCTTGATAACAAATGCTGACATGTATGTCAGAGTTGATCTCAAAGCTTGTTCCTTTAGATATCCCTTGAGAGACTTTGTGAGAGAAAATAAGAAATGAGAAGGACGATGAAAGGGAAAGAGGGGAGAGCTCTTCTCACCTACTCCCCTGTAGGCACCTATGCTTACTTACCAGGTCAAGAAATTAACAGGCTAGTGTTGGAGGGTCCACAGCAAGATAAAAGTTGAGGTATTGTTTTTTATTGAGAGCAATCAGACTTTTTATACTTTTATCAGAAACAATAGAATGGCGATTGCCAGGATCAATACAGTGATGGTTGCCAGAATACAATAATGTTTGCAAGCTACACAGGGTATACAAATTAATGTCTAAGATCAATTGACCTGCTTCCTTGACTGCTAAGGGAACATAGAGAAAATACAAAGCAGCCTGAATGCTTCGCTGCCTGAGGGAGTGCCTCAGTTTCCCAGCAAGTGAAAGGCACAAAGTGCCCCGTGAGTCATGGACCCTAACCTGAAAAACATATGAGGCAGGACTCTCAAGGCTGATAGACCAGGCAACCCCATGGTTCCCTGCATCCCCCTACCCCAAACTCCCTCCAGCTCATGGGCTTCCCTCCCAACAGCTACTCATTCTCTTTATAACCCTACTATTTTGGCTATGCTTGATCTCCACCCCCCACTCACCCCCACCCCTGCTCATGCTTCTCTCATGGCCTGGTCTAGTGTACTGGTTATGTTCAGCCTACTTTTTATCTCTGCTCTGGACTCTTCCATATGCCTCTGGCTATTCTCTCTCCTCCTGTCTACAATAAAAACCTTCCCCTCCCCCATATCATGGATCAATCATGTCATCAGTTTATACAAAGATCTGCCAGAAGAATGTCCTCTAGAGAGATGAAATTATGGTATGGTTTCATTCTTACAAGTTTAGTTATTTCACATTAAAATATACAGATGATTCAAGACATTTTCATTTGTGAGGTATCATCACCCAGAGATTGGAGCACAGCCCCAAACTACACCTGCAGCTGCCTGAGTTATTTTCAGAGACCTCTACCGAGGCAAAACCAGGACTTGTGGCTTTCACAAAGAAATGCTTTTAGAGCAAATCAAATATGAAGCAAAGCTGTACTTATTAAGAATAAGAGAAAAGGTACTTCAAGAGAGGGTAAAGCACACCATAAAGGACAAGTATTGGATTTTTCTAACAGAAAGTTGAATTAGATATTTGTCAAAGGGTATGCATGACATGCTTCTGCTCTCAAGTTGTCTCTAAAGGTTGCTAAGAAACCGACCCTTTCTTTCTAATGTTGCCTAAAGAGTGTGATTCGCAACTAGGTTAACCGTTGAAGAATTTTATCCAGAAAATAAAGATATAAGGTGGATTTATAAGAGATACTGTTTAGATTTAGGGAAAAGAAGAGAATGCCAAGAATATGCAAAGTTATAATGTAGAAGAAACTCAAAGTAATACAATTGATTCATAAAGGCATTATTATTAGATTTGCTTAGGAGATATTAAGTCACACAAACAGACTTTAGTTTTAGTAGCATTGTCTCTCAAATACAGCAAAGGGAAGTAATATGCTAGCCAGACATATTAGAGACAAGTGAAATTTAGGATTCTAGGGTGCAAATGTTTGCTTACCAGGATTGGCCAGCCATTAGGCTCTATTCTCATAACAAAGGAGAAAGAAAACATTGACTAGCAACCAGCCATTTGGCCCCATTCCCATACCTTAAGCCTACCGCTATAGGCACATCTCTATAGGCACACCTCTATAGGCATACCTCTAATAGGCAGCTCAAGACCAGTAGAGTCACAACCATCATCAAATTCTGTTCTGCTATTAAGTCCTGTGTGTTCTTATCAGGAAAACCCTAAGTCTTCCAGGTGAGCAAGATGACCCTGAGTAACAACTACTCATGAAAGAACAGCACTGGTGTACTTAAAATAATTCAGGCAGTTTACAATATCTTTGATGTATCAATCTCCTATCCACCTAAGCAGCCAGACTGGCAATCCCCTGTCTCTGTTTAAATTCTTCAACCTGGAGCTGTGACTTGAAAGAGATTTAGGGATGACTATATCTGTAGAATGCATAAAGTGTGTGTGAGCTAAGAATACCCTCTGACCAAGGCTTGCTCTTCCTCTAGCCATGAGCCAGGTAAGCATTAACAAAGAGCTTTTCCTTCATACCTAAGCATGCAGAGTGATTTTTCACTATTACAGCTATACATTATTCTAGCTCTAAGTAAGCATAGCTAACTACTGTCCTTGATGCCCTTGATCATGGTGTCTTTGGGAATGTAATATCTGGCCCTACATGGGAACATTTTATTTATTGTCATTGACAAGATGGCTTTTTAAAAATGCATACTGCCTAGGGGAGGGGCGTTAGTACCTTACTAGTGAGTCTGAAGTCCTCGGCCTTTCTCTGCAGTAAGAGAAAATTGAATCGCAACAACAGAGCCTCCATTCCCTCCCAGTCTTTTCTCCCTAAGTCCTCATAATTCCCTGTCTTTCTATCCTGACTCAGTTTCAAATGATTTAAGTACTCGTACGGGTAGGAAAGTACTCAAGATAAAGTAATTTATTTTATTTATAAATGTGCTTTATTAGACCTGCAAGAATTGATCTGATATCTTTAATAATGCAATTGTTTTATGAATTTTTATCATTAGCGTGTACATCACCTACGTGATACATGTATGAGGTTGTGAATGCCACGGCATGTGTGCGGAGAGCAGAGCACAGCTTTGTGACGTTGGTTCTCTTCTACTTTTATATGCTGAGATAACTGGATAGCCCTAGTTCCTAAATTCTGCAAGTCTCTAACTCTCAGAGCTAGAATCAGAAAGAAACTTTCTTTACATAAGCATTATGGAGAACTCACTGGCGGTGACCATTCATACACAGTTTAAAGCCAGTTGAAATTCTTTATTCCAGCTGGCTGGAACTACACTCAGGTATTCAGACCTAAGTATAGCCCTGAGCATTTAGACCAAGAGGCTTTTAAAGCCAGAAACCACACCTTGTTATCTTACTCAGCAGCTACAGGGTATGTAGTAGGGGGAGGGGGGTTTGCACAAGCAAGCAGTTAAACAGAAGCATAGACAAATTAGCTTGGGTATCTTGATGCCAGGTTCCTAGAACACAGCTGGGTAATTTCCTGTGGGATTCTCTATCAAGGAGATCAAATTCTAGTTAAACCTGAAGTGGTTTCAGCAAGAACACAAGTTGGAAGAAACTTTACCTGTGCTGCCCTGTCACAAAGAACTGATTCGACCCTCTGAAATTGTGCAAATTAATTAGAATTGTACTCATCTCACTTTCATGGTATAAAGATATGTCTTAGAGGGTAAAAATGAACTAAATACAGAACTTTAAAAGCCCAGTCATAGAAAGTAGCTGCTTCCAGATTTCATCATCATACAATTTGTTCAGCTTTCCAAGTGTAAATAGCACATATACTGTTGATACTAGAAGTTAGATAGATTCCCTGGTAGGCTGACAGATAGAGAGGGAGCAATAGCTAGGTAACAAAAGTAGTGAATTTCCAAGATGTTCTTCTTCCCCTTCCTGACCTGAGGCAAAATCTTGGACATTCAATGCAAAGATCTTGTAGGCATTTTTTTGTTCCCCCACCAGAGGCCCTCCTGCTGTTGGATTAGCTCAACAAATTCAAGGCATGGTCAGGACATGTTACACAAAAGTTCCCAAAAGCTGTATGGCAGTCAGTGGTTCTATCTCTCTTCAAACTGATCCACCCTAAATTAGGGAGTGTCTTAGTTAGGGCTCGATCGCTGTGAAGAGACACCATGACAACAGCAACTCTTATAAATGAAATATTTAAGTGGGGCAGGTTTACAGGTTTAGTCCATCATCATGGCAGGAATCAAGACAGAGCCCAGGCAGACACGGTGCTGGAGAAGGAGTCAGGAGTTCTACATCTGGGTTGTCAGGCAGCACCAAAAGAGAAACAGCTTGATTGGTCTGGCTTCAGCTTCTGAAACCTCACCCCAGTGACACACTTCCTCCAACAAGGCCACACTTCCTAATAGTGCCACTCCTTATGAGCCAATGGGTGGGGCCATTTTCATTCAAACCACCACAGGGAGGAAGATTCTTCAGAGACTTTTAAAAACCCTAGCTCCAAGAAGGATTTTTGCTGTCTGAGTCCTCCGTCTGCTTTGCAGACGGTGTTCTCTCTGTTTGTCTGCTGCATGCATGCCTTTTTTCATTCTCTATAAACGATCTTGTCTGCTCCTGGTTGCTGTGTTTGAAATTTCTTCTCTACTGCCTGTCAAGCTCAAGATTTTTCCTGCTTTTTAATTTTTTTTAACTGGCAGAGAAAACAAACCCAATCAAGACAACTAGACTGTATCACAATTATTTAATATTTTTATATCTATAGGTCACTTTTACAGTATAGTTAACATAAATTAACTTAATTCCAAATTTTATATTTGTCTTAAGCACTGGTTTCACTGATATCTTAGATCTAATGTACTTAAGCTTTTTCTAACATTGTTTTGAATGTAAGTGTATATTTTAAAGTATATATGATTGCCCGTGAATAGGCTACGATGACCTTACTGAACAGTGTACAACATTTTGCATTGACTTAAGGAAAAGGTAAAATTCTTCCTCGGTGAACAAAAATCACATTAACGGGGACTTTTTAATGCTTTTCAGTCTTCATTATTTCTTTCTTATTTCAAGTGAGTATGGGACACAGAAAGGTGTAGTTCTAAGTATCAGACCCTCAAAATCAAGGAATAAATGTAGAAATAGCATGAAAAGCATTAATTTATTTCAATAAGCTTACAAATTAGAATATATAGGCAAAACAATTTAGAATAGTGAATGACTTCAACATGTAACAATCCTCACATAGATGACCAAATACTTCTATTAACTGGTAAAATATGAAGAAAGAATATATAATTTTTCCAAGAAATGAGTCAAGTCTTAAAACCTCTTATTTAATTCATGAGATTATTATGGATCTGAGGTTATTCAGAGAGTCACCAGTTTGACCATGAATACAATTAACAAAAAACAGAGGCTTTATTCAGACTGGCTCCAAGACTGCACCCAGAAGTTGGGAGTCTCGAGATACAGTCCCAAGCCACATTGATCAGGAGTTTATAAAGGCGAAAACCACAAGGTTATGTGCAAGCATACATCCTGCCAATATGCAATCAGGGGGCTCAGCTTAGCAAACAGATGCCTTGCCGATGTCTGGGGTTATCTTGTGTAAGCAAGCTTATTTACAGAAGTGGAACACTTGGTTAGCATTGTTATCTTACATGAACAACAGTTAAAATTTTACAAGACTAGGCAATTCTAGAGAAATCCCCAGGAATTCCAGGAAGTCATCTGTCCTAAGGAAGCTGGTTGACAGGCCTGTTCTCAAGGGTATAGCTTTTACAAGCTAGACACATTTATTTGCTCAATAGATCTTTCTTAAGCTCAGCAACTTATAGGAATTTATGGCTGGTCCAGAGACCAGTTTTACCCAAGATAGTTTCCACACTTAAAATATTCAGTAGCCTACTCAAGATAAATTATTTAGCTTTTATTTTGTGTGGACTAAATTGGTGAAAGACTTTTAAATGTTTTCTTTCTGTGGTCTCTGATGGCTGAGATAGTTTCTTTTTGCAATTTCCTCTACATAAGAGCCCGCCGTGTTTGTATTAAGGCATTCTAAGTTTTAAGAACTGAATATTATGCCAACTAGACCAGATGGAAAAAAATAGTGTACATAGATAGTATCTAATTATGATGGTAGATCTTCATTGTCAGTTTGACTTGACTTAGAAAAGCCTAGGAAGCATTCTGCTTTGTGTGTCTGTGAAAACATTTTTAGAGAAGTTTAACAGAAGAGAAAGCCCACCCTGGAAGTGAGCAGCACCATACCATATGCTAGAGTCCAGAGAGCAAAGATGGAGAAAGTGACTTGGTAACAGCCTTGGGTCCTGAGGAACTGAGTCACGCTGTATCGGGCAATAGCCCCTAGGCAGAAAGGATGTTTTAGCCCCAGCCGGACTATTCTGTTCCACCTGCAGAAACAGTATGCCCAGGTATGGCAGAACTTTATTTCCAGCTATGTTTAAAATGGTTCCTTTGTGCATTGTTGGGTAAAGGGCTGCCTAGGCGTTGGTGTTTTGTATTGTCTGCAGGTGTTGGCTTTATGTGGGGGATGTTTGATTGCTCATGATCTGCACCTGTTATCAATAGAGCATCTGAGGAGATGTTCCAATAAAGCAGTCTCAGCCTGTTGATATCATGACCGTCTGCCTCTCTGCCTCATTTTTTTAAAGCCAGAGCCCAGAGTGCATCTTTCTTCACTTCTTGACCGTGCATACAACATGATCTGTCACTTCCTGTTTGTGACGATGGATTCCGTCACTTTTAATCATAAGCCAAAATACGTTGTTTTCCTTAAATTGCTTCTGCCTTGCATTTTGTCACAACAATGAAAAAAACCTGACAGAGCATTGGTTCTGAAAAGCCCAGCGCCCCTAGTGGTAAAGGCACTAACCTCTCCATTTCATGTAAGTATTCATTATAGTACTCACTATCCCATAAACCTCTCTATTTTCCCAGAAATCCTTGTTGCCAAACCAGTGCCTGGGTTCTGACCAATCAGAGAGCTTCCCTCCTCCCTTTTACAATGTCTAACCAGAAGCTCCTGGGGTCTTTTCCTCCTATTCTGGCTTGCAGGATACATGAGAGATGACCCCAGTGCATTGGATAATAAAGCCTCATGTTTTTGGTGTCTCTCGGTTCCTTGGGGTTGCCTCTCGGACCGGGTGGGCGCTAGCCACGCAGGTCCTTTCAGTTCTAAGGAGGCAATCAGGTGCTGCGGTAAAGTGGACCACGTGTTTGCAGGGCTTTGGAACTGGTTGTAATCAGAACGTGGAAGAGGCGCTCTGGGCTAGGGAAGCCCTAGAGTCTGTAAGCAGAGCTTAGCAAGCCACTGGGATGGGATTCGGGACAGAACACTGAGAGTATCGTGAACAGTCGGGGCAGCAGGAGGCTCTTTCAGAACTAGTCTAGAAGTCTTTTGTGTTTGTTATGGCAAAGGAATTGGATACGGTCTGTATTGTCTAGGAAATGTGAGCGAGGCGGGGTGTAAAGGTAATGGGCTGAACTGTTTAGAAGAGCAAATTCCACGATAGCATATGATGCAGGCACAGCAAACTTTCGCCTCCTATCCTTTCTACTGTACTTTCAAGTCAATGTTAGCTTTTCGTCCTTTGTGTGTGTGTTCAGTTATAACACACGAGAGAGAATACGAGGTTTTTTGCTGGGCCTTGCTTACTAAACGTATTGGTTTCCTTTGCGTTCATTTTGCTGCACGTGGCTGCATTTTATTCTTTTTTGTTTGAATACACGACGTTTGTTTTGGGAGTGTTTTGGATTTTCCTTCAGAACTAACACCAGTGTCTTAGTCGACATTCTCTTGCTGTGAAGAGACACTACAACCAAGGCACTATTATAAAAGAAAGCATTTGATTGGGGGCTTGCTTACAGTGTTGGAGGCTAGTCTGTTACCATCATGGCAGAGAGTACGGCATGGCAGGGCCCAGGCAAACATACTGCTGGAGAAGCTGCTGAAAGCCGCATCCTAATCCTCAAAGCAGAAAATGCTTTTTCAGGATGCCTGTTGTGAGGTTTTGCAATCTTTCTTTAAAGTCTTTTGTCTTAAATAATGTTGTTTAGCTTAATATACATTTAAGGTAATACTCTAAAAAGTGCTCTTTTTGCTAGTAAATCCTATAGTTACATGAATGGTTGGACGCAAAATAAATCAGCAGTAAATCTATTCTGTTTTCTTCTACATTTCTTAATGCCCCATTTTCCTCATTAATGCGTCTTAGATCGCCGTCTCCTATAGGGCGAACAGTTGAGCTGTAATTTATGCCATTATCTCGGAGTGGCGAAATTGATTAGCAAGAGCTGTCCCATCAAACGGCAAATCCAATTCAGTAAGTAACTAAGTAACCAGAGTGCTCAAGGAGGTACTTGTAGGTACCCATTTTATGGACAAGACAACATAACCATTTCAAATACCATGGCCTAAAAGATGTCGGTATGCTTTTTCTGTTGCTTTTTAGCAAAAAACTGAACGTCTTAAAAGAACACACACTTATTTTCTTAGCTTTAAGTCTCAGTTTGGTACAGCTGGTGCCAGCCTCCCAAAGCTAAGGTCAAGGTGACAGATGAGCAACATCGTCCTTTATTTGTTCTAGCATGTCGGTGGCAGGCATGACCACTTCTCTGAAGTCGGAAGCCCTCATTTATTTCCCGGATGCTTGCTGGCACTGGATGCTCCCTGCTGAAGGAGGCTGCCTCCTATCCTCACCGTGTGAAACTCTCAAAGCATGGCAGGTTACTTTATCATTAGTGGACAGCCTCCAAATCGCTCCCAATTTGACACAGATGTGAGTACTTCCTCGGAGGCATAATTACTATGCGCGTTAAAGGGAACGAGATCATACAGACTGTGAGCACATTTTAAAAACAGTAAAGATTTTTGCTTGGTTTCTCTTGCTTGACACAATGTGGATATTTCATTAAGTGTTTTTATGTGTCGGCAGTTGGTTCTTTCCCTTGCTTCATGTTGCTAGGTAGTGTGCTATTACATGGCCATACTGTGATTTTTCGCCCATTTTCCTGTCCGAGCATATGATCTATTAATTGCTCTTCATTTCACTGAGGTAAATACTAGGAGTGGAATTGCTGCCTAGGCTGGGCTTGGATACAGCCCACTAAATTCTCCTTACAATGAGCATTCTAAAGAGGATTATGATTACCAGGGGTGAGGACACACTGGCTTCCATCTTCTTCCCTTTCCTACTTCTCCAGAACATTTTATTGCATGTATTTTTATTATAACCACCACTGAAGGAAACTATAATAGCCCTGGTTAAAATGGAGACATTGTGATATTTCTATATAAGTCAACTAAAAACCAAAGCATCCGAAAACGTTTCCATTCCAGCCCTGAGAGCTATAGTCCAGCAACAGGAAACCGCTCACCCCTAATCTCCTGAATGCACAGTGGGAGGCATGGGGTCACATGGCTTCCTGCTGTGTCTTCAGGGCACTGAGATCCACAAAGAACCCTAGAGAGCTCCACTCTGACTTCCTGGTAGAGATGATCTCCAAAGTGGAATAGAGAGTGCTTAAAGAGGCAATGGAGACCTTAAACCTGCATGAGGCACCCCCACGACCAACTGATGGCTATAGGCACAAGGAGATGTTTGTCAGGAAGATATCACATGTATCGATTGAGGTGGACATGCTGGAAGCTACTCTGCCATTCCCAGTGTCTAGCTATCTTCTCCCTATCAAACGTCACATCCCAACATGCTCCTGAGTACCCATGAGCCCAAAGTATAACTGTGCTAGTGGTCATGTTCTTGTAGTTGTGACTATGTGTCCCTTTGTTGTGATATGGCTTGTTAACTAGTTATGCAACAGTGACACCCTGCCTTCCACCTAGACTCAATGATACACCGGGTACAGTGTTCTTGGGATCCAGTGTGTGTGTGTGTGTGTGTGTGTGTGTGTGTGTGAGAGAGAGAGAGAGAAGAGAGAGAGAGAGATGTTAAAGGTTAAAAACAAAGAAAGCAAAGCAAGAGCAAAAAAAACAGACAAACAAATCCTTAAACATAATTAATTAGTGTCCTAATACCAGGAAATCAAATCAATGGCTTTTAGCTGCACATTTTTCTTTTAAAATAAAATAAGACTCCTCAATCTGTGCAGCAGCCTATGCAACTAATGAGAGTTCTGTGGTTTGTTTTTTTTTTTTTTTATGTTTCATGGTTAATAAGCTAAAATATTACAGCATCCAAAATTTATTTGGAGAAAATGGTGGACACTTTATTTCTGACACTAGTCGATGTACACAAACACAGCCTCTTCTCTGAAGGAATGTTTAGAGTAACTGATTAAAACACTTCAAAAAAAAAAAAAAAAAAACGTGTACTGGAAAAAACTGGAGGACTGAGAATGTCCAGGAAAATACCATTAGTCATCTGGAATACTTTGAAATTGAATATTTTTTTCAAAATATCTTAAATTTTGTACCTACCCTGAATCCATGAATTTTGAACACAGGTAATAAATTCAAGGTATTTTGAGGAAATATTTTAATTTTAATATCTTACCACAAAAAGATGTGCTGTTCCTTCAATTCACAAGGACATCTGAATTTAGATGCACAGAACAGTAGCTATAAATATTTTTGGCCCATGAGTCACATTGCAGGGGCAGAAAATCATCCCGTTTACATCCTTCCCTTAATCATTGCTGTGAAGAACTACCTGTCTAGATGGGACCAGTCCGAATGACAGAAACCTACTGTTTCACCTTTCAGAATTTGTCAAGTACAAACCTTCTTCGTTCTTCATTAGCATTGATGAAAATATGATTAATTCATATAGTGAACATAGAAAATGGAGGCCCTGAAAAGCTGTGGAATGTCACTATCCCTCTAAAAGAAGTGCAGACGAGAGAGGGAAAAGAAAAGGAAAACATGTTCCGATAACGTTCCGTATAGACTGAAGACTGAGGACCGTAGCACACTGCCAGGCCCGCGGCCCAGTGCAGCACAGAGAGAGAGCACTGTAAAGTCAGGAGGGAGCACTGTGCAAAGGCAAAGTTTGGGTTTAGCGATATTACCACAGGAAGAAGGTAAACAGCAGACACAGACAAACCTGGCTCAGTTGAGGAGACCACACCTTGCATAGGTTGCTTTGTAATCGACCTCTGACAATAAATAAGGACAAAAAGTAAATGAACAACAAAATGGAGACATTATTTGTTTGGCTGGTTTGTTTTGATGAGACAGGAGCTTATTGTATAGCCCAAGCTGTCCCGTGACTCAATCCCCTACCCTAGCCTCCTGAGTCCTGGGGTTATATTGTTGTAGCTTAATCACATTATAAGGGATTTTATTTGTAATACAAATTATCAAAGGAGAGAAATACAGAGGGTGCGTAAAGAATACACAGTAAGGTTATTGATATGATAATTGACAAAATGCATGTGTTTGGCTTGAATATAATTTGGAAACTGGAAATAAACTTTTCAAAAAAAAAAGAAGTCCATGCCCACTGTCTTCCTTAAACTTCGGAGACTTTGGAAGAAAAAGAAATGCAATCGATACCCCGCCGAGGAAGAAGGGTACACAAATCATGAAGGGTATGAGCTGCCTCGTCACAGGAGTCCCACCAAGACTTGGGTAGCCATTAGGAATTCAACACTGCTGTCAGAGAGGTCTTCGGAGCTTCTCAGCGCTGAGCAGTAAATGAGGGGGTGGACCCAGTGTTACAGACCAGGAGGAGAGGGGGAGATAACCGAACCAGAGAAAGATCGGAACTGCTAAGATAAGGAGGCAAAAAGCCAGAAGGAACTCATTAAAAAGATCCAATAGCTGGCAAGACACGGAGGGGCTTAAGTTCACGTTTGAGACTCTAGGCAGAATGCTTCCAAGGCTCTGTGCTCCGTAAGTTCTCCTGGGGCAGTCCTCATTGGGGCTTGCTCACTGAGCTGCTGACTGGACACACTGTCTGACAGGCTGCTGGGCTGAGGACTTGAACTCCTTGCCAGCTGAGGCTCTCTCGGTTTGTCACGTGGGTCTTGTTACGGGTTTCGATCACGTTCATATGTTCCCTAAACCTTACCTCAAAATGTAACAGCATTTTAAATAGTTCTCTTAAAGAGGCAATCACGATTAAATGAATTTATTAGGTGGGCTCTTTCTAATCTCAACTGTCTTTAAGAAGAGAGGACTTGGACACAGAAAGGGACATCTAAGATATACATCCACAGATGATAGCCTTGTCATGAGGAAATAAGAGCGGTCCATCTGCAAGCCAAGGAGACTGCAGGACAGGACAGCCCTCATGTACCTTACTCTATTGTGAAATACAATACAAATTTGTTGGCTAAGTGGTACAGGCTGTGATGTTTTGGCTCTAGCAGACTGATACAGGCTTCTTACCCAAGGCCACTGATTTCCCCCCGAATAACAGAACAAGATAGAACACCCAACACGAAAGCAACACCCTTGCAGGACCCTCACCTCAGAAGCAACTCTAGGCTACTCCTGTAACAGCCTGTTCTTTTGGAATCAATCCAAAAACTCAGCTCAGACTCAAAGGAGGTAAGGGGCCGGCATGAAAACCTCGAGGCAGGGGTCACGAGAGTGTTCTGAGGAAATGTTTGGCTGAAATACCAGCCTAACACCCATAAGGAAACAGAGGCTATTACGTAATGCAGGAAGCCAACAAAGTCGGGGTAAACAGCCTCTGTAAGTATAAGCCTCTGTAAGTGAAGCTTAAAATGGAGGAGAAAATTGAAGCCTGGGGTATCTGCAGCATGGCTTGCCATTCGGGATGACATGCAAAACAGATGCAGATCCCTGGTCAGCATAATACTGACTATCGGGACTAAAGCATTGCTATTCTTATCATCTCCTATACTATCATGGTATTATCATTTATGTCTACTGTCTTTTCTCACAAGCAAGGATAAGAGTAGAAACAGTTCCAATTAGGCGAATGTCATCAGCTGCCCTTGTACTTCTGCTTTCTGAGTTCAGTTTTCCCTTTGTGCTGGGCTTAGTTTACACCTCTTCGTGGTGAGTAAAGTTTACAGTCAATTATCATGTGACAGTGCCAACTACTAAATACTACTACCCTAAATATATATTCAAATTGAGGGTTACATAGCGGACATTTCTAAAGCAGAACATCCTTTTTTAAACAAACACAGCCCAAAGCCAGCTGGAACATTATTTTGGGTGCAGCGTCCTGCCTCTGGACCGTTATTAATTGTTCAGAACTTTTTCTCTCTTCAAAGATTCACATAGGTGACAGAAAAAGAAAAAGAAGAGGGGGAAATAAAGGTAAATTTGCTCATAATCAACCTAGTTAAACATAAGCTGTAGGGAGAGAAAGCTTGGTGCTGAACCTCACGCGGGCTTTACGATCACTCTTATTTTTAAATGCAAAAACATCACCCGGCGCATAGTTAGTAATATATCTATAAAAATCATACCCAGATGACAAGGAAGAGGATGTCTCTGGAGAAAGACAGCAATCATGTTTTACTCGGGGACCATTTTTTTTTAAACGAGAAAAGCAATATGAAAGTTTAAGACCTCAACTATTTGTTTATTTAAAAACATATTCAAGAAATCATTTATACTTGGAACCTGACATATGAGGAATTGCAATCTCTGGAGCTTAAAATTGGTATTAGGAGACTGAGAAGTTTCCAGTTCGCTGTAATGGGCCCTGAAGACTACGTTTCCCGGTCTATTTCATCCTCACCTCAAGTATGTTCTGGACCATCTTGGTGTCAGAATCATTGAGAAGGCTGACACAGCCTGGATCAACTGGGTCAGCTTGTCGGATCCAAGCTCGATTCTTCGTTAACTGCAGCATAATTCTGAGACTTAATTTCTTAACATTAAGTCAGGGAATTATAAGGATTATTATAGGGTATCATGGTGGTAGAAGGTGGTGATTTGATGAGAACGCCCTACCCTCACAGGCTCATAGATTTAAATGTTTGTGGACTCTTTAAGAAGGATTAGAAAGCGTGGCTTTATTGGAAGAGTGGTGAGTAGGGGGCGGAGGGATTTAAAGTTCCAAACCCACACCAGGCCCAGTCTCTCTGCTTCCAGCTTGTGATCAGATGGGAGCTCCTAGCTGCTGTTCCAGCTTTAGTCCCTCTGGGGTAGTTGTGGACTCAGCTTCTAAACTGTAAGCAAGCCCGGATTCGGTGCTGTATTTTATAAGTGGCTTTGGTATCTTTTCACAGCAATAGAACGGTAACTGAGACCGAGGTTGTTTCCAGGACTGGATATCTCTGTGACAGCCCTTCCCGTGCTGTTCTTTGGAGAGATGCGGAGGACTCTAGGACTTCGCACTGGGACAGTGGTTGGTTGAGTGCTGAAAGTGGGGTTTGATGGGCCAGTCTAGAAAAACTTTGGAAGACAGTAGAGCTGAAAGCTGTAGGACCAGCCTAGTTCAAGGGGTTTCCAATGGGGAACAGTATTAGCGACTGCTCTAGAGGGCATTCTTCAGATGTTTTGTCTAAGAACGTGCCTTTTTATACTTGACCTAAGAATTTGCCTGAGGCTCAGTTGGAGAGTTTGGACTAATCTCATTGGCAAAGTAGATTTCAAGATAGTCTAGTATTGACTGTGTCCTATGGTTATCAGTGACAACTCTTACACAGATCTACAATTTAAAAACAAAAAGAAGCGAGGCAAAAACAAATGCAAGATGTACAATTCGAAGAGAAAAACAGAGCCAGGAGCTGTAATGTCGGAGCCAAGTCTTGTGCTCAGAGAGATGAGAACTTTAAAGAAAAGCCCAAAGCTAAATGGTATAAATGGAGTGGTTCTCCCAGGACAAGACCCCATCCAGCTAATCCTCAAACTTGTGAAAAGACCTAAGGAGTCATCTGTTTCTAAAGAGCAACAACAATGGAAACTTTATGCAAATGTAATTCTAAGAAAGGGCCAGATTCCAGTCCAAGCAAGCAGAGCTCAGCTTCAGCCTCCTGTTTCTGGCTTTAGAATCGTGAAGGCTACCTCAGGAGTAAAGGGGCTGTCAGGTCTTCCTCCATGGTTACAGGAGCTGCCAAGGCTAGATGTGTGGCGGGAGAGTCCCTGCGTGGAGGCCAGGAGAGGCCATTGTGTAGAGCTGTAAAAGGGGTGCTTGGAATGTGTTCTAGACCCCAAGATGTGGAAGATGGCAGAGCCAGCCGTGGCATGTCTGCTGAAGAGAGTTGTATACAAGGGTAGATCAGCCCAAGAGAGAGAAATGTGTTGAACGCAGCAGAGCTGGAAAGAGTGCAAGACCTGAAGAGTCATCTCAGCTCTTTGGCGTAGTCTAAAGAGCTACAGGGTTTTGCAGCTTGCCCTGCTGGAGTTTAATCTTGCTTTGGTCCAGCATCCTTCACTACTCGCCCTTTCCTTCCTCTCGGAATCGTAATGTATATTCTGTGCCATTGTGTGTTGGAAGTATAGACTCCGCTTTTTTATTTTACAGGGGTTACAGTTAAGACATGGCCTTGAGTTTCAGAAGAAATTTGGACTTCCGACTTTTAAACTGTGTTGAGACTGTGAAAGACCATCGGGCCTTTTGAAGTTGGACTAAGTGCATGTGTATTATGGTACAGCCGCAGTGGCCGGGGAATGGAGGATGGAGGCTTGAATGAGAATGGCCCTTTAGCCTCACATATTTGAATGCTTGGTCTCTAGTTGGTGGAAATGTTTTAGGAAATATTAGGGGGCGTGGCTTGCTTGAAGAGGTTTCAAAAGCCAACACCAGGACCAATCTCTCTCCGCTACCTGCGTATGGATCAGATATCTACTCTTAGCTGCTGTTCCAGAACAGTGCTTGTCCTGCTTCCTGCCGTGATGGTCGTGGACTTAACCCCCAAACGGTCATTATTTTCTATAAGTTGTCTCGGTCTTGGTGGCTATTCGCAACACTAGAACAGCAACTAAAACAGGAGGGGACTTTTCATCCAGACCGGCAGACCGTTACGTGTTTAAACCAGGTCTGTTACTAAGTTGTTTGACTCCTATGAACTCTTCTCTACTGACTGTCAACTTGTCAAGCGCGTCTTTTCCTTTCCCATTACAAATGAAGCACTCCTGCTGTAGGTGCTTTGCCCTTATGTTCTACAAAATCCTTCTTCTGGACTTTCCTCCCACTTCTCACCTCTCTCTATTCACGCCTGTCTTACTTTGATTGTGTGTGTGTGTGTGTATGTGTGTGTATGTATGTATGTGTGTATGTATGTGTGAGTGTATGTGTGTGTATGTGTGTATGTATGTATATGTGTGTGTGTGTGTGAATGTATGTGTGTATGCATGTGTGTGTATGCATATGTGTGTGTGTATGTGTGTGTATGTATGTATGTGTGTGTGTATGTGTGTGTATGTATGTATGTGTGTGTGTATGTGTGTGTATGTATGTATGTGTGTGTATGTATGTATGTGTGTGTGTATGTGTGTGTGTATGTGTGAGTGTATGCATGTATGCATGTGTGTATGTGTGTGTATGTGTGTATGTATGTGTATGTATGTGTGTATGTGTGTGTGCGTGTTGTATGACTCTTAAAATGATCTGAGCTCCCTGACAGTCTTGGCAGTGATATTTTTCTCGAGTGCCGCATGGTGGGTGCTCAACAGTGTTTATGAAATTAATGAGTGTCACATGCTGAGATGACATTTTCTTACAAAGTATAATGTTAAGGTTGGCTGAGTTATATTAGCTAGCAACGTTGAATGAAGGATTAAGAAAAACACCTTATTTTAAAAATTATCTTGAAGCAGTACATTCTATATAAAATGTTAGTCATTTACTGATCTTTTGATTGGAGGTTTTGAGCAGGGAGTTCTTTTTACAGGCTTCATGCTGCTGTGTCTCTGCTCACCGGAGTTCCTTGGGCTCTGCCACACAGTCATTTGCAGTTGGCATTTCAAATTCTTTGTTGGAGTAGTGTTCCTTGGATCTAGATAAAAAATAGCACATGGATGTTTAAGAATAGTTAAGAATATTTGCCATTTATAATAAAGTCTTGAACACTGACACCTAGAGAACTTGCTTAGCAAACACTGCAGCCTTTCCATGTGACCACACTGTCACTATGGTTACAGTGATTGACAGCCATCCTGGTTCACCAGGATCAGCTTATCCATTCAGCCACAGAGGCATATGAACAAATCCCTGCTATGCACATTCACACCGTTCATCTGAAAAGCAATATGTCAATGTTTCTGCTCCTAACCAGACCTTTAGGGACACACCTTCTAATTAACTTTGCATGTCTATACCATTATTAGTAGAAACCCCAAATATTGAGCATTTTCCAAGTCAGCAATATTTGGCAATGTGAACAGAATCCTTATTTGAATAAAGATTTTAGGTTTAAAATGCAGCACAATTTAATCAACTGAATGTATTTTTCCATTTAGAATAGCAAGTATTGGTGTATAACATAGTATTGAATACTCATCTTTCACTTGTAAATGTACTTACGATTATGTTTAGTGGCTTACACTGCCTAAATGAGAGATAATATATACATAACATTTAAATAACTAGACACTGAGGAATCTGGTATATAAATTAAACTGGGTATAGTGAATAAGAAATCTTTAATTAACTTTTTAACCTTATGGCACATTATAACCACCAATAGCTCTTTCCATAGGGCTAATGAAAGAAAAGCAGACTGAACTTCAAAAGGAATCTAACTCTTTAAAGCTCAAGCTTCACATTTTGATCCATCCTCCTGGTTTTTATAGTTATGAACTTATTTATTATAAAACAATAAGTACAAATTATACGTGTGTGTGCGTGCACGCATATGTGTTATCTTTCTTATGACAACTTCTCATCAGGGGTCTTCTACTTTTACATCTTGTCCTTATAATGGAAGAGGTCATTGATTAGATCATTCTTGCATAAAGAACCCGGTAAACCCAGAAAAGGAAAGCATAGAGCCGGAGGCAAGAAGTGGAGAGGTTTTCAGTCTCAAATACATCTAAACTTTGTTGTTGTTGTTGTTGTTATTTTGAGACAAGGTCTTTCTGCATCGCCATAGCTGTTCTGGAACTCACTATGTTGAGCAGACTATCCTAGAATTCACTAGGTAGACCAAGCTAGCCTTGAACTCACAGAGATCCACCAGTTTCTGACTCCCAAATGCTGGGGTTAAAGTGGCCATCACCATGCTTGGTGATGTTTAAATTCTTACCAGTACAAACTATTTGCATAGTAATTAGAAAAATTACAGAAGTATAGGTAGTATTTTAAATAAATTTAGAAGATTTGATGATAGTTAATGAAGTCCAGATGTACTATCTAATGTCTTCTTTCTTGTAAACATGGTACTGGTAGTACAGCAATGTCCTCTGAAAACTTTGCACAGGAAATGAAAATCTCCGAATCTCTGTCTGGAATAGCAAGGACAGGCAGGAATTAGGGAGATCTACACCAGTTAGGAAGAGTGAGCACACACAGGGATACAAATGCAGGGCCAATCATAATCCTGGTACAGTTTCAGCTCCTATTCCAAACTGTGGCCATCTTTTTCCATGGTCCAGGATGACCTGTCCACATAGAACTGGTTTCTGTGGTTTCAATAGCCATTGGTCTCACTGTAGATCTGTATCACCCCATATCTCCCGTCTTTCTATTTTCGTTCTTCTGTTAGGAGTCTTAAAGTTCTTTTGTTTTTTTTTTGTTTGTTTGTTTGATTGGTTTTTGTTTTTTGGTTTTTTTGGTTTTTTTTTTTTTGACAGGCTTTGCAAGAAATCAAATGAGCACTTTGCATCATCTGAATTCCAAGCTGACTATTCTTCAGCTAGCAAAGCACTATAAATATTGAGCTCTAAGTACTTTGGGCACAGCTAGCCACCAGCAGATGTGCAGTCAGTCTTGATATATCAGTTTATAATGTGGTCAGTGTCTGGGAAAGAAACTGTCATGATGAGTTCACAGATGAACCACCAGCCAGCCAGAGCTGAACCTACAGCAGCCCGAGCAAAGCCAATCTCCAATATCTACGAGCCTTTTCTCCTTGTATCTCTGTCACTAAGCTTGTCTGATCTTGCTTGCACCATCATACTGAGCAACATCTTCCTGGGTAGGACCCTTCTTCTTCTTTCTTTTGTTCTTTTAACATTCTTCTCTCTTTCCAGAACATCATTCATGCCTTGCTTAGTAACAACAAAAACTGACACCTGCAACACTGAATCTTTGAGCTAAACTCCTGCCAGGGCCCCAGCACCAGCTACCGCATGACGGATATCAGGACTAGTTCTCTAATTACTTTGCCCCATTCTTCATTTTCCCATGTCTTCTCTTGCTTGTCCCTCACTCCCAAGGCATTATGAGATACCGTTTCAGATACCATTATGAGATACCTTTTCCATCATAAATTATAGCCAAAGTCTTACTAATTAATTTCTTCACCACTGCCATCATCAAATACACCACTGTCATTTGCTGACTAGCTTATTGAAAACCACTTCCTGAAAGAAATACAACTCCTCCTGTGTAGTTTCTTCTGCACTCAGGAACATTGATGTTTTATATTCTTATCACATTTATTTTTTCAATATTCCAGGAATCGTCACAATGGGTGCTGGGTACAGTCAAGGTCAGAGTTCTTTCAGCTCATTTCCTTGTTCAATGGTAGGCCCATAGACCTCCAGCACCATAGAGATGAAACTGTAAGGCTGAATATCAGGATCACGTCTATAGTATTGTGTATTTATTTTTCATCTGATAAAGAGAAAACCCACAGGAAAAGGATAGATATAACCTCAGCTATAAAGTTAGATATTTTATCTTAGCTCTTAAAACTAACAGGCAAACAGATGTGCTAATCAATTAACATACAGAGATTTACATAGTCTAATGTAGCCAATACAAATAACATAACCAACATAAACATTACAGAAAATATATCCAAGTTCATGTTCTGTATTTACCAAAGTCATCCACTAACGTCATGCTACTCAATATTGTACTTGAAATTCTCAAAAAAGTACAGTAGGTTTAAAGGGGAGGAAGAAGAGGAAGAAATGATCATGAACATTAGAAAGAAGAGTACATTTTTAATTAGGATCGATAAGTAAGTAGAGAAGGAAATGCAAAGTCAGAAGGAATGGACAAAGCTTAACTGTACCTTTACACGTGAGAAAAATCAACTAGAAAAGAAAAACCAAATTACAAGATTTATAAGATGCTATAGTCATAACTAAATGTGTCACATGTCTAATACATCTACATTTAAAACTACAAAATATTGAGCAAAAAAAATATATGTATTGGAGAGGAAGAGAGTGAGGAGTGAATCTAGAGCTTCATGAATGCTAGGGATGTGTCTGTCACTAAAACACTCCCCCAGAAGAAAGAAATAATTTTTGAAAGATCACATGATGACGAGTGGGATGTCTTGTGGCAATGCAATATTCTGACAGTATCTCTTACATTCTAAGAGACTGGACTTCTTGCTGGACCTCACAGCCAAAGTTAACACTACACTTCGAGGTCATTTAGACTCGACTGCTAGCCTACTGTCTGCTAAGCCTATTTTTTAAACCTGCCTTTAAGAGAACAAAAATAACAACCAACTTGTTGGCCTTAGACTTCTCATGTAATCAACGTTTCCAACCCAAGCTAATGCATAGCCGTCATCTTAAATGACGTACTCTCCAGCGCCTCTGACCCAGAGCAATGTGTGTGCATGGTTTACTGAAAGCAGCAATCCAGAAGTTAAAAGTCACTTTCTAAAATCTACCATAAAGGTCGACAGCAACCATATATGGATATTGGCCGAGAGACAATGATGCTTGTTATGGGGGATCATTTGGCCCCAGTGGCTTTACCTGGTCATGTGCTTTTTCATCATATGGATTTCCTTGAGGCTTTGCTTCTTCATTCTCCGGTTGTTCCATGTCACGTAAATCTCTGTCTCTCATTCAGATATGGCTCATAATGTAATCTCAAATAAATGAGGACAAATGAAGCACTCAAAAATAATTCTGTCAGAACAAATGATTCCCAAGTTCTCTTGGGAAAACTGAAGGGACAGTTTTTCAACAAGGTTTTTAAATCGAATTGCCAGTGGTTCAGCCTGTCCTAGGAGACACTATTGTGTTTACTTTAAATCTCATCAAAGCTGGGTCTCCAACTCTTCCTTTTCTGATCACCTATTTTAGTGAAAGGTATAATGTTTTCCCTCTCCTATTTGCCTATTATTCTCCCTCTATCATCAAAATACACTCAAAACTCACTTTTATTTCCCTGTTTCTTTGAACTTCAAAAATAATTAATAGAAAAAAATTTTTTCTCTTGTTGTCCTCGTCATGAAAAATAATTCCTGCAGAATTCACATTTTCAATTCAAATTTGTTTTATTACAGACTGCAATGTCTTTTTCATTTATTATCTCATTGGTTCCTGGAACTCCCGTTGCTAACACTAGAATCTGTTTTCACCTGCACAGTCTGAGCCGTGTACACAGTGAACAGTGAGCCAAGGTGTTCTAAGAATAAATGGGGAGAAAAAAACATTTTACACAGGAGGGAGGAAACAAAGGCTCTTCCTTTTCCCTTCACTTCCTTTCTTCAAGAAGGATGAATGCTCAGTGCTCAAAATGGATGTTCTCAAGTTTCACCAGTTCGGAGCTTCCACTCAACTAACAATGTATCAAAACACTGTTTTTACTGTAGGGCATTTATGTTGATGGTGACATAGCTGTGCATGATCTTATAAAGCTAAGCACCTTAGTTCTTTTCTATTAACTTGCTTCTGAAGATAGCAACTGTAGCATAAACCCTCCACAAAAGAGGAGCCTTCCAGGCTTGATAGCTACAGTGAATGTTGAATTGTAGATTTTCCAGGCCTACTCACAAATATTCTCATTTGTAAATCCCGAGAGGATGGTCAGTAGTTGTTATTAACAAGCAACAAACTAATTCAGCAAACACCATGAAATCAGGGTCCTCTTTTATGATTCTTAGTTTCTTTTCCTTTTCTTTCTTTCTTTCTTTCGTCCTTTCTTTCTTTCTCTCTCTTTCTTTCTTTCTTTCTTTCTTTCTTTCTTTCTTTCTTTCTTTCTTTCTTTCTTTCTTTCTTTCTTTCTTCTTCCTATATTTTTGTGGAGGAGAAGGAGGTTTTGAGACAGGGTCTCACTATGTAGCTCTCACTGTCCTGGAACTCACTCTGTAGACCAGGCTGGCTTCAAACTCACAGAGATCCACCTGTTTCTGCCTCTCAAGTGCTGGGATTAAAGACATGTGCCACTAAGCCCCAGCTAAGACTCTTAGTTTCATTAACTAAAAAGCGAAATTAGGAATGAGCTCAAATGGAACATCAAGTACTATTTTACTGGAGTTTAAAAGAAAAATATCCCAGGGTGGGCAAGCTATAAATCTCAGCAGCTTTGGAGGAGGAGAATTGGAGAAATAAA
The DNA here is from genome assembly GCA_026225945.1 of Cricetomys ansorgei. NCBI lineage: Eukaryota > Metazoa > Chordata > Mammalia > Rodentia > Nesomyidae > Cricetomys > Cricetomys ansorgei. Next base: position 1,169,335 of record JAMJFZ010000271.1, on the reverse strand, counting down.
ACAAACAACAAAACACACACACACACACACACACAAACATACACATACACACACACACACAAACATACACACACACACACACACACACACATACACACACACACAAACATACACACACACACACAAACATACACACACACACACAAACACACACACAAACACACACACAAACATACACACACACACACAAACACACACACACACACACAAATGCTCTTTGAGTTACCTGCAGGAAGGTACCATTATATTCATCTGCAAGTAGCCACATGGCAGGGAGGGAGGCTTTAGAGAAAGATTAAGGAAGCCCAGTACCAGGAAAAGCATTCTTCAGTTCTGGCAAAGATCCAAAAGAAGGAAACAGAATAAAAGGAAGTGGAAAAGTTGGACTCAGAAAGGTAGACAGACCTAGCTGAATGTCACAGTGACTTGGCTATAGGACCACTAGGGTGTGGGAATTCTGGAGAGGAAAAGTAGGAATGGTCCCTCCGTGAGGTGGTTGACTTGACACAACTGGAGCATTAGTCTCCCCTCGGGCCAGGCAGTCCATTCTCCTGACCATCCGTTTTTCCCTTAATGGGTCTTTACTGCTACTGTAATAAAATGTCTTTAATATTTTATTTTATATATATTAGTGGAAAAAAGCAAATAAATAGCTTGCTTCAGTGTAACTTGCACTTGAAAAAGGAGCTGTGGCATGCAAGTTTGTAACCTTTAACAGAAAATTTTGATACTAGTAACCTTTCTAAATACTTCTGTTTATATTAAACCATTTAAGAATGTGGGGGTCCCTGTTAGCTCTACAGCCAATAGCAATATGACCCACAGAGAGGCAAAATGAAACTCAGGTCAGCATGACTTAGCCAGGTTGAGTCAAACTTCTAGAGTCTGACCTCAAGCAGTTTGTTTTCCTACATATTTAAACACAGTAAAACTTTGGGGAAAAGTTTCTTCCTGAAACTTATCACAGCAAAGCTTAAGACATGACTACATGGTAATACCCTTGTAAAGTACATGTCTTTTACATAGCACCTGTGACCTCTTCCACAAGAATGGGTTTTATTGGCTTAGAAACAATAATCGGGATAAGGGGGAATTGGGTGAGGGCTAGCTCTGTAGAACAGCAAAATATCACCAGGTTATTAAACAATACCCACTCAGCCTTCTGGGTGAACAGGTGTCCAATTCTTCCTTTGAATTAAAAAGCCTGAATGTTTAGCAAGTTTGGTTTCTCTAGTGCTATCTGGAAGCACATGGACTCTTGCCCTCAACATAGAATTTTATGTATGTGATATTTTGATATAAAATGCTTTTGAGACATGCGAGGGTAATTGTGGTATACTGTTCTGATTTGTTCTTTTTTTTTCCTAACTTGACACAAACTAGGGCCATTTGAGAAGAGAGAGCCGTAATTGAAAACATGCCTCTGTTAGACTGAGCTGTGGTCAAGCCCGTGGGACAGTTTTGTGGCTAATAATTGATGTGGGAGGGCCAGCCCACCTGAGCAACTGGTCCTGTGTTATATAAGAAAAGAAGCTAAGCAAGCCAATAAGAATCATTCTTCCCTGGTCTCTGCTTTACTTCTGCCTCCAGGTTCCTGCTCTGCTTGAGGTCCTGCTCTTTTTCCCTCTGGGATGGACCTGGGACATGCAAGCCAAATAACCGCGCCCCCCCCCGTAATGGTTTTAATGAGAATAGTCTTCATAGACTCATATATTTAAATGTTTGGTTCCCAGCTGGGAGACTGCTTAGGAAAAATTGGGAGGTGTGGCCTTGCTGGAGAAGGTGCATCACTGGGGTGGGCTTTGAGGTTTCAAAAGTCCACACAAGGCCCAGTATCTTGCTCTCCCTCCAACTTGCAGATGTAAACTCTCAGCTACCAGCACCACTTGTGACTACTTTCTGCCACTCTCTTAATCATAATGGTTGCGGGCTACCTTCTGAAACTGTAAGCATACCCCCAATTAAATGCTTTCTTTTATAGGTTGCTTTGGTTATGGTTTCTCTTCACAACAATAAAAAGCAAACTAGGGCACATATTGACTCCTATTCTTACGGACTCCATTTTGATTTTTCCAATAATAATTTATATCTCAGGCTGCCCTGAAACTTACTATCCATCCAGGATTGACCTGGAACTCACCCTGTAAGATAGACTGGCCTTGAGCATGCAAAAACTAAAAGCATTAAACTAGCATCACAGATGATACTTGAAGGAATTGTTCACACGGAAGAGAAAAATACGCACATCCATGCAACTGCACTACCCTGGTAAAGAAGCAAATGTGGACTGGGAAAGTAACAAGCATTCCAAAATGTTAACATGAGAGGAAGGAATACATTCCTTTCCATAAAAAATAAATCTTGATTTTAAGGCCTTAATTCTTCTATCAAAATTCACATAGTAGCATATTAATAGCAGATTAGACTAATAAATAAGGAACTGTAGTTCCTTGTCTAGGGTTGAGAGAGGGAGAAATAGTCTTCTCCAGGGAAGAGCCCACCAATTGGCTAATACCAAATGGTCAGCCCTGAAAACATATACATACAAGTAATAACAGACGAACTGAAAAGGTTCTGCATGTGTTTTTAAGAAAACGCAAATGAACACACACACACACACACACACACACACACACACACACACACACGAGCATGCATAGCAACAATAGAAGAAAAAAAGTCATGATTTGAAAGAGAGCAGGGTGTACGTGGGAAGGAGCAAAGAGATGAGGTAAATCATGTAATTATATTATAATCTCAAAAAAAATTTACAAAAGAACAATCACAGCCCAGCCAGCTCATGCACCATCACGGTACAGCTAGAGTCCATCCGATCCTCTCCTCCAAACACTCTCCTCAAACCCCACATCCAGTGCCCCTCTATAGTCTGATCCCTAACTGCATGGTCCCCAACATCCATATTCTATCCAGGACCGGTTGCACCCACGCCCAGTCTACAATCCTCTTCCCTCGCCATATTCCAACTCTCTACTTAGCCAGATCATGCGAATCCTTTCCAAAGTCTAACCAGGTGAGTTTGCCTGACCCTCCCTTCCACACACCTCCTCTACCTTACAGATCTAGCCTAGGACCCATTTCTCATCCTCTGGCTTAGTCTGACAAGCACTGATTGCACAGCCCTTGACCTCCAGGCTCTGGGAGGATCTGCTTTAACCGCCTCCATTGTCATAGTCCCATGGTGAGAAAGATCCAACCTCTCCACAAATACAGGCCCCACATATCGCGTGCCGGGGTATAGCCCAGGAGTATATCCTTCCGTGCACCCTCACTAACTCCCAGATCTAATCCCAAACTGTGGGCTTGAACCAGGATGCACATCCTCCAGGCCATCCAAACCCCCTGTGTTCACCTCACACAAGCTTGAGATAGTTTCTGCGCATCTGGATCTGTGAAACTTGCCTCTGAGCTCACTGTTTTCTTTTGTGACTTTATCGAGAGATGCTTGAAGCAACCACCTAGCAGCATCAGATTACATACTTTCTACACAATTATTCAAAGGGTTTTTTTTTAATATATAGCCATTGAATTCCTTACTCCCTCAAGAAGTTAATGGGTAGGTAGTATCAAATGTGTCTACTTCACATAGTTATGTAAATAGTTTACAATATGGATGATCACTGCTCTCTACAGCACTTTAATGAATATTCATTTTATAAGGTTGCTTTCAAGCAATTTGCTGTCTCCAGCATGTGTTACCACAACATACGTACACACATGCATTTCTCACGGGTCAGAAGCACGAAAGGGAACCTTGTTTAAATTACAGCTATGCATCACCGTAGGGTGATTGATTCATAGGAAATGCAAGGCAGTAAAATTGGTTTCTCATTGTTCTCTTAAAGGCTGGTTAAACAACATGGCTGGGTGCAGAGTGGCAGCACAGTCTTAAGTGACCCAAAAGTTCATTATGAACTCTGGATGTAAGGTTTAGAAAAGTTCCAGTGTCTTAAAATGTAAGAGAGATTTTTACACTGTCATTTCCCAGGGCAATTCCTGATGATGAACAAACTACATGGCAAAAATAAATAAAGTCATAACTTCCTTTTAATATTAGACTGACTTTTATTTCTTTTGTCCTTAACCTTTTGTGAAGCATTTAAGTCTGAGAACTTCGCTGTGGGGATTAGCACCTCATTTTGAAATAAAAACAAAAACTTTCCTAAGGAGATTATCTGTGTTTTTCCTCTCAGAGATAGAAAATAGTTTTAGTCCCAATAAACTCTGGAGAGTGTCTTAGTTCACATCTGAGCATAGTGAAGTGTAACCACGGAGATTCAACAAAAGTGTTTGTAATTGTAGTGACTCCAAGTTTGGTGACCGGAAAGAACAGCTCTCGATTGTTTCTGAGGCTGTTTTATGTCCTTCCGATGGTATTTGCTAGTTTTTTAAAAGCCTTCTTACATTTGAAAACTTCTCCCATACCTTTCAGACTTCCAGTGCTTTACACCAAAATAGAAAAACAAAACAAACTCTTAAGCAATTTAATACAAGATCACATTATTATTTTTCTAATGAATTTTAATCTGAATATATTTACATTGATTTCAGTTTACCCTGGGCTAGATAGCAGGATGACACCCGGGACTGCCAGCAGTGCTTCTCAAATATCACCTGAACTGAAACAGTGGTGATTCGGCTTCCCAGGATTTAAGGAGGTGACAGCTATTAAAATCTTCAACAAGTTCCCAAGTGATGGTTTCTGCTACCAGAGGCCACACTCTGAATATCGAGGTCTTGGATGAGCAGTGGCCAAATACCCATGACAGCACCCCAGGTGCTGGGAGAATTGCATGACTTTCAGCTGCATTTTTCCATTTAATTATACTTAAAAACCAAGTAGAGATTTGATGTAGAAATTTTCTTTGAAAAGAAAGATTCTCCTGAACCCTTTATTTTCAGCTTACGTTATTTTCTGATGTATCTTGCAGCAACAAAAGAATTATGACTGGCTTCCTGATAGACTGCTTTTCTACAAAGCAGAAATGCTGCTATCTTTAACTTCACACATTTTATTCTAAAGTTCCTCTGGAAAATGAGTGGCTTAAGTTCATGTATTCATAAGGCTTTCATGCTTTTGTCAATTTTCTTTTTTTATTTCTCTCTGTCTCTCTCCTTCTCTCTCTCTGTCTCTCTCTCTCTCTCTGTGAATGTGTGTATGCATGTGTATGCAGGTATGATCACCAACATGCACATGTGTAGAGGCTAAGAGTTAGTATTAGGTATCTTCCTCTATAGTTGTCCATCTTATTTTAAGTTTCTTCTTTGATAACTTAACTGAATACTCTGAAACAAGTAAAACCAATAAACAGAATAGAACCCAACCAACCAGCTCAGCGTATACCAACGGATCAAACCTAGGAACGTCCCGGCTCCATGTAGAATCACCAGATCCATCCAAGGAGGCTATCTGATAATGGTCTTAGCATTTGGTTTGGTGAGATCTATATTCCAATGGATTTGCCTGAGAGTAACAAGGGCAGTAAGTCAAACACAGAGGTGAGCAGCGAATAGCTGGCACCGAATCTTCAAAACGAGCCCTAGGCCTGGGATGGTGGAGATGGTGAAGGGTGAGTGAGGGTCTAGGGAGCTCATCAGGCAGAGCTAGCTTGTATCCAGAGCTGGGCCTGGAGGTGTGGACAGTGTGGGTGGGCTTAGTTCTGGAGGAACTCTCCAGGCAAGACCAATGTGTGAGCTGCGTGTCTGGAGCTAGACCAGGGATTGTCGTGAAGGGGGAATATACTTTTCAAAGGAAAAGCAGAAGGAATTTACCTTCAATATCACTCAAAAATAAGAATCTGATGTCCCTTCTACTTTTGGAAACTCTAGTGATTTAGAAAATTAGAGCTAGCTGATTGTTCAAATGACCATTAGTGAGCTAGAAAATTGAAATAATCTTTGAAGTTGGACGTTCTATTTAAACCACAATTGAGAGATTGAGGCTGAAATTTTAAAAAATCCATAAAACATTTGCTTCCTCTCATCAATAAAATTTAGCAGGACTCTAATCCATAAGGAGAAGTCTATAAAACTTGATGAGCTTGATGATAAACTTGGTTTCTGGGGATCTTTTCCAATCTATAGCACATCAGAAGAACGTCCAAGTAAAGAAAGGATATCCTGATAGATGCAGCAAACATAAATTCTGAGAGAACAGCAAATAGCATTGTTACACTTATCCCACACATGGGAAGACAGGACTCCAGAATGACAGCGTTCAAAATCCAGAGAGATGGTAATTCGCACACCATACAGGACTATGGAAATCTTGGAGTTAGACGGACAGTTGGCTCAGTGATTAAGAGCACTTGCTCTTCTTGTAGAAGACCTAAATTCAGTTCCCAGCATCCAGGTCTGGTGGCTCACAATCAACTGTAACTCTAGCCCCTGGGCAGGTGACACCCTATTCCAGCCTCTTGGGGTGCCCGTACACATGTGCACATACGCATCAATGTTGGAGCTGGGACCAAGTTTGGGTGAGGTTAACCCGATAAACACCATAGACCTTCAACAGAAAGATCAAATAAAGCATGACCACCATAAAAACTAAGCTTCAAAACAATCAAGGCAATCTGTTGGTAACTTAAATATAGAATCAAATAGCAATGCAAATAATGAAAACAATGACAAATAGTCATGAGATAAAATCATAAAATGTAACCCACTCATTGCAGTTAGTAGATAAAGATTTTGTGATTCCTGTGGTTAGTATGTTTTTTAAAAAATATCGACAGCAAGGTAGACATAGTAAAAAAAAAAAATAAAAATAAAAAGGAAAACTTCAACAGAGAATTAGAATCAGTAAAGTCAATTCTTTTTCTTTAGTTTTAATTACTTAAAATAACTAAATTAATTGAATGTGGTTACCAGAGGACTGGGCATAACAGAAAACAGGTACTCTGAAGTTAAAAAGAAAAAATGTCAGTATAAAACTCACAAGCTGAAGCAAAGAGAAGAAATGAAAAAGAAAAATAACAAGAAAATGAGAATAGATTATGAGACATAAGAGAAGCATTGTCTAAGTCAGCCATTCGTGGGACTAGGAGATCTGACAGATGAGTGAAAGCTAAGAAGAAAGACCTTCATTTCCCAGACTCGGAGAACTAGACTAGGAGAGAACAATTTTCAAGACGTTGTGAGCCCTGGGTTCAGTGAGAGACGTAAGGTTGCAATGTCTTCAACTTGAAGTCCAATTCAACTTCCATAAAACTTCTCAAAGGTCAGAGACGAAAGACGTTTTCTTTGCCCCAGTCCACTGAAAAGCTTATTCTTTGAAAACTGCTGTTCTGACCTAGGTCATTCCTTCCATTAATGTGTCTTGGTGCCTTCTAAATTAAGAAACCTTTTTGAAGTTGAAGAGAAAAAAGAAATATAAAATTGCTAAGGTGTTTCTTGGAGCAATTGTTTTCAAAAACGCACCTTATAGTCACAGAATGAAAAATGTTTTAATAAGTGAATCATAGTAACCCAGCTCTTAAACCAGAGTTCTCAATTCCACAAATGCTATTAATGTGAAGGAGAGAATGTAATAACAGACTTAATGTGACTGATGAACTTAACTAAGTTATTTTCTCATATAATAGCTTTTTGTGGATGTCTATCCTATTTTTTCAAGTTCACGTAGTTTCCAATAGGGGAAAATCATGCTCCTTTTCATCAGTAGGGAGATACTGACATCTGCTAAGGACCATTTTGGAAACTCAATATATGTTTTCCTGATAAAAGGAAATACATATTTTTGACATCATGCTGCATTGCACACTAAATAAAGTAAATTGCAGTGTGCATTTGTGGCACGTATTTATGTGTGCAGTCACTTTTAAAGTAGTAATAACCCAAGTCACTATTTCTTAAGCTTTCACTTGAATAGATACACACCACCTGCCAAACACTTTGCAGCTCCCTGGAGAACAAGTGACTAGAATCCTGGCCATCAGAAATACAGTCATAAAAGGTGTATTCGGATGATAGTCACTCATATTTGAAGCATTTTCTAAAGCTTTCTAGCATTATCAGCCAACTACAAGTTCTCAGATAATGAGAACTTTATGGATCCTTGTTACATTCAAGCTGAGGAAGATTCCAGTAAGAGCAAGGCCATGTGCCTTCCCTCCTCACCATGTTCAAAGACTGACACTCAGTTCAAGTTTCTACATAATTAGTTTTGTTTCTTAACTTCTGCAAACTTCATAAATTTCTACATGATGAATTTCTATGTAATTTGTCACAGTTTCAATTTTAAACTCACCTAGCAACAACTTTCTAGGAAAGTTACAAACTGCTCCAAACACGTACTTCCTCCTGTGTACAAATGAGTTCCCACAGGAGTGATGATTAAATAGTACACAAAGTGTGAAAATGTTTTGTACACACACACACTCAGACACACACACTCAGACACATATTTCATGCTAAAGTCAGTTGGTTTCAAGAATTCATTATGCTATATCTTATAAGGGCTGCATAGTATTTAAACTATCAAAATACCCAGGAAATTAACTGACTTGACAATAAAAACCCCCTATTTGATTGTTCGTTGCTTCCTTATTGATAAAGCAAAAATCTGAGCAAACCATTTATATTTCTTGGAAGATCCCAACAAGCAGCTCTTTGAGATGACTTAAATAATTCAGGAATTCACTGCTTTTAGAACACGGCAGGAGGGCAATGCATGTGGCGTGTTCGTGTACAAAGTCTGAACTTTACACAGAACCAGAAAAGGTATGTTATTTGGCAGTTTTGTCAGGTACAGTTCTGAATATTGTACGTGAATTATTTCAGTTTCCTATAAAAAAAAGCCGCTGTTATTAATATTGCCATTTTACAAATGAAAGAACTCAGACTTGACCGGATTAAATAATGTGACCAAGATCCCCATTAGTAAATAGAAATTTGCAATAACAGGATCTAATTTCTATACTATATTTGGAGTTCTATAGTTCCTCAAATATTTTTTTTCACATTAAAAATATTTTTATTCCAGGGAGATGCTCATAATGGAATGTTTAAAAGGTGGTTAGTTAAGGTGATTCACGACGGCCCATGACAACAGTCGGAAACCAGGCAGGAGTTTCGTTCATTGTCACATGGGAAAAAACCCTGTCCAATAGCCTTCTTCCCAGGTCTAATTCCCTCCAGTGTTGGCTCAGTCTTCCTCTCTCTCCCCTTTACTTATTTGCCTGTTTGTTCGATTATTTGTTATTTACTTTTACTCACAGAGTTTAATGATAGTTTCTTGGATCCACCTGAGCAGGAGGATAGTCACTAGAATATCAGCTTCTGACATGAGCTCAGAAATGTCAGAACCAGTGGGGACAGTTTTGCAAAACTACTCTCCGATCTCTTGATTTTTTGTTTTTCCTTCCCCTTCTTCCCCTGTCGTTCTCAAGTCTTCGGGGTGGTAATGTAGCTGTCCTGTTTAGAGCCAACACTAAGGTCACTTATTATGCATTAGTAATTAACCACAGCAAAAATAAACTTCTCTAATGAAGACCAAGAGCACCACTAATCTAGGGTATAAACGCAGACATTTAGAAGACACTTTCACATTTCCTTTTAGCCAATGGCAGTAATAGGGCTTATGATCTCCCTGCCACGCATGGGCTCTGGACCAGACTTTTAGTACCAGACATGAGTTCTTTCCTGTGATGGGCCTTGAACTCAAACATAAAACAGCTGATGACCTTCACCGCAGTCACGTCACTATTTTGCCGTTTGGCGTACCTTGTAAGTGAGTTATGATCATAGCCCCTTGGGTCCACAGCTGGGGAGGAGGATTTTTCTCCTCCAGAGGCTTAGGTAGCACCTTCTGGCAGTGTGAAAAAAACTCCCATCTCAGACGCAGCTTGACTTTTCAATGTCCTAAAAGTAAAGTATGTAGCATCTTCAGCAATAGAGTCTTGTGAACTGTTGATGGTTAGCAGCCAAGGGAGTCAGCAATAGCTTGTCACCTATTGGGGGCCTCTGTGACCTCCTGGATCAATGGCTCATGGGAAGTTTTCCTATACCTGGTATTCTTTCTGAGAGAGAATTATAGACACGTGTAGCATGCCATTACTCAAACAATTTATAAAATTGTGTTCCTGGTAGAGTTTTTAAGACTGCTAACACGTTGCTTCTTTCTGGACACACCAGGACTGGTACACATAGGAACTCACAGCCTGGTCTAACTTTCTTTCTGCTTCCTCTTCTTTGGTGTTACCTGAGCATCTTGTTGCTTTTTAGCACCCTGACTAATCACGATTCTGAACACTCACGGCCATTCTCTGCAAACAGAAGCTTCTGTGAGTAAGTATGAAGACAATAGTAGTCTATGCTTATACCCACAATTATTTAGAAGGAAGTCTGACAGCATACTTATTTAGAAAAACAAAAGTAGTGTGTTCACCTCACAGTACCTAGGATATCCATAGCCATGGGCCTTTGGCCAAGCCTATAGTACTGGGTATGGAACACCTCCTTGGGAACAGACCTCAGATTCAATCAGACATCAGTCGGGTCTCCTAAACAGTTATGCCCCTATTAAGCCAGCAGGCAGACATTGAAGAATTGACTGGGGAAAGATCACTGCAAGCTTTTCTCCTTTACATAGAAATTTCTCGTACTGCGAAAGCTGTCCAGCAAGGGTGATGCTCTGGCTCATTTCTAGCTCCTTTTCTCTGTGTTCTGCAAAAAAGCTGTTTAACGTATTCAGGTAGAATCTTACTTTCCAGTTCTGGTGGGCAATCAAGGGAATAGCTATTACTTGTCTAGTGCAGGGGGTGGGGGGCCCTGGGGACTTCCTGCCTAGGAAGATATCCCATAGATGTCAATGACATTTTCATATAATAACCCATGGCTCCTTGAATCGGTATGATCATAGCACCACCATTCAAATCCTTTCTTCTTCTTTTTCAATGATTTTATATTATTTATTTATTTTGCTTTGTTCTTTTTCTTTCTTATCATTTATTTATTTTTATTTTACATGCATTGTTTTGTTTTTTTTGGTTTTTTTTTTTTTTGCCTGCATGTATGTTTGTGTGAGGGTGTAGGAATCCCTGGAACTAGAATTAGAGACAGTTGTGAGCTGCCATGTGGGTGCGGGGAATTGAACCCCAGTCCTGTGGGAGTAATCAGTGCTCTTAATTGCTGAGCCATCTCTCCTGCCCCCAAATCCTTTTTTTTTTTTTTTAAATTATATTTTAAAGTTAGCTTGTAACAAGTCATTTTTTTTTTCATTTAACTTATAGCTCACTTTTTAAATGTTCTGGGTTAAAGGAATTGATCACACATATGATTTTTAAGCACCTTTTCCCAATCTCAGTCTTACAACATGCCTTATCCTTTTCCTTCTAGAGTCAGCAGGGTTGTGACAACCATTCTTATTTTTTACTTTTGACACGGTAGCGTGTCCTTTGTCAGGTGTGTGGTTAGCAAAGACTTTACCCCACCCTGCAGCTGTCTCTTCTTCACTTGATTATGTCCACTTCTGTGCAGAACATCTTGTAAGTTCAGGCCTTTTCAAAGAGGAAGTGGAAATATTGTAAGAGCAAGAAAGCAGGACACTTGCTGTGAGATTTCATCTCCTAAGAATGTTAGAGAAGCTACATCCATGAAGCCTGGGTGACATGACTTCCTAAACATGACCTGAACGAGAACAGCCCCATGCTAACATGAGTGGGGGACACGTCACGGGGCCTCAACTCCAGACAAAGAACTACCCACAACTAAGGAACTGTTCAGAGCAGGAGATGTAGTCTTTCCCATGGAAGAGCCCCCAGATTGGATATCTATTACCAAGTAGCTAACCCTGAAACCATATACATACAAGTAAATTTATACAGGCAGAGATGGCTTTATTTATATATTTAAGAATATATATGATAGTTTCATATTTTTGAATATATATCCATGGATATATATGTACATATGCATACATACACACACACATAAAGTTAAAGAAAGAGACCATGAATTTTAAATACAGAAAGGGATACATGAGAAGAGTTGGAGGGAGGAAAGAGAAGGGGGAAAATCACGTATTTGTGTTTTAATTTCAAAAACAAAAAGTTTCTTTCCAGACGAGAAAATCAGTTTAAAGCATCACAGAGACACACACTCTATCAATTTTGCTGTCTCAAAACCTTTATCTTCCTCATAGAACACTCATATATCCTACGTCATCCATGAAGATTTAACCTATAATTTTCATTTTGAAAAACAGGCCCCCAGACTTTAACAAAACTGACTCCATGATGAAAGTGCCATTCAGGACATAAAACTCACATGCAGACAGCACCACCTGCCAAAATAAAAACAAAGACAATCCATCAACATCCATAGTCCTGGGAAGGTCTCTAAATGTACCACTTCTGGCTAACTGTTCTTGTTAACTAAGTATGTCAACTCAGAACATGGTTTTTGTGCTTAAAAGCCCAACCTGAGAAAGACTCAGGGCTACACTCTGATCCATAACACCCAGTGTAGTAGTTGCCAGCAGGCTAATAAAAACTTTCTACTGACATAAACCTAAGTCTAAGTAGTCTTCTCTGGCGGATACCCCATAATAAATTGTGACAGCTAGCTCAGAAATTATTTAGTACATTTCATAACTGACATTATCATATGACTATATATTTTTAAAAAGATGGGAAATCAACATTTCATTTTGAACACATTAATGCTGCTTATGGAATAGCTATCTGGAAATATCCAGTGAAATCTCAGATTATAGGTAAGGACTCATATAATGAATCTGGAATTTTGTTTGTTTGTTTGTTGTAGTTCTTTGGGAGAGGACCAATCACTTGAGTACTTATTGCCTTGATGTAAAAATTACCAACTATTGAAAATTTCTACAGAATATAATGCTTGCAAAATGCAGGGTTTCCTAAGGACTGTGGTTACATGTCCTGGTGCACAAATGTCAAAATATATATTCTATGTAAGATATTATGTAGAGAAAAAGCTCTGGATTAATGATATTCTTTCTAAGAATATGAATAATTAAACTTCAATTGGGAAATATCATACAATTGTAACTGATTTGCATTTGTTATATGAGAACATTAAAATAAGTTAAATAATTCATGAATTTTTACCATCGCCAAAAATAGCAGTTTAAGGAAATTATATTTGAAGAGCTATAAGAAGAATCAACCTAGAGGATTATGAGATAATTTTAGATTTTAAGCAATTGAGGTTTTGTGTATTTTGTGCTCTTTCTGTTGCAAACCTAAGTTGGGAACACACTTACTCAAATGAAATATAAATTGAAAAAGAAGCATAAACAGAAAGGTCACTGTGTAAGTTTCTAAATCCACGTACTTATGCAACGCGGTTTATGAATTAGAAAAAAGGTCATGCCGTGTCACATATTTATCTAGCTGAAAAGCTGTAAAGAATTTCAACATAGAAATGTAAATATACATGTCAAATTATCTTCTCACTAACAGAAGTCATGGAATTCCATCTAGACGTAATAAGCCGATGAGTGTAGAAGTAAGGCACAAGCATCATTCCTACTAACTTGCTTTGCTTAGAAACCTTACAGGACCACATACACACGTGACAGCAGTGTGATATATTGCAGGACTGAATGACCCAAGGAATACCTGAGAACACGTCCCAGAGTGACAAGCGCATACTCAACAGGAGTGAGTCAGATGGTAACACCATGGGCATATCCCGTGCCTTTATAACACGCTGGCTTGAATGGTTAGTGTGAAACCAGCATGCAGAGGGGGAGTTATTATCTCTACAGACAGACAGACACCTGTGTGCACCTTGACATTTCTCCAAACAACACATCAGCCATACTTGCCTCAAAATGTACTCTCAAAACTCGAAGAACAAAGATGCTTCTAGATGAGGCTCCTTGCCACTGCACCCTACACTGGTTTTGAAGGGCAGGAGGACAACAGGACTGCTAGTCCTTACTTTCTGGGGTCATGTTTCATGGGTTCATCGTATGTAGTATTTCTGTTGTTTAAAAAAGAAAAGGAAAACAAGACACGGTTCAAGAGATCGTTTATTTGGAGCCATTTTGAGTGACCATGGCCCAGGAACACAGGTTTAGGTTGCCCCCACATGGAAGAAGTTTTGTGAAGCTTTACAGTTTTACAGAACAAAGAAATTCACAAAGTAATTAGCCAATAGAAGAGCCAAATTCAAAATGGAGAGCAGAATAAGGAGATTTATTCAATGTGCCCTCATTAGGAAGAGGAACAAAGAGACACAGCAAAGACGTAAGTTCATCGTAGGGAGCCTGAAGTGAAGAAGAGTTTAAACAGTGGGCTGATGATACGCACATCTAAGCAGTCGTGGACAAGATGCAGCCCTGCCTACCGCTGACCCATCACTGTCTCCCTCTCTGACAAGTTGTTAGAACTGTTTGAAACCTCTTTCTGGGAGACAAGGTCTCCTGATGGTTGGTGCCCTTTCCTTTATCCCAACACAAGATTCCTGGAGAAATTCCCATTTGGGGATCCATTGTTTCCATAGTCTGATAATCAGATTGAGAGAAGTGTCTTCATTTCTGCCAGATTTGTTATGTTACCATTTTCTGAAATCTTTACTTCTTAATAAAATCAAGCGTAATGAAAATGTAACCACATTCTCTAAACTTTTAGTAGTCTTTGGCAGTATATATAACTTTGTACCAATGAGGCTTGATGAACAAACAGAACCAGCATGCAGGACAGGGAGAAAGCTGCACAGAGAAGAATATGTGAGCCAGTATTTTAAGAAGGCATCTCCTTTGTGGAGTTGATGAAAAGGAAGATAGATTTTTTTTTAAAATCCAAGGATCGTATTTGTAAAGGACTGGAGGCTTGCCTCCAGTGGTGCTGGTGCTGGGAAATGCATTGAGACGCTAAGCATCAAAGGAGTTATGCGATTAGGAAGGATCTTGTCTTATCTTACAATTTACAAAATGCTGATGACTTGCTAAGGATATTTTGTTTCCTTTTTTGTTTCACTGGACAGTCTGTTCCACTCTATAAGAAGAGGGTAATTTTAACTAGAATATAAGGTATGTAATACAATATTCTATTATAAAACATGCTTATTGTGTATTTTACATATAATACTTATTATATATATAATACTTATTATATATTTTATAAAATATCTTTGTTATATGTATTATAATTCAGAACATGAAAGAGAAAAAGCTACCTTTAATGAGCCTGTTCGGTCTATGGCCCAACATTTCATTATCACAATGAGCGGAAAGATGTAAGTTTGGCTCAAGGTAGGTGGTTGAACATTTACTACAGGGACACACAAAAGGAAAAGGCTTCTCAGACATATTTAATGCAAGAGAGAATTGGCACATATGAACCTACCTTTTATTGTCCCTCAGGAACTAACCAACTCAGTATGAACTCTGGCAGCGGATCAACTCTGTCTGACCAAGGTCTCAAAGCCCCACTGTTTTTGCTTCTTCATGCAATACCCCTTCCAGCTTTATTCATACAACTTTTTTGAGTGAAAGATTTCCTTTCCTGCTGTTTCACACAATTGCCAAAACATTCTTTATGTGTTTGACTTTCAAGAGAAGAATGTTTTTGGTGTCAGGAGAAGCACCCTCCTGAGGTTCGCCAGCCTCTCTCCGGTCACCTGAAATCACAGCGCTTCTAATTTATTCTGATCAGCTGTGCCTGTGTGAAACACAAGTCGGGAGATTCAGGCTTCACACTGTAGCAGCAACCACAATTCTTCCTTCCAGGGCTTTCTACTGCTGTGGTCTTCAGCATGCTGACTTCTTCTGGTTCTTCAATTAAGATATAGAAGCTAAAAACTATCAGCCTGGAGTCAGCCCTGGAGTCCAGATCTGAGTTTGATAGTAACTCCATGTTATGAAGGAAAACTGAAAAGAAACTGTGTCTGCAGAGATTGATGGGCTGATTAGTGTTTCAGTGCTGTGGGGAGATGGGAATGTTGCAGGTCCAGAGGCTGACCTGGTTCTCGCCTCCAGAACAGTCATTCCCTGCCCCATGTCTGAACTAACATCTTCTGACTAATAGAAACCTCTTGGGATCTATTAACTTAACTGACCACTAGCTTCCACTGATACAAAAACTAACAATGTCCACAGATAGCGTCCTGGGCATGTAGGAAAGTTTCCTGTCACCCCACTCACCGCACCTATCTCTCTGCTGTACCCGGAGAGTTTAAAATAGCGATGTATTTTAAACTTGCCTTGACTGATGTCTTTCTTTGTTCTGTAGAACTGTAACATTTCATGAAACTGCTCTATATTAGACAGGGAATTTGGGACAACCTAAATCTGTTATCCTTGGAATGGTCCCTCAAAATGACTCCAGAATAAACTATCTCTCATTCCTTTCCTGACGAGAGCCGTGGTTTTTTATGTCGACAATGTGTAAGCTGCTCTTTTTTAGACCTCAGTTTTTTCTTCTTAATAAGGGGATAATAAAGTATGTCATTGTCCAAGATCCCCTTTTTCCAGGCTTATTCTGGTACCTAGAACCTTTGGGTTAAAGTTTAATAAAGCGGGAACCACCACTGTAAAGAACAATCTTTTTGAAATCCCTCGCAGGAAATGGCTATCATGAATCTGTGTGCTCCACCTTTCTTTAAGATTCTGAGGATGAGACTTTCTGCTTTTCAACGTCAAGTTCTCATACAAGGCATTGGCAAGGGCTTTGTTGCTGCTGTTGTTAGCCATGAAATCATATGTGTGACTCTTAAGCAAGCAGTGCTGCTAAATCTGACTGGCACGTTTACAGGGCCTGCTTACCTTCAATTTCTTAGTGCCGTATGCCTTTGGCTTCACTGCTCAAATTATTTTAATTATAGCTGTGCTCCTGCTGTCCAATGACTGAAAAGTTCAAAAGGCACGGGCATCTAGAAATATCTACTTTCTTTGTTTTGCTTTTTTGCCTTATTATACAAATCTTCACATGCTATCCCAAGAAAAAATGTAAATAAATTATTTTCTTCTTGTTGTTTATTTGTAACAATCATCTTAGGATATTTGGGGTGGGATGACACAATTCATAAAATGAGACTCACTTGAGACTTTGTCAGTCGATAATTATACAGTACAGGTCAGAATAACCTTCAGAGGTTTAGCCATCTCCAAATAGAATACAAGGCAAAGGCGCAAAGTTGAACAGTTGTTTGGGTTCATATCAAATCATGGTGCAAATAGTTTTTAGAAGCTTGAAGCTAACTAAGATTCTTAATACGACTGAATTCCTAAGCCGATTCCAATGAGCTTTGCTCTTGATTGAAACTGATATTTTAAGAGATCAAATGTTGTACTTTTAATTATAATTGTATAGTAGTGCCAAAGGTACACACAGCAATTATATCACTGGTGACATAAATGTATTGGGTTGCAAATCTAACATAGGAAGAGATAATGAAGTAGCTGATGGTCGTTCTGGGACATTTGATATAGTATGAGGACCACACATTCCCTTTATATCTCCTCTCTCTCTCTCTTTCTCTCTCTCTCTCTCTCTCTCTCTCTCTCTCTCTCTCTCTCTCTCTCTCTGTCTCTCTCATCAGCAGTGGCTTATTTGTCTCCAGTAGCAATTGTTCTGCCCTCAAAATCAACTTTGTAATATATAACCATATATATCTGGATTGCTCTAATTTAAATCTGAATGATTCTGATATACTTGGTGATGCCTGGTAAAAGGGTGAAGATTACAAAAATACAACCAATAGAGAACTGTAGTTGAACCACAGAATACAAAAATGAAAACATATAGCCAATGGGGGTTGAAGATAGAAGGCACTTGGCTGTTGTCCCTGCTGCTATGGTTACTGTTTGTCTTACCGAAGAAGCATGTTCCTGTTCCTACCCATTTATACTGCATGTCCTATTCATGTGTCTGTCCAGCTACTCAAAATCCTCCCCTGAGGATTTTCCCCGGGGCAGAGTTGTACTGGGTTCAAGATAGAAAATGCTGGCAAAATAAGCCTTGTGTCTGATATCAGGAAGCTTAATGGTAACGTTCATACCTAGATACTGCTTAGACCAACAGTTCTCAAACTGTGGGTCATGACCCCTTTGGAGGGGGTCAAACGACCCTTTCACAGGGGTTGCCTAAGACAATCTGCAGATCAGATATTTACACAGATTCCTAACAGTAGCAAAATTACAGCTATGAAGTAGCAATGAAAATAATCTTATGGTTGGGGGGTCACCACAACATGAGGAACTGTATTAAAGGTTCGCAGCATTAGGAAGGTTGAGAACCACTGCCTTAGAATCTCCACAAGGCATGATTTCTGCTGCCATGTTAACTGGATAATCATCAAAGAAACTCAGTTTACAACTGAACTTTTTACCAAAAAATTTTAAACAGTGTTTGAGTATCAAGGTTGTTCCAATATTTATTATTTTTATGAGCAGAAAACTCTCATGCCCAGATACCAAAACACAGTATTATTACAAATGGGGGAAATAGTAGGTGCAAAGTTAAAAATCAAATGTAACTGAGGTTTGCTATTCACACATGGAGCCTCGGAGATTGAATTTGTGACCGGTGAGCCCCAGAGCAGCCTGTGTCTGAATTGCTGACTTGTCTGTAAGGAAGACTGTTGACTGCACAGGAACGCAGGTGCTCAGATGAGTCTTTCATGTGAGGTTTGTAATCCCAGCTGTTGAGGAGGCTAAGGAAGAAGATCCCAAGGTCAAGGTCTGTCTGATTTACAAAGTTAGTTCAGGCCACCTAGAGAACTCAATGAGACCCTGTCTCAAAAGAAAAAATAAAAAGAGAGCTTGGGAGAGAGCTCGGTGGAAAAGCACTTGCCTGACCAACCTGAGGCCCTAGTTTCAACAGCAAAAGGAAATAAACCTTACTATTTATTCTGTTCTTATTGTTGCTGATTAGAAGTGTTTAGCGAGCATCACGGGTACATTAGTGGCGTAACCCGCCTGTGTTGAGTGCGACACGACAGGGGTGACAAAGGTGTCCTGTCCATCAGCTCCACCAAGCACTTCTTCACTGGACCAGGAAACTCTGCCTCTCCGCACACCTGCCCTTTACCTTTTGGAAGACGACAACCCACTTTGTGTCATTCAAGGTTAATTTCCGTGTTTGAATGAATGTACCATTAATTTAAGGCATACTCTCAAAAAAAAGAGAGAGAGAGAGAGAAACCTTAAAAATAATCATTAAAGTCTCTGAATGAGAGCTCTGTTTAACATCTGGGCCATTGGTCCTTTCCTAACAGTTTCAGCCACATGACTCACCTCAAACGGAGGACTGAAACTTTCTGAAGTGTTGTGGGGTATTCACCAGAAGAGACTGCTCAGACATGGGTTTAAGCCGATAGAAAGTCTTTTTTAACTAGCTGGTGACTACACCGAGTATTTGAAATCACAGGGCAGCCCTGGGCCTTTCTCATGGTGAGCTTTTAAACACAAAAACCATATTCTGGGTTGACATACTTCAGTGAACAAGAACAGTTAGCCAGATGCAGAACTACAGAAGCTAAAAAGCAAGGTTAGTATATGTCAAGACTTTCCTGGAACTATGTGAACTTTGATGGATTAAGCCTTTGTTTTAATTTTTCCAGGTTATGCTGTCTATGTGCTGAGTCTTACAGCCTGAATGATATTTCCATCATGGAGTCAGTTGAGCTAAGGTCTCAGGGCCCAGTAAGTTCTGGGGCCCTGTTACAAGAAGTTCTTTGAAATTTGCCACTAAGGCAGGGAGGTTGTGAAGCAGGTTTCCTGGAGGCCTTTCTGGGAGGTCAGATGGGCCACATTCAGCCCTGAGTGGCTGGGCACTGCTCAGGCTTCTCCTCATAGACAGAAACAGTCCCGGGAACTTGGCAAGAAAGTCTCAACCGATTAACATTACTATAGCTTTCTTTCAAACCTTGTAAGTGCTGAAACTCGTATCTATTGAATCTTCATTATAAAGAATAACAAGAACAAAGGATCCATTCAAGATATAAGAGAATAATACAATTAAAGACAAAAGTCTACATCCTTCTCTTCCTTTGCTGAATTTCAGAGAAAAGGAAAACAGTGGCTGTCTTTTTAATCGTGAAAACTCGCTGGAGTAGCAAACGGCTTAGCTTCCTGCAACTGGACTTGCACTAATTCCTGGTTAGGGAGATGGCAAACACAGACTTTCAGCTCTGATTCCCACTGCCTTTTAAAGAGGTCCCTCTTGTATTTAGTTATGCAAACACTGCCACCATGAAGCCATGGAAAGTTTTGGCTATGTTTTCCTCAGGGCAAACACAGTATCTCCCTTAGTTAGGGTTTCTATTGCTGTGATAACCAAAAAGCAAGTTGGGAAGGAAAGGGTTTACTGGACTTATACTTCCACATTGTAGTCCATTGTTGTAGGACATCAAGAAAGGAACTCAAATAGGGCAGGAACCTGTAAGCAGGAATCGATGCAGAGGCCATGGAGGAGTTCTGCTTGCTGGCTTGCTCCTCATGGCTTACTTACTCTGCCTACTTTCTATTAGAACCCAGGACAACCAGCCCAGGGGTGGCACCACACATAATGGGCTCAGCCCTCCCCCATAAATCACTAATTAAGAAAAATTCTCTACAGATTGGCCCACAGTCCAATTTTATGGAGGCATTTTCTCAGTGGAGGTTTTCTCCTTTCAGATGACTATAGCTTGTGTTCAGGTGATTTCAGTATCTCAGGCTCA
This sequence comes from Cricetomys ansorgei, assembly GCA_026225945.1. Lineage (NCBI taxonomy): Eukaryota > Metazoa > Chordata > Mammalia > Rodentia > Nesomyidae > Cricetomys > Cricetomys ansorgei. Next base: position 1,148,671 of record JAMJFZ010000271.1, on the reverse strand, counting down.
ATAAGTTTCTTCCGTGTATTGCAACTTGTTCTTTCTGGAGGTTGCTATCATTTGCATGGAACCTAAAATTACACAGGATATAGGGGAAAGGGCAAAGAACCTTTTAAAACATCAAGTTTGGGCTGGAGAGATTGTTCAGCAGGTAAATGACCTGCTGCCAAGCCTCATAACCTGGGTTTCACCCCTCAGACCCATTTGGTAGGATGACAGAGTGGGGTTGTCCTCTGAATTTCACATGCGCATTTGCCCCCACTCACCCATAGATAAATACATGTAATAAAAATCTAAGATATTAAGTGTACAGCACTTACTTAGTTCTTCCAAGTCAAAGAAAATATAAGCAAAGCACTTCAGACTGACTCCAGATAGAAATCCATTCCGAACGGGTAAGGATAAGTGAAGTCATGTATCTACAATACTGGTCATGAATTGCTTTCAATCTAGAATCACTATGAGGGATGAGTTTCTAGTCAAGACCATGAGGATTCATGTAATTGGATTTAATGAGCTGGAAAGATCCACCCTGACATAGGCGGCATCCTGTCTTACAATGGACCCTGGATTGAGTAAGAAGGAAGGAGGAAGCCGAGAATAAACTAGCGTGCATTGGCTCACTGCTCTCTGTGCTCTTGACCGTGAATGTGATGTTTCCTGTTGCTTTGAGTTCCTACAGCCTCTCTTTCCTGTGGTGATTGACTGCAGTCTGGAACTGTGAGTTGAATAAACACATTCTTCTTTAAATAGCATTTGTCAGAGTATTTCATCACAGCAACGGAAAGGGAACCAAGCAAAGGGCACCTCATGTTTAAAAGTTCTTGTTACTCTCACTATATTTTGCCTGTCATGGTCATGGGATGGGTACCTTAATTTAGATCATTTTGGTGATTAGCATCTCAAGTACTCTTCGCACTCTTTGTGTTAACAAGTATTGAGAGAATAGCAATTCTCCACTGAAGATTTAGCTGCATCCTGGGGGAGGATCCAATGACAAAAAAAGAGGGAAATTCAGAATGGAAATCTAGGATGAAATAGCCCACACCTAGAGAGGAAGATGCAGCCAAAGTAGCACTAGTCATTATAAACATTGAAGATTTTAAATTTGCCTTGTTCTTGTTCTTAGGAATAAGAAAGTTCGATAGCTGGAACTCTTGAATTTGGGAGAGGAGCCTCGGTTCTAAATTAAAACAAGAAAGAGCTCTGACAGTTTTGGACTAGGAAAGTTCTGATTTAACCCTTCATAGTGTCTGGGCACATACAGGTCTTATTAGAGATCTAGTTACGACAAAATAATGTCTCTGCTGAGGGAATCTGTAGCTGACCGTGTTGAAGTCAAAGGAGAGTCGGGGTGGCTTAGCCTGAAAGGAAATTCAACATAGAATCAAACATTGGATCCTCATAATTATAAAATCATAAAATCCAAATTGCAATTTTGAAGACTACATTATAGTTTTCCACAGAATTATGTTCGAGTAAGAATTTAGGGCAAAGAAATGACATCATAAATTTTCTATATTTAAGTAAAATAAAATACAATGATAATTTTCTTAAGGATGAACAGTTTGTTTCTATGCAAGCTACATGCTGCATGCTCCTTGGGTCAAGGGAAGGAGACAGCAACAGGAGAGGGTCAATCATGGGCACATGTTCTGTGGTAAATGGAAAATAATTTTCCGATTAGCTTAAAATATGAATTTACTTGACAAACTCCAAGTTGCTAGTAATTCCTTTTCTACCTTCTTTGTTGACATTTAGCTAAGCAGGGTTATGTTTTTAGCTATTTCTACTTATGTATCCATATTTTAACAGTAATGTATAAATTGAAAGACATGTTTAAAACACATTTACCTATTAGGAAGTTGTTTCCAGAAAAAAAAAGAGCCAAATATTAAAAATCCCTAATACTAAAGTTTCAACAAGGGCAGTTGGAAATTCATGATTGTGGACAGCTGAACTGTCACAGATAACAAATCCTAGTTATCCTGGGTGATCTTTAGTAATTCTAATAATCATTCATTGCTCATCCCTGTGTCTGACTGACCATTCTTTCAACTATCAAGGAAACCCCTCAAAATATATTAACTTAGCAGACACTAACTTCCATCACCCTGTTCCTGTACTCTTCATAAGTCGCTCAAAAGGCAAAGGGCCTGAAAGCCGTCCACAAAGATTATGCCTCTGTGTGCCCAGAAAAAGCAGAGTATCCTGTTTGTAAGCTAAGTAAAGAAGCCGAGAGAAGCTGAGGCAATTAAATAGTCACTGGTGGCATAAATGATGAATGACTTCCTCCTCAGAAAACTGAAAGAAAGACAGACATAAACATGCATTATTAGATACAATTACAGATGATTGACACCAAAATCTGAGTACTCCCTACCCACGATGAACTGCTCACATGAGACCACCACACAGGCAGATGCCACTGCAGTAAAGAGTTTCTGAATGGATCAGTTTCTGCCGCCTCAAAAATTGACAGCTAATTAAAAAGACTCATAGTGGACGGAAAACTAAAGGTAGTTGTAGCATCACATAATTGAAGTTACATTTTGAGACATAGCTATACTAATCTGTTGAGGGTTAAAACCTCAGATTTCTCATTTATTCTGAAAGCAGAGAAGATTACGTTGTATATTTTATGATACCCACTTTCAAATTTATACTTCCAGCCCTGATTCCTCCCTCAGAACATAGATTTTTAGATATTTATTACCATATCTGACATTTTGACTTATTTGTCAAATAAATCAACCCCTGTATGACCAAACAAAACCATCTTCACAAGCCTTTCCTCCTCCGAGTCTTTCCTCCCGGGCATGAAGCCATCACACATTGGCTGCTCAAGTCAAACTCCTTTCATTCTCTACCATTCGGCCTTTTCCAATCCAGAGCAATGACTTCTGTGTACTTGACCTCCCAGCGGTCATACGTTCCTTTACTTTCTTCTATTTCTAACATGACCACCTCTCACAGTTCCCTCAGATGTCTAAAAATGGTACATTAGCTTTATAGACAAATGGTATGCACTGCCCGCTTTATGCAAACTCATGGGAACAAATTGTTAAATTCAGGCATTGCTGTCATTTGGGCAGAGTTGGTGCAATCAGAATAATTTTGTGACAATTTTTGCCACATCTACCTATCTATCTATCTATCCTCTATTTATCTATATCTATCTATCATCTATCTATATATCTAGCCAAGCTGCCAATGACCAATATTCCATAACCTCAACCCTTTAGTCACTCGCAACTAAAACTCTCTTTACTGCTGCTTTTCTAGAGTTCAAGTTGTGTGAGAGTGGGCTATCTGCCCACTGCTTCTTCCAAGTGACAAATGATGAGCAGCTAATAATACGTTTGAACATATGCAAGTATCATATTTTTATCTTGGATGACACTATAGGTAAAGCACTATTGAGTTTTGGGTTTGGTGTCTATTTTTAACCCCGTAAGTTTTAATTTGGGAAAAACGGGGCATAATGAGCAATGTTTTCCTTCCATAGCATAAAACCCTCTAAAGAACTTTTTAGTAATATCTCATACCCTAAGAAAAAATCAGTGCATTGTTGTATTAAGTCTCCAAAGTCTTAATAGTGAGGCAAAATCACAAAACTGTTTTCTCAGGTTCCTGGAAGAGTGGGGGTTCCTTCTCGTCAACAGTTTGTTGTACTCTCTGGGATTAATGGGTGGTGATAAACTGGAAGGTGCAAGAGGCAGCTAAATGCAGTATTTTATAGGAGGAAGAAAGAAGGAAAACAGAGATTCTGGAAACAAAGAAACCGAGGAAGGAATGAGGAAATATCAAAGAGGGATTTTCAGTTGATCGGCATACAATGTGACCCTCAGACCTTCAGCAACCCAGTACAACCTTCCGAACAGTCCCCTCTGTCCCTTGATACTTTCGTGACAGTAGATACATAGGGAGGTAATATCTATGATACATTTTTTTTACCTGAAACTTAAACAATGGAAAATGTGATTCTGGACTCCCATGTATGCCCCTTCCCTTCACCGTGACAGAGGACACCACCACCATGCATCCACATCCAAAGTCATTTCGAAGGACTCCTTAGCCCTCTCTTACATGCTTCTCTTGATTTGGCCATCATCCTCATGTGCACAGGTGTGGTTTTCTTCTCATTGCCCCTGCCTGATTTTGTTTAGTTGCCTATGCTGAAAACTGCTTGATTGAAGAGCATAGAGTTTATCATGATTGAATACCAGAATGTTTACTCTGTCCAAAGCACTCATTGATCCGGCCTGTGTCTGTCACTGAGCAGTTTTTCCGTGCTCTCCACAGAAATCTGTCCTTCCTCCACAGTGCAAATCATCGGCACAGAGATCTTTACCTAGGTTTCTTTTGTACCAAGAATGTTTTCTCCTCCACTATGCACCCTCGATATGTGTCCTCCATTCTGAAACCTCGGCTTAAGCAATGACTTATCAGTGAAGTGCTCTAAATCCTAACTAGCTCTTTGCTGCAAGACTCTGCTCATCCTTTCCAGAGCACGCCGTCTGTTACTGCAGCTTTATGAGTAGGACAGTGTGTTTAAGTCTGACTAGCCCTTTAGACTGTATCTTCTTGAGATACCCTGTGCATTTGGGAATCATCTCCGAATCTTATCTACTCAAGTGATAAGCACTCAATCAAAAAACTAACTTAGTCAATAGCTTTAAGTTTTAAGCTAACGTTCCTGACTTCCAGGTTACAAAACACACAGCAACCTTCTCCCCCCCTCTCTCAAAAGGCTCATAATTTGTCCCATCAGTGAGTTCATTTTCAAGGCTTTTCCTAAGTTCTCATTTTCCTACTCTTCTTATGACAATATCAATAAACTTAATCAATTTAATTACTAGGCTATACTCATATGTATATAACATAGGATATACCCAGAAGTATATCTTTTTACAAAAAAAAAAGCAAGTTCTACAAACTCCAGATCCATTGACTTAGTTATTTTCTTTACCCTCCTGTGTGAATATCACAGTAATGGGTCGAATTTGACACACAAAAGGCTGACCTAATTTTCCCACCGTGAATAGTTATAATTGTCATAGTTATAAGCTCACTAGCCAATTGTACGAAAGTAAATATTAGTAGTTCTGCTCTAATTGAAATTGTTGTTGATAAAAGAAAGCAGGAAATGAAGTTGAAGTTGTTGATAAAATAACTTATGGATGCCCAAATCACTGGCCAGATGCTATCACTACCTACCCTAAATACCACTAAATATTCATGCTTTCCTTGAAGATCTTATTTCCACAGGCATACTTAATACATAAGTAGTACTCATTTGTTAGTTCTTACTTTAACTGCAAAACAGCAGATTCATTGAACAAAAGGTTTGTAATACACTATAGAAGTTTCAAAAAGATATTAAACAAGACCTAATTATTGTTGCAGGGATTTTTGTACTTACTAACCAGGTACTTTCATATACACAAAGAAAAAACCAAATTAACTTCAAGTTCTTTGCATGATAAAATGTTAGATTATTAAAAGTAGTCAAATATGCACACCCCATAGCTTACATTGATTTATTTATTAAGTTCACAATCTTAAGAAACGTGAGTAGAAGTCACCTCCCAATAGATTTGAAAGAAGTATCACTCTACTTAATCAGATCTGTCAAAGAAAGCTAGAAAAATGAAAGGCAGGAGAAGGCTACAATTCTAAAACACTTGGTGTTCACCATGGTCATCCTCAGTTACTTCTTCCCAGAGGGGAAAGGAAAGACTTGGACACACATCTAGATATAGTTCCTGTTCTTAATGATGAAGAAGAGGCTCATTAGTTACAAACCTTGAACCCTTGAACTTCAATCTGTGCTGACTATTAAACTTTGAGAGAAGAGGTATGTTCTGTGCCGCCCTTTGCCAGGTCCAGATAAGTGTCACAGAGTTCTTGTTCATCATTGTTACAAAGATTTCCCTGTCTTGTGGGAAGGAATATTAAATTAGAAGACATTAAAACTGTCCAAAATAAGTTGTAAATGTGATCATGGTTGTTATAGTTTCTGGACATTTTCAAAGATTCAGAACACAGAAGTACCATGAAGACACCAGATTAAGATTAATGAAAGCCTTTATAAAAATGTCCTCGGGACACAAGGAGAAGCATATTCACACAATAGCCCCACAGCGCTAGGGTTGATGGGAAGGGACAGAGCCCACA